>OZ025292.1:444802567-445253567 GCA_964019185.1 Maratus speculifer
TAATTACTATAATTCCAGTTTATGAAACCATTCCCGAAATCAAGCGATAATTTCTTGTTACTGAAGCAATTCAATATCGTTTCATCACTTAGAAAACAAGAAACTAGAAATGGCAGGTCATTTCGACTATTCAGTTTTGTTGTTTAACCTACTCGCATAGTTCGGGCATCTATAGTTCTAATTTAGGTATTCAGAAAGTGACTAACTATTCATTCTAGGTGAAGGAGGTATATTTTTTTTCTCAGTGCTGTCAACCCTTCAAAGAAAAATGAATTTGTCACACCATGTTACAGAAATATTTTTGAGCCCAACCAAAATATTCTTAAGACAACCCAATATTTTTCAAAAGTTGGCGCCACTGCTATTACATAATGGTATAAATGGAAACATCGTTTGAGGCATGTTTTAACTACATTAATCTCATTTTACGAAATTGATGTACTTTGCTGAGATCTTTTACAAGTTACTATTTCTGTGTAATAAAAAACAGATAAGTATTTCCAGGTACACACATAAGAGTTCGACTCTACTATACTGTATCCGAAGTACTGCATACTATTGTACCAAAGATCTAAATATTTTTAAATTTCTTTATAGTGCGAACGCATCTCATTTGCTACGCTTGACGTACAATTTCCAATATGTTTTGCTCATTTAAAATATGCATGATAAAATTATTTTCTTGGAATTATCCTATAAAGGTAATCAAGGAATCAAACAATCCGGGAATAAATGAAAGTTTTCTATCATTTCACACGCTTATCATTTCATTTTCATATTCTATCAAAAGCATCATAAAAAATGAGAAAAAATCAACCAGTGATCTTATTCCTGCTCTCAATTTGGAATAAAGTCTATTTGGGCCTGATGAAAAAAATATTAAATTACTTTTTAACACAATTAGTAAATTGGAAAAACAATCATAACAGTTATAAATTTCTAAGTGCGCAAAAAAAGTCCGGGCTAGGATTCGAACCAGAAATATCTTAACTGAAGCCTCCAATGCTCTACCGACTGAGCCACCCTAGATTAATATAGAAGTTTAATTCACACAATTAACCTTTAACGATCACACTATCTGGTCTGTTATTTGAATCAGCTCAAAATAACATATGTAAAGCAATTTTTTAAATTGCAGTAAACAATGAACGTGTAATTATATTAGATTATTTTTTAACAAGATTATTCAATTTGTAAATAAATCACAGAAACAGTAAATTTCCAAGCCTAGGAAACTTACAATCCTTCAACTTTTCTTCACTCGCATGGAAATTTACAACTGATGCGAAGAAAGATAAAAATCTTTTCAAACATCAAATAACTCAAAGAAAAACATGCAAAATCCTCTATGGAATAGTTATTAATTAATATTAATTAATTATTAATTAATTAAAAAAATTGTGAAATTAATTAATTAATAATATTTAATTCCAAAAAAATAACTTTAAGTAAGAGGTATACTTGAGGCATTTAAAAACAGAATTGTGTAAGTCAAATTTTCTGAACCATTCAAAACAAGAATTTTCAGGACATACTTCAGTAAATTCCTATGGTACAATGGAATGGATGCTTTGTGTAAAACTATCACTTGTACAGATCGATATTCCTATATACAGATTGATATGCGGGTACTTCATTGTTATAGGGGAATGGGAGCGCGAGGAAAAACGGCGAGGATGAATTTGGGAAGCACAGAAACATTTTCTAAGTATTTTTTGGAAATCTCGTTTTCCATTTTAAAAGAGTCATCAGATTTTAGCTTTTAATAAACGAATAATCGATGAATTAAACGACCAAACAATTAATTTAACACTTTACATCATTAATATGTACATCGAAAAGCAATTTGTTTTATTTAAACAGAACTAATCCATATAATAACGTAATACAAAACTTAAAATATAAAATGTAAAAAGTCTATATTCAGTAATCCTTTAAGATTCGCGGATTTAACTTCCACGAATTTTGGTTATTCGCGAAATAAAAAAATGTGGAACATTTCAACATTCGCGGACATTGAACTTGGTTATTCGCGAATTTTGTTTTATAAAGAATATTTTTTTACAAAGTAAACTCACTTTGTGTGGTGTATTTAACTGTAACCGCAACTTAAGTAAAAATGTAAATAGAATGTTTTTATGTAAGCGGCAGTTGTGTTCTATGCCGATTGTGTGTATCTGTGATCGTCTGCTGTAAATAATGTGTCCGTATTAAATAAGTTATTTTAGTAAGATGAAAGTATTATTCTTCCAAAGTACATATCACTTGTTAATGATGTTAAATCGATCTTTAGTTCACATATTAAAATAATATGTGATATCTGGCGACGATGTATGGGATGAAAAAGTATCGGATCCATGTACATTAGATGCTGAAGACTGCCAAGGTAAAAAATTCTTTTTGTATTTACCTTTAAAGAAGATTTAAAATGGAGCAGTTGGTTCAAAGTTTAATAGAACAAAATAAAATTTTATTAGAGAAATTAACCACTTTTGCCGATCCGAAAACGCAAGAAGCTAAAGTTTCAGTTCAATTTGAAAAATTTGATGAAACGAATGAAGCTTTTGATTCTTTTTTAGAACGCTTCGAAGCTTTCATGGATATTCAAAATGTTCCGGATGGCAAACGTGGGAAAGTTTTTATTTCTAGTTTGTCAGCAAAATTATATAATTTGTTGAAAAACCTGCTAGCTCCTGACAATCCTTCCGATAAAGATTACCTTATTCTAAAAAATACATTAAAAGCTCATCTCACTCCGACGCCGCTTATAATTCCTAGTAGGCATGTGTTTCTAAATCGTAAGCAACGGGAGGAGGAAAGTGTCAGTGCTTTTATGGCTGAACTTCGCTCCTTGGCAATTCCTTGTCAATATAAACAAGAAATGTTGAACACGATGTTACGGGATGTTTTCGTAAGCGGGCTAAGGGATAGAGCAATATTAGATAGACTTTTTGAGGAAGATGATATAGATATTGAGAATACCTTGAAAATTGCTTTAGCTATGGAGAAAGCTATGAAAGGGGCAAATGAGATAATGAGTAAATCTTTAGAAATTAAAGAATTTAGCGTAAGAAAAAATAATGAGCAGTCAAAATTTGTTTCGCAAAAGAAAAACTTTGGAAGACAAAATCTTTCGGGAAAGAAAGTAAAAACGAGCTGTACACGGTGTACAGCAACGGATCACGATAAATATTCCTGCAGATTTAAATTAGCTAAGTGTCATTTTTGTCAAAAAATCGGGCACATTCGAAAAGCTTGTTTTGCAGCGAAAAAAGGGTTAAAAGGGAACACGATAAAACAAAAGCAGGTAGATACCCTGTATTCTAGTGAAAATGTTATCCCAATGTATTCTTTTGATTTGAATTCACTGAAAGAGGAGGAGCAAAGAAAACCTCCAATTATGTTAACAGTAAATATTGAAAATAAACCTGTGAGTATGGAACTTGATACTGGAGGGGCCGTCTCGGTAATGAGCATAAAAAAATTTCGTGAGATTTCGAAAAAAAGAATTCAGCCCACAAAAGTAGTTTTTAAAACATACAAAGGTGAAATAATTGTACCTTTGGGTTTTGTCACTGTTGATGTGGAATACAAAAATCAAAAATTTAAATTAAATTTGTATATTGTTAAGGAAAATTTGGATACAATTTTTGGCCGTGAATGGCTATATAGTATAAATTTGGACTGGAATTCTATAAAAGCAGTAAGAACATCTTATGACTATAATTTGAGTAAATTGTTAGAAGAGTATAAAGAGCTTTTTGACGATAAGTTAGGGGAAATTAATAATTATGAAGTAAAGTTGGAACTTAAATCTGACGCAGTGCCAAAATTTTGTAGAGCTAGACCTGTACCCTTTTCTTTAAAAGATAGGATTGAACAAGAAATTGATAGGCTTGAAAAGGAAGGCATCATAGAGAGAGTAGAGACCTCTGATTGGGCAACACCAGTTGTCCCGGTTGTAAAAAGAGATGGGTCTATACGCCTATGTGCAGATTATTCTGTTACCGTAAACCAAAAAATTATGGTACAACAACATCCTTTACCAAAATTAGAGGAAATTTTTTCAAGCTTAAATGGGGGTAAACATTTTTCAAAAATCGATTTTAAACATGCATATTTACAAATGAAAGTACATCCAGATAGTCAAAAGATCTTAACGATAAATACACATAAGGGATTATATGTATGTAAAAGACTTATGTATGGTTTAAATTCTGCTCCAGCAATTTGGCAAAGATATATTGATGGTCTTTTCCAGGGAATGGAAGGAATCAAAGTTTTTATGGATGATGTTAGAGTGACTGGATCAGATGATAAATCACATTTAGAGGCCTTAAGAAAATTTTTTCAGAAATGTAAAGATCATGGGCTAAAATTAAATTTAGATAAGAGTAAATTTTTTCAAAAAGAAATTCAATTTTTAGGGCACAAAATTGATGCAAACGGTATACATAAGACTGATGAGAAAATTTCTGCGATTTCAAAAGCTCCTAGACCCACTAACGTACAGGAAGTACAAAGTTTTTTAGGGCTTGTTAACTTTTATGGAAAATTTTGTCCTAATTTGGCTACAATAGCGAATCCTTTGTATAAACTAACACAGAAAGGTGTGAAATGGGTTTGGTCAAAGGATTGTCAGGAGGCTTTTGAAAAAATTAAAAATGAAATTTGTTCTCCGCGTGTCCTAATGCATTATGATCCATCACTGCCATTGATATTGGCAACTGACGCATCTCCTGTGGGAGTAGGGGCGGTTCTTTCCCACTCTTTACCTGATGGAACGGAAAGACCAATAGCTTTCGCCTCCAGAACCCTCACAAAAACTGAGCAAAAATACGCTCAGATTGATAAAGAAGCACTAGCAATTGTGTGGGGTGTCAAGAAATTTTATCTTTACCTTAAAGGGAGACGATTCACATTATTAACTGACCACCAACCTTTAGTAGCCATCTTCGGATTGAAGAAAGGTCTTCCAGTTCTGGCAGCGACAAGATTGTTACATTATTCTTTAGTATTACAATCTTTCCAGTTTGACATTAAGTATCGTAATACAAAACAACATGGTAACGCTGACTTTCTGTCTAGGCTGCCGTCCACTTCTGAACAGCTAGACGTTAAAGATGAAATTGATCTATTTCAGTTAGCACAAATCGAAACTCTTCCTGTCACAGCCAGAGACTTAGCCAAAGAAACTCTGTTGGATGCAGACCTCGCCCCATTGCTTAATATTTTACAGAATGGAGGAATTTTAAGAGGGAGAGAAGCAGAATATAGTCTACAAGATGGTTGTGTCATGTTAGGCCAGCGTGTATGCGTTCCCAAAAAGTATCAGGCTCAGGTGCTTGAAGAGTTGCATCATGGTCATCTGGGTGCTGTTAAGATGAAAGCTATCGCTAGATCGTATGTTTATTGGAAGAACATCGATAAGGATATAGAAAATTGCTCAAAGAATTGTGTAGACTGTGCTCGGTACAAAACCGATCCACAGAGAGTAAAGGTGCATTGCTGGGAGTATCCTAGTGAACCGTGGCAACGTATTCACATAGATTTTGCTGGGCCTATCTTTGAATATATGTTCCTGATTATAGTAGATGCTCATTCCAAGTGGTTGGAAGCTTATCCAATGAAATCCACCACAGCAACCAAAACCATCGAATGCTTAAGAGATTGTTTCGCTCGATTTGGATTGCCACTTATGCTGGTAAGTGACAACGGTCCACAATTTACATCATTTGAATTCGAGATGTTTATGCGCAATAACGGCATTAAACACAAGACCACTGCGCCATTTAAACCATCTAGCAATGGGCAGGCCGAAAGATACGTCTTTACAGTCAAACAATCTCTAAGAGCAATGCAAAATTATAGTGGCACAATACAACAAAAATTAAGTACGTTCCTTATGCAATACAGAAAAGCTCCAAACCTCACGACACTTCATAGTCCAGCCATGCTTATGTTGAAGAGAGAGATTCGGACGAGAATCGATCTGCTGCGTCCTGATCTTAAACGCAGAGTGGAAGAAAAAGTTCGTAAAGGAACTTATGAATTCTCGGATAGGGGATTCGAAATTGGCGACAATGTCGCTGTACGAAATTACCGACATGGCGACAAGAGATGGAGGTTTGGTAAAGTCGTTCGAAAAGATGGACAGCTACATTATACTGTCGATGTAAATGGCCAGTTGTGGCGTAGACATGTCGATCAAATACGGGATGGAGGAGACATAGAGGAAAAAGAAAGCGATCTCCGCCGATCGTTTTCAAAACCTGCCATTCCTGTGCAAAATGCTGATGTTCCGACAACTAGTGCTGAGTTAGCACAATCACCCACTAGTGTGGAGGCGGAGACGACTGATGCAACATCAGTCTCAGTTACTACACAAGAGCATGCTCCACTCAGTGTCCAGGGTTCAACTCCAACACCACAACCAGTTCGCCGATCTACAAGAATTCGGAAACCTCCTCAGCGATTGGACTTGTAGTAGAAGTTTAGGAAGGGAGGAGATGTGGTGTATTTAACTGTAACCGCAACTTAAGTAAAAATGTAAATAGAATGTTTTTATGTAAGCGGCAGTTGTGTTCTATGCCGATTGTGTGTATCTGTGATCGTCTGCTGTAAATAATGTGTCCGTATTAAATAAGTTATTTTAGTAAGATGAAAGTATTATTCTTCCAAAGTACATATCACTTGTTAATGATGTTAAATCGATCTTTAGTTCACATATTAAAATAATATGTGATACTTTGTCTTAAAAATTCTTCGAACTCCGTGACACTAGCTACTTATGGACTGTATAGATTTCAGTAATACTCAGTGTTCTTGCTGGCATTTGACTAACGTTAGTAATTTGGCTAGTTAAAAATAAAACTCATTCGCCAAATGAGAAAAGTATTAGCAAAATACATTAGCCGTGTAGCACAATATATATATATATATATTGTTGCAGCGTATATAGGGTTCTTTCGATCTTATGGTTAGACAACTTCAAACTCTTTTCTCTTAGAAAAGTAGAAAATAATTTATTTACAGATCTTCAGAACAACAGAGTCTTCGAAACTAACAAATATTACAAGATATTCCAAAATAACTGTTTAAATCTATCGAACAAGTACAAATATAGGTCGCAGAGACTCTTTATACAATGTCTCAACACTATATCACATTCAAAACAACGTAGATAAAACTCAATACATCAAGCAAACTTGCTTGGACAATCTCTAGTAGCTCACTCAATGACTGACTGGTAAATAATAACAACAACAGCTCGTATCGTTCTCCTTATATATAGTCTCGTAGCATGTGCTAGAAATTTCTAGAAAAACCTGGAAAACCACGGAACAACAAACAATGTATCAGTAGACCTAAGGGGGAGTTACCATAAATAGGGAAGGGTTACCATCGCCAACAATCGCCAAGTTTGTCGCCAACTTGGCGATATATCGCCAAATTTGGCGACCAAAATTAGTCGCCAAAAGTGACGCCAACTTGGCGATATCTCAAATATTTCGCAAAGCTGCCATAGACATTCACTGAAAATAATAGACAAGTTTGCTTGATAACAGAGACAATGTAACAAAAACTAATATTAGTAAAGAAATGGAGCTTAATAAGATTATTTACATTATTTTACAGTACAAACACTAACTATTTACAAAATTCGTAACACTACCCCCTCCTCAAAGACTGCACGTCCCGGGCAGTGCAATCCTTGAGTTAGAGGAAAACACTTAAAATAAATAAACAAATAAATAAATAAATAAATAAATAATAACAATAATAATAAAATTTACATAAATAAGAACTAATTACTATTTACATATTTACAAAAAGTGACTTTCATGACCATGGTCTGAAATTCAAGTTTCGAATTTCTAATCACTTTGGCCAAAATAAGGGGCTAGCCGGTTATAGTGTACGACCTTCGGTTTGGCGTGTGGCGATTTTTGTATGCGTACAACGACGTCATTCAGCCTGTTGACGACTGTGTAAGGACCGTCCTAGTTTCTTTGTAATTTTGGCGACAGTCCCTTACGACGTATCGGATTCCACAACCAAACTTTGTCACCTTCGTTAAACTCATGTCCTGTTGCCTTTGTGTCGTACCGTGTCTTCATCTTTTCTGATGCCAGTCCAATTCGGTTCCTCGCTAGACAATGAATCTCCTCAATCCGCGCCTGGAGTTCATCGACATATTCCTCAGGCGATGAAGGAGCATCAGGAGGACGGCCAAACAAAAGATCCGCAGGTAGACGAAGATCACGACCAAAGAGCATTTGTGAAGGGGAGTAACCAGTGGCCTCATGAGTGGCACTCCTGTAAGCAAGCAGGAAAAGAGGCAATTTCTTGTCCCAGTTCTGTTGGTCTCTAGACACCAGCAGAGAGAGGCTATTTAGGATGGTACGATTGAACCGCTCTACCATGCCGTCCGATTGAGGGTGTAGAGGTGTTGTTCGGGTTTTGTCCATGCCGAGTAGTTCACACATTTCCTTGAACACAGCCGAATCAAAATTTCTTCCTTGATCGGAATGGATTTGAAGAGGAACTCCGTATCTGGAAACCCAGTGTTGAATCAGTATGTCTGCTACGGTTACCGCCTCTTGATTAGGAATGGCATAGGCTTCAGGCCACTTAGTGAAGTAGTCCATGACAACGAGGATGTACTTATTGCCATCTGATGTTCTAGGAAGTGGACCCAGGATGTCTAAGGCAATTCGTTCGAAAGGAGCTCCTGCATTATAACGTTGCAATCGTCCACGGGTGCGCCTCTTAGGACCTTTACGTGCTACACAGGTGTCACAAGCTCGACACCACTTCTCCACGTCACTGCGAACATTATTCCAGTAGAAACGCTCTCGGATAAGGCAAAAGGTTCTCGAACCTTTTGCAGGGTCTTCATTACACCAAAATGACCTCCTGTGGGACTACCATGCAGTTCTTGAAGGACCATAGAAATTCTCGACTTAGGGAGTAGTAGTTGCCATCTACATGTCTTTCCATCGTCAGACTCCCATTTTCGGTACAAGATGCCGTTCTTCAAATGTAAGGAATCCCAGAGAGCCGAATAACGTTTAGTCGTAGGGTGGTAATGGGCCATGTCTTGCCAGCTGGGCTTCCTGTTGGACTCCTCTTTCAGCTCTAGAATTGGCTTAATTTCAGGATCAGCAAGTTGATCTTTACGCAGGCTCTCGTCACTCCACGGATCTTGCGATGATGTAGACCCAGTTGTAACTTGTCTTACTATAGGACCTTTGACATTAAATTTCTTCTCAACCCGATCGCAGTATCTACAATTCTCTGAGCAGGGTCTTCTTGAGAGAGCATCTGCATTTCCATGGGATGAGCCTTTTCGATGGCGTATCTCCATATCGTACTCTTGAAGCTTTTGTATCCACCTGGCTATCTGGCCTTCAGGGTTCTTAAAATTCAATAGCCAAGTTAGAGAAGCATGATCAGTTCGGATCAGGAACTTTCGACCGTAAAGATAGTGATGAAAGTGGTCTATGGCTTTCACTACAGCAAGAAGCTCTTTTCTTGTTACGCAGTAGTTTCGCTCGGCCTTTGACAAGCACTTGCTGAAATAGGCGATAACACGCTCCTGGCCGTCGATTTCCTGGGACAGTACAGCGCCAATGCTTTCGTTGCTTGCATCCGTATCAAGTATAAACTGTTTATCGATTTGAGGATGCGACAGAATTGGAGTGGATGTCAAGGCCTCCTTAAGCTTTTCGAAAGCAGCGTCACATTCCTGTGTCCACATACATTTTTGATTGGCTTCTGTTAATTTATGAAGTGGTCTTGCAATCATCGAGAAGCCTTTGACGAATTTTCTGTAATAGGTGCATAATCCTAGAAAACTTCGAAGCTGGTGAACATCTGCTGGACGATTCCAATTTTTCACGGCCGATATCTTCTCCGGATCAGTCCTAACTCCTTCCGCCGAAATGATGTGTCCAAGGTAGGCGACTTCATTACGAAACAAACTGCACTTCGAAGGGCTTAACTTCAAATTAGCTTCCTTTAATTTTTGTAGCACCCGCCTGAGGTTGTTCAGATGCTCATCAAAAGATTTTCCTATGATTATGATATCGTCTAAATAAACAAGACATGCCTCATATGACAGTCCCCGAAGAACCGTTTCCATAAGGCGTTCAAAAGTTGCAGGTGCGTTACATAGACCAAAAGGCTGAACTGCCATAATCCTTGTCCCGTTGTAAAGGCAGTCTTCTCGCGGTCGTCGGGATGGATCTCTACCTGCCAGTAACCACTCTTCAAGTCTAAAGTCGAGAACCAAGTGTTGCCCGCAAGTGTGTCAAGAGTGTCGTCAATCCTTGGCAGAGGGTAACTATCCTTTTTGGTGACGTCATTCAGTCGGCGGTAGTCTACACAAAATCTTGTAGAACCATCCTTCTTTCTTACTAATACAATGGGAGACGCCCATGGACTTGTTGATGGTTCGATGACGTCATTTTCTTCCATATCTTTAATTAAATTCTGCACCTCTTCTTGCTTGGCAAAAGGTAATCGTCTAGGGTGCTGTTTAATAGGAGAGTGATCTCCCGTGTCAATTCGGTGTTGTGCCATTTTAGTTCGTCCAAAGTCTTCAGATGTTTGGGAAAATAAACTTTGGAATTCTCTAATTAAATTTTCCGCAGCTTCCATCTGTTTTGGATTTAAGTCTGTATTTTGTAACAAATCCTTGACTAAATTATCTGAAGATTTCTCACATTGACTGGAATTTTGACTTATGCACGTCACAGGAGCACATGACGCTATCACCTCTCCTTTCTTGATAGTCCTCGTCTTATCACTGATGTTAGCAATTCTGACTGGAATGGTCTTTTTCGAGAGGTCTACCACAGAAGAAGCCACCAATACTCCTGCTTGTGTACTATTGTCTACTGGATAATCTATATGGCCAAATCGGTAATTAGTTTCATTTTTAATTTCAGCTGGAACTAAAAATTCTGTTCTTGGATCTAGATTGATGTCTTCTTTGGCTATTACTGTTTGTTTACATTCAATTTCATTATTTAACCCAAAAAGACTTATTTCTTCAAATTTTGAGAGCATTTTGTTATTTTTGAAATCAAGCTTGAAGTCAAACTTCTTCAGAAAATCTAGCCCGATTAAGCAAGGATCTGTTATGTCAGCCACATATGCCGTATGGTAATATTTCGTTCCTCCAAAGTTGATAGTTAAATTTGCCTTTCCATATATGCCTATTTTGTCGCCGGTCACAGTTTGCAGGGTAACGCATGGAGGATTCCAGATGAGTTTACATTTCAATTTTCGAGCCAAATCTTCTCTTATTATTGTAACATTGGCTCCTGTATCGACAATCATACGGCACTGAATTCCGTTAATAAAGCCTATCACATATAATTCATTATCGCCGCCACTCATTTTCGATATTTGAAGGATCTTCAGGTGGGGCTTTTTATTCTCTGGTCTTGAATTCATCTCACGTTCGTGGAATTTGGGGCAGTTTCTTCGGAGATGTCCTGTATCACCGCATCCCCAGCACCTGAGATTCTGTCTTCTTGAGCTTGTTCTTCCATATTTTAAAGCTTCCAGCTCTTGATTTATTTTCCTAATTTCTTTCAAGACGTCGTTCTCAGTGTCTGAGCTTTTGTTCACCGTTGCCCCTCGGACTGAATGACGATCTCTTCGGCTGGCTTGTGTAGCTGCTTCCAACTTTAAGGCATATAGTAGTGCAGCCTTTAAATTCATCTGCCATTCGTACCGCTCTCTGCACTTCTGGATCTTTTATTTCGTCTACAAAATATTGCAGTGACAGCATTTCCCGTACATTTGTTGGACAGTCAATGAATGCTAAATTTGCAAGCCGTTCAATTTCCGAGGCAAACTCTTGAAGGGTTTCACTCGATTTTTGATGGCGGCTCTTCATTTGTATTCTCGTATAATCCTTGAAGAATTTTTCGCCGAATCTCATTTCAAGTGCACAACTTAAAGTCTCAAAATTGAGTTGCGTCATATCGGGCAATGTTTGCAGCACGTCGGCGGCTTCTCCTCTTAAAGATGCTGCCAGTTGACAAGCTTTCACCTCGTCACTCCATTTGTTCGCTTCAGCTACAATGGTGAATTGGGTCTTGTAAACTTGCCAGGAACTCTTTCCATCGTATGTCGACAGCTTAATGTGCACGGGAGAAGCAGGCGGATTCCTAAATTCTTCATAATTACCACTAGACGCTGAAAGTTTCTTCTCAAGATCTTGTACTTTTTTATTTAGCTTTTCATCTACTTCACCTAGTATTTTCTCTTCAACGTTACTGATTTTCTCTTCAACGTTACTGATTTTCTCTTCAACTTTACAAACTTCATTCTGAATTTTCTCTTCTACTTCCGCCATTTTCCTTTCCATTTTCTGTTCAACATTACTAACTTCATTCTGAATTTTCTCTTCTACTTCCTCTATTTTCTCTTCTACAGAGCCTATTCTTCTCTCTACCGACGAGAACTTTTCTTCTAAAGTTTTCTTCATTTCTTCTTGGCCTTTATTAATCTTTTCAGTCACATCTTCTTGGCATTTGTTCATCTTTTCCGCCAACTCTTCTTGGCCTTTATTCATTTTTTCCGCCAACTCTTCTTGGCCTTTCGTCAATTCTGCCTTTATTCCATTAATAGCTTTTAACAGTTCTTTCAGTAGACCATCCATTGTTCTTGTTTTCGCCATAAGATCCCGACTCCTGACACCAAATGTTGCAGCGTATATAGGGTTCTTTCGATCTTATGGTTAGACAACTTCAAACTCTTTTCTCTTAGAAAAGTAGAAAATAATTTATTTACAGATCTTCAGAACAACAGAGTCTTCGAAACTCACAAATATTACAAGATATTCCAAAATAACTGTTTAAATCTATCGAACAAGTACAAATATAGGTCGCAGAGACTCTTTATACAATGTCTCAACATTATATCACATTCAAAACAACGTAGATAAAACTCAATACATCAAGCAAACTTGCTTGGACAATCTCTAGTAGCTCACTCAATGACTGACTGGTAAATAATAACAACAACAGCTCGTATCGTTCTCCTTATATATAGTCTCGTAGCATGTGCTAGAAATTTCTAGAAAAACCTGGAAAACCACGGAACAACAAACAATGTATCAGTAGACCTAAGGGGGGTTACCATAAATAGGGAAGGGTTACCATCGCCAACAATCGCCAAGTTTGTCGCCAACTTGGCGATATATCGCCAAATTTGGCGACCAAAATTAGTCGCCAAAAGTGACGCCAACTTGGCGATATCTCAAATATTTCGCAAAGCTGCCATAGACATTCACTGAAAATAATAGACAAGTTTGCTTGATAACAGAGACAATGTAACAAAAACTAATATTAGTAAAGAAATGGAGCTTAATAAGATTATTTACATTATTTTACAGTACAAACACTAATTATTTACAAAATTCGTAACAATATATATATAATACCATTAAAAGTAGACTAGATTCACCAATGGATTTTATCAATAAAACAATAAACCAAAACGAAGAATTTGAATTGAATTGAATCATATTAAAAAAAAAAAAAAAAAAAAAAAAAAAAATAGTGAAACGAGTATATCTGAATAAATAAATAAATAAAATGAATGCAAATGAAATTTGTAGTCCCCACAGCAGAATCATCAGGCCCCAAATGCTCTGGAACTACAGATGAAGGGTGCGGTTTCATCCATGTTTTAGCCATGAAATAGCAAAATAATACGTATTTGGGGCTACTAGCACACAAAAACCAAATTATTAAACAAGGAACAGAGAAATAAATAGTTGAAAAAATGAAAATATATATATATTAAAACGATAGCGTGCAGCAAATAGTGTCAGTTACATGAGCACAAACTAACCCTATTTTTGCACGTGGAAATGATAAACTTTACATTCATATATAATTTGGATAAAAAGTAAGAAAACAAAATATTGAGAAAAAAAAAAAATTTGATTATCACCATTAATGTAGAGGACTGCGCAATAAAATTATTAATAAATTATAAATGCAGGAAGCAATAGTTAATTATACAAGCTGAAATAGTAACACTGTAGAAAAACCAGTTCGTTAGTAATGCACGCAACTGATCTTCGCAAGATCAGTAGGGTTGCTCTTTTTAAATTAAGAATGCCAAACGCGCCAAATGCCGAGATAAATGATTTGAAAAAAAAAAAAACTTGCTATGATTTAAAGTGATACACTATGTTGAAAACAATAAAGAAACTTAATAATAGTAGCAGTATATATATTGTTATTTTACAAAAAGGAGTTGAAAGTAAGTAAAAATAATAGTTAAATCCACATGTAGATTAAGTAGTATCCATAACATACAAAAAAGATACAGCTGAATGGAAATATAATTGAACCGGAGAAAATAATTAATGATCGATATTAACATAAAATTAAATTAATAAAATAATTAAAATTAGAATTAAGTGATAACATTCATATTAACTTATAACTTAAAATACCATTTTGTTACTTTAATCAGTAACATTTATTGTGACTTTACATGGTAAAAACTCATTATCTTAATATAGGATAATAAAAATTAAAAAAAATAAAAAAATAATAAAAATAAATAAATAAATAAATTAATTAATTAATTAATAAAAATTAAAAAATATATATATATAAAATAAAATAAAATAAAAATAAATAAATATTTAAAAATAAATAAATAAATAAATAAATAATAGTAATAATATTATTAATAATAATACCAAAAATTATATCAATAACATTAAAATTTATTTGATAGTTAAAATATAGCTATTTCACTATAGATATAACTAGACAAATATCCATATATTAGTGTCAATTAAACAGTTTAAAAATTATGTTAAAATAACGTAAAAATAAATAACCCGCTCTCAATTATATACAGGGTGTCCCTAAACAAATGGTATATACGCTAGGGGGTGATAGAACACATCAAGTCGAGTAATAGTAAATAGGAAACCAAGGGTCCCAAACGTTTTCCAAAGGAGATAGCCGCCATTAAATTTTGCAGTCCAAAATTTCAAATACACATAAAAAACGGAAAAATTGGTCGATTGATTTGCGGTTTTCACTAAAATTATTCTTTATGTTGATATTTTCTTGAAAATAAATTATAAAGATAAATTTCGAAAAATGCCGATAGAGGGCGCTTTAGACTTTGAAGTAATGAAAAACTATTTTTTGCCCTGATTTTTTGCATCTCATTAAATGGTTTCGTAAGCTTAGACTTAAACGTAAATTTTGAGCTCAAAATCTGAATAGTTGGAAGCGGTTAAGTAACACAAACTTAACTGTGTTCAGAGGGTTTAAATTTCAAATGATTATAAAAAACGGAAAAATTGGTTGATTGATTTGCGGTTTTCACTAAAACTATTCTTTATGTCGGTATTTTATTAAAAATGAATTATAAAGATAAATTTCAAAAAATGCCGATAGAGGGCGCTTTAGACTTTGGATTAACGAAATAATCCATCCTAATACTATTTTTGCCGTTATTTTTTGCATCTCATTAAATGGTTTCGTAGGCTTAGATTTAAACTTAAATTTTGAGCTCATATCTGAATAGTTGAGGTGGTTAAGTAGCACAAACTGAACTTTTTTCAGAAGGTTTAAATTTCAAACCAAACGGAAAACTATAAAAAAACAGAAAAGTTAGTCTATTCGTTTGCAGTTTTTGCTAAAACTACTCTTTAAATCAGTGTTTTCTTGAAAATAAATTTTAAAGATAAATTTCACAAAATGCCGATAGGGGGCGCCTTAGACATTGGAGTAGCGTACAACTATTTTTAACCGTTATTTTTTTTTAATCTCATTAAATGCTTTCAAATGCTTAGATTTAAATTTTGAGATCAAATTCTGAGTCGTTGCGACTGTTTAAGTAGCGCAAAAGTGAACTACGTTCGTGGGGAGGGGGGGGGGGGTTAAATTTCAACTCCTCAACCCACTTCAGTTTGCGCTTCTTAACCCCTCCCAACGATTCAGAATTTGAGTTCAAAATTTAAGTTTAAATCTAAGATTTCGAAAACATTTAACAAGTTTTGAAAAGCATTTAATTAGATTAAAAAAATAACGGTTAAAATTTGTTGTTGGTTACTCTGAAGTTTAAGGCGCCCTCTAACGGAATTTTTTGAAATTTATCTTTAAAATTCATTTTTAAGAAGATACTGACTTAAAGAATAGTTTTATTTTAAACCGCAAACGAATCGACCAATTTTTCCGTTTTTTATTATTCTTTGAAATTTGAACCCTCTGAACACAGTTCAGTTTGTGCTACTTAACCACTCCCAACTATTCAGATTTTTTAGCTCAAAATTTAAGTTTAAGTCTAAGTTTACAAAAACATTTAATCAGATGTAAAAAATAACGTAAAAAGTAGTTGTTCGTTATTCCAAAGTTTAAAGCGCCCTTTATCGACATTTTTTTAAATTTATCTTTATAATTCATTTTCAATAAAATACCGACATAAAGAATAGTTTTAGAGAAAACCGCAAATCAATCGACCAATTTTTCCGTTTTTTATAATCATTTGAAATTTAAACCCTCTGAACACAGTTAAGTTTGTGCTACTTAACCGCTTCCAACTATTCAGATTTTGAGCTCAAAATTTAAGTTTAAGTCTAAGCTTACGAAACCATTTAATGAGAAGCAAAAAATAGTTTTTCATTACTTCAAAGTCTAAAGCGCCCTCTATCGGCATTTTTCGAAATTTATCTTTATAATTTATTTTCAAGAAAATACCAACATAAAGAATAATTTTAGTGAAAACAGCAAATCAATCGACCAATTTTTCCTTTTAGGTAGCTTTCATTACAAAAAGTAAAAAGCTACCTATTGCAGCCGTCCGGAGGAAAGCACTTCCGGAAAATTTTGGTATATTTTCACCGATCATGACCCCCAGACCCCAAAACCACCCTCCGTTCAAATGTTGACATATATATATATATATATATATATATATATATAACCATATATATATATATATATATATATCTGATATTTGTCATGCGATAACTAACGTATTTATGAACCGATTTGAATGAAACTTGGTATGTACACAGTACATACAAATGTCTCGACCGAGTTCGTTGGCCAGCATCATCCGCCATTTTGTTTCAAAATGGCGGCCATTTTAAATTTTTTAAAAAATTTAAAATTTAAAATTAAATGCGAAAAAATTAAAAGTTGAAAAATATTTTTCTTTTACGTGTTAGAACTTAAAACAAAGATTCCAGAACACTTTTTATTTTGTCTATATCTTAAAAAATGATTGAGTTATAGCACTTTGAATTTTTCTTATGGCTGACATTTTGAAACGATCTGATTTTTGTCACGTGATAACACGTGTATTTATGAACCGATTTCAATGAAACTTGGTATATACATAGTACATACAAATGTCTCGACCGAGTTCGTTGGCCAGCATCATCCGCCATTTTGTTTCAAAATGGTGGCCATTTTAAAATTTTTAAAATTTTTAAAATTTTAAATTAAATGCAAAAAAATCAAAATTTGAAAAACATTTTTCTTTTACGTGTTAGAACGTAAAACAAAGATTCCAGAACACTTTTTATTTTGTCTATATCTTAAAAAATGATTGAGTTATAGCACTTTGAATTTTTCTTATGGCTGACATTTTGAAACGATCTGATTTTTGTCACGTGATAACACGCGTATTTATGAACCGATTTCAATGAAACTTGGTATGTACATAGTACATACAAATGTCTCGACCGAGTTCGTTGGCCAGCATCATCCGCCATTTTGTTTCAAAATGGTGGCCATTTTAAAAATTTTAAAAATTTAAAATTAAATGCAAAAAAATCAAAATTTGAAAAATATTTTCCTTTTACGCGTTAGAACTTAAAACAAAGATTCCAGAACACTTTTTATTTTGTCTATATCTTACAAAATGATTGAGTTATAGCACTTTGAATTTTTCTTATGTCTGACATTTTGAAACGATCTGATTTTTGTCACGTGATAACTCGCGTATTTATGAATCGATTTCAATGAAACTTGGTATGTACATAGTACATACAAATGTCTCGACCGAGTTCGTTGGCCAGCATCATCCACCATTTTGTTTAAAAATGGTGGCCATTTTAAATTTTAAATTAAAATTTTAAATTAAAATTAAAAATTAAATGCGAAAAAATTAAAAGTTGAAAAATATTTTTCTTTTACGTGTTAGAACTTAAAACAACGATTCCAGAACACTTTTTGTTTTGTCTATACCTTAAAAAATGATTGAGTTATAGCACTTTGAATTTTGCTTATGGCTGACATTTTGAAACGGTCTGATCTGAACGATCCACAAGGTTGCTTTAAAATGGCATACACTTTATGATATCGTGGAATTTGGTGACTCTCTAAATTGCTTAAAATAAAACCAGGTTGAATAAAAGATGACTAATTTCTAAAAATTTCTATTAATATTCAGTCTTGACAAAAACTAGTATTCAATCTTATAAAATCACTAATTTTATAAGATTTTTTCCACTAATTTCAGCTTAGTATTTTTGAACAATGTAACTTACTTTAAAATAAATAAATAAATATATAAGTATATGAAAGCTACCTCTTCCTCCCGGCATTGCCGGAAGGACTTTTTTTATGTGCATTTGAAATTTTGGACCCCAAACTTTAATGGCGGCTATCTCCTCTGGAAAACGTTTGGGATCCTTGGTTTCCTATTTACTCGTCTTGATGTGTTCTATCACGCCCTAGCGTATATATCATTTGTTTAGGGACACCCTGTATATATATAAATAAATATATAAATATATATGTATATATGTATATATGTATATATATATATGTATATATATATATATATATTTTAATAATTAACCTTTGCGTTTTTATCCAGACAACACCACCCTCCGCCGTACTCTAACATCTACCCTCCCAACCAACCTATATATATATATTTTTATTACTTTTATAACACTTTTAATTTTTTATTATTTTTTTTATATTTTATGATTTTTTTATATATTTTTTACGCAAAGAATTAATTATAAGATCATGTAATAACTAATTATAAGATCATGTAATCTCTAATTATAAATTAAAGAATATAGGAATTTTTTAGGATAACCATTATTTATAGCATCATATACAAGCTTTTTAATATTAGTATTAATATTAGTATAAATTTGTTCTCTTTTAATATAATTTTAATATCTAAGAAATTGATTGTATTATTAATAAGTAGGCTTTTTGAAAGTTCTAGATTAGAAGGATAATCAACAGGGAATTGAATATATATATATCTTTAATATTTAATGTACCCCTTTTTTTCAATATGTTCTAATGTGACCAAAGTTTTTATAATTGTGACAACGATTGTTATTAATCTAATTTCAACTATCCGCTACAAATATAATAAAAATATGTATATATGCATAATGCATATGTATGAAAAGCGAAAAAGAAAAGTAAAAAAAAGCAAAAACTGAGCACTAGCAATTTGGCGAATCCAATTTCTTGTATACTCTCCAAATGAAGAATTTTGTCGCAAATTGGTGCAATGGTGAGCGACAGCGAGAACACTGGTAATACTGCATGGCCTAAGTTGCGAGAACTTCAGCCCTTGTATTGAAGGAAAATATAAATTAGTAATTTACTTTATTTTTTATGCGGATATTTTTCAATTTATTAAAATTTCAAATTCTTATTGTATGTAAAATATTTTCTGCAAAAATTGTCGAAGAATTTTTAAAACATCAATAACAACTTGTTAGAAAGGCAATAGAATGCAATTCTTGACTGGTGACGAATCTTAAATTTAAAACAGAAATCGAGGTCGCAATTTTTCTTTACATGGAAATTCATAAAAATAAAATCTCCTCTGTCAAACAATCGCACATCATTAAATTTTTCCCACCATACACTAGAAATTAAATTTCATACAATATGTTTATAATTATTCAAATTTATTTAAAACATGTACTTGTAATGTATAATACTTAATAAATATATTTTTTGACCTTCAATTGGTTTTTTTAATTAAAATAAAAAAAAAATGTAAACCTAAACCTAACTTATATGTACGGGAAGATGGTCTCAACATTAGCGGACGTTTTCGGGAACCTAACCCTCACGAATGTTAAGGAATTATTGTAATATTAAAAAAAGCTTCCACCGATCGCCATTTCACTTTCGCGATTGTTTATAATATTTGGCGCGAAATCTCAGTTTCTTAAGATATACTAAATCCCCTATAATAAAGCAGTACCTCTAAATAACTATCATGCATTTAAACTTAAAATTTCAATGTTATTTGACTTACACCATTCCACCATTGAGCGCTTCACTCGTTACAGTCTGCGAAAAGATTAAAAAATAAAAATACAAGTACAAATTTCTAAAAAATAATGCTTTTATTTACAAGAGTAGCACAACTATATCAGCAATACTTAAAACAGTACATTTAGACGATATACAGGTTAACTTCAATGGTCCACGATAAAAACTTTGACTCGATCAACGAGCTGATGTGGAGAAACGAAAGTGATAAACAAATGACTTGTACTGTGACTTTTTGAAATAACGAGCACCATCCAAAAGCCTGGTGACCCAATGGCAAACCCGAATGACCGCCAGAAGTGACATTACTTTTCCGCCCATGCTTTGCCCGGTTCCAATCTAAGAAAATAGAAAAAAAAAAACATATCAGTATTCACTCATAAATGACATTCATAGTACGGGATTTGTTTTTTATTTCAACCTCGGATGAGGCCGCAAAAGAAAATTGCAAGTCGTAGATTGTGGATCTTCATTATAGCATATAACTGCGCCTCTTCATCTTCATTTTCATGTGAAGTTGCAATCAGATTCAACTATTCTTCAGCAATAAACCCCTGCTCGTAAAAAGAAAAAAAATGAAAGAAAGGGTTGCAGTTGTTCGCGCAAAAGTTTGATGAAATACAGTCTTTACTATTAATATTACCGGTTGTTAAAATAAATAAATAAATAAATAAGTAAAGAGTTTAAGATTAAAATTTGACTTTTAGGGTGGATATTGAATCCTTTGATCTGCAGAATTACTAATTACAAATGTAATTAATATTTATTGCTTAATATGCAACCCCCTTAATATGCAACTGAGTAACACAAACAATCAATTTTTATCTATAAATGTCAACCAAGAAATAAAATTTAGTGAAAAAATCAACTCCAATAATTTCTTTGCTTACTTTGGTTATCAGAACATCTTAGTTTGGTTGAACATCTTAGTCCGAAATCAAAGTACGCTTTTGCGCACCAAAAGTGCGAATTTCTGTACTGCAACATATAACGCTAAGAGCGATGTTTTTTAACTATTAATATTGCTGGAATTAACGACCTTTCAGTTTCACTATCAATCAAGAACTGGCAACCTGTATTATTTGTCTGCTACAAATAAACGATAGTTGCGATTATTTAATTTTTTTGGAGTAGATCTAACTGCAGATTATATTGAGATAACTGATTTTCCAAGCTCTTACAACTACGTGATTGTTTAAAAATTTTAAGTCATCAACTTGTACAAAAGATATAATGATAAGAACAAAACCTCCTCTGCCTTGACATGCTAGAACTCCTGCTTCTTTTTGGACTATAAACTAGTGATGGAAGATTCTGTAAACTTTGAGAATCGATTAAAATCGAAATCGTATAAAACAAAATCGATAATAATAAGAATCGATTTCTCAGTTCTAGAATCGATATTTCGATATTCAGATTCACACAGAGAAGATCCAGATTACTAATTCCAAAACTTGGACAATCAGCAAGACCGTAATTACCGCCTCCCATCCCCCATCCCCATTTAGGGAGGCATAGAATTAAGCTATTGCAGATTTTAGAGTCGGATAATGAGAATTTTAAATTTTAAAATGATTGTCACTTATGGTTGTCACTTACACAAAAACTTTGACAAATTTGAAAAAAATAACTCAACTAATAACAACACTGAGTAACTTGGCATTAAACCGATGATAAAGAGTGCCAAGAGCGTGTAACTAGGATGAAGAACAAGGAGTATAGACAAAAAAAAAAAAAAAACTTTTTTTTTTCTAATGCCAACCAAATGTTACACGAGATAGTTTGGAAGAACAAAAAATATGCCCCATACTCAGGGGGGCAGGTAAACCCCACTCTTGACGGAAGGACGACAATAGCCCAAATGTATCTTTTGTCGAAGTTTCAAAATGCGGATTTACAATAAAATAGAACGAGAATTTGACATTTAAAAAATTATATGAATACTTTGAACGGCTCATTTAGTAAAGATTGGCAAGGACTAGTGAAGAGAGGGGTAGTAACAGAAAAAAACGAGGAGATAAAAGCTTTATAATGATATGTTACATGAGATGGTGTGGAAGAAACAAAAAATATGCTCCCCACCCAGGGGGGGGCAAGGTAAATCCCAAACGGACAGAAGAGCGACCCCGGCTCAAATGTATCTTTGTTGAGATTTCAAAATATGGATTTATAACAAAATAGAACGAGGATTAGACTATTTTAAAATCGCAGTCATAATTTGAACGATCCTGTAAGTTAAGATTGGTGAGGAAGGGGGGGTTGGGGTTAGGACGGGCGAAAAAGAAAAAAATACTGGCACTCCGAGTGTGCCGGCAGATGTGAAACCTTGAACAATTATGTGTGTATTTTTTTAATCGTTATGATATATAATTTTGAATCGTCAAGAAATACTTTTAAATGAATAAAAAAAGGTTCTATAATATTATCAATATCTATAAAACATATCAATATCTATAAAAAAAACCCGCGCGATATCATATGTCCAGCTATTGTAGTTAACTCACTATAACTACTTTCTTACATTTAAAACGCGATAAATACACCACCAAAATTCGACCATACTATCGATACCTTAATCCTTATCCAAATAAATCATTTTGTATTAATGCCTGTTACAATATCTGTAGATTACTTTTTGAATTATTCAAATCGGACATTCCATTCAAAAGATATTACGAATTTAAAGATGACAATCTAAAGAAATAATAGCGCTGCTAAGCACTCGGTGGCCAATAAGCTTAGGGATTACGTGTGCATTCAAAAGATTGCGGGTTCGAACCCCAGTTTCTCTGATATGTATCAAGGTTTTTTTTTTTTTTTTTTTTTTTTTCCCCGAAGAAGTTTGAAAAATTAAAATTTCTTATGAAAATTTCTTATGCTAGATTTGTAATGTATGAAGCATAAGCTTTCAACAGACATATTGTATCAAGAAATGAGAAAAAACCCCTCTGCCCCCCCCCCCCCCCCCCAAAGAAGGTCCTATAGGGAAAACCGTAAAACTGGAATAGCAAAAAGAACGGCGAGAAATGGTTATGCTATACTAGAATTTTTCTCCCCACTGTAACTCCTATAGAAGAAACTCCTATAGAAGTTATAGCCTTTTAAAGATTGAAACGAAGTGAAGAAATAAGCAAAATTATATGAGTGATTGACAGGGGGGGGGGAGAGAGGTCCACAGCTTTGGGGGTGCCATGTAGCTTAAACTTTTAAGTTAAAAATGGTAGAGAATTAAATGAGCGAAATTTTAAGGTGTATATTGGGGAAGGGTGCAACCCCCCCCCTCAACATTTTTTTTGTTTCTTTTGAAGAAACAAAGAAATATGCCCCCCGGCGGGGCGCAGATAAACCCCAAACGGACGGAAGGGCGATCCCTTATTTATCTTTTGTCAAGGATTTAAAATGTGGATCTAAAATAAAATAGACCGAAAATTGAACATTTTTAAAACTGTATGCATATTTCGAACGCCCTGTAAGCTAAAACTGACACGGAAGGGGGGATTAGAAGAGACGAGCGTGAAAAATAAAACATAATAAACTAATACTTCAAATAATTGGACTTCTAAACAAAAATATAACGATTTAACCTAGTGTCGAATTAATAAGGTGGCCCGCAGGGGATCCCCCCCCCAGAAGTTATGAGATTTTATGCTTTTTAATACACAGATTGCGATTCCCCCTCTCTTACAGAGCTGTAAAACATGATGCCTTCCCCCAGAGTCGCGGAAAAATACCTGCATTCAACACTGATTTAGCCTTGAAAAAAAAATTCATTTTTATACGTAATTTTACATCAATACTACCATTAAAACAATAAAATTGGAAAAATCAATTCGATCTGAAACGTGGATCGATTTAAAGTAAATTAAAAAAAATATATATATATAATTCTATTGGTACCTAAGAATTTTCCAAAATGCGCTTTCAATTTTAGTATATCAAAATGAAATCGATTTCAAAGATCGAAATCGAATCTAAAGATCGAAATCGAATCTAAAGATCGAAATCGAATCTAAAGATCGACATCGAATCTAAAGATCGAAATCGAATCTAAAGATCGACATCGAATCTAAAGACCGATCTTACGGGGAGAATCGATTTTACATTTTTACTTTCTTTTGTAACTTTACAAGAAGAAAGTATTAGATTCGTGAAAATTTTCGACTATCCCGTTTTCGATGGATTTATATATTTTAGAAGGTCTTTAACACGATTTCATGGTTTTTAAGAAATATTTGTCTGTGTGTGTGTCTGTCACTCTGTGAGTCTGTATATGACAAAAATTTCTGATCATTCTATCTCAAGAACAAATGTACGGAATTCCACAAAACTTTAGATTTAATTTGACCTTGATATAAACTGAATCTAATTAATTTTTGGTGTATATAGCCTAACAGGTGGCGCTGTTATGCTGCATTTTTTGCGATTTGCGCAACAGCTATATCTGAATAACGAATGCACGGATTTTCATCAAATTTCAGATTCAGTTAGTCCTTGACATGAATTGATGTTTTTTGCATTTTGATGTATATCGCTTCTCAGATGGCGCTGCTATGCTGAATTTTTCACAATTTCCACTCAGCGCCATGTGAAAGGGAGGGGGGGGAGCGAAAGGAGGCGGTCGTCTCGAGCACGGAAGTTTAGGGGGCGCCAAATTTTTACTACTAACATCACTTCTAGCCTATCATAAGAAAAAATTAATAGGGGGAGGGGGCTAAATTGGAACTTTGAACCGGGCGCAGTTCTCTTTTCGCACGCCCCTGTTTCCATTTTAGCTTTATCTCAAGAACTAATGCGCTGACTTTCATAAAAATTTAGATTCTATTAGTCCTTGATATTATTTGATGCTAATTACATTTTGGTGGAAATCGCTTAAGAGATGGCACTGCTATACTGCATTATTCATGATTAACGCAATAGCGCTATCTCAAGAACGAATTTTCATCAAAATTCAAATTCAGTATATCCCTGTAGATTAGTGTTGTTTAGTTCTTGGTGTAAATTGCCCTACAGGGGCGCTGATATGCTGCATTTTTATGATTTCACAATAGCTGTATCTCGCGCTTTCATGGATTTTCATCAAAATTCAGATTCAGCTGGGACCTGATAAATATTGATCCTGATCAATTTTTGTTGTACATCACTCAGAAAAAAATGCTATTTTGCAGGGGGGGGGGGGGGGGTTCAGAGGTTTCTTTAATCCTTCTATCTTAGAAACTAATACACTGAAATTTTGGAATTGGCACATCCGACTATTTTATCTTCGACTTTTGAAGGAAATTGAAAATTATATTACCTTCAGATAAATCGATTAAAAAATTTAAAGTATCGATTAAATCGAGTTGGCCGTAGTATCGATTAAATCGATTTAAAAAATCGAAATCGCCCATCACTACTATAAACCCTATTGTTGACCACGGAAGCTTCTCTACTCACTCAAAATAGCCGCTTATTGTTCCAGGGTTGAATATTTTTACCCGTAACTATCCCACACTTGGCGTATGTTCTACAGCAGCTAAATCTAACATTATTGGCGATATTTCGATAATCTTTTCAGTTACTGCAGCTATTTTATCAAAAAACACTTCACTTCTAAGAAGTACATTTTTGATTGAGTATCTTATCACCTTCAGTCACCAGCTAGGAAGAAGTACCTTATCAAAAATTCACTTCGCATTTTAGAAAAAATACTTTTCGCATCAACTTGTACAGTTCGAAATTAATAATGCGTCATTTAATTTTCGTATTCTTATTTTCTTGATAACACTGAGTTATGATTCAGTTTCAGGCCGAATATTTATTAGTCGTGAGCTTCTTAATAATGTCCCAAACATTTCTATATACTGTCGACTCTCGTTAATTTGAAATCGGATAATTCGAATCTTCACTTAATTCGAACTAAATATGAAGTCCTGAAATTTTCAATGGCAGAATAACGTTAAAAAATTTTATTAATTCAAACTCATTTTCTCTTGACTTCGTTTAATTCGAACTAACGAGAATTCCGATTTTTCTTTTTTCTTTTCTTTCTCACGGATTTCAGATCATTTGAATCACTCTCTTTCTTTGATTTTTGTGAAAATTGTTCCGAACGAGTATACATATAATATAATACATTTGATATCTACTTTCTTAGAGCCCAGTCTGTCCATCAGTGACGCTTTTAAATTTTTCTTCCATCGTGCTTGTTTCTAATTCTTTAAACAGTTTATGTATTTATACATACTAATTTAATATAAAGTCATTTTCTAATGATGACAGACGAAATAAGTTTAAAAAAACACTATAACATTATTTCCTTTGTAATAGTACCATATTAAGCATGCTTTCCTTAATTCGAACTTCGGATAATTCGAACATTTCTTGCGACTCCGACGAGTTCGAATTAACGAGAGTCGACTATAATTCGTTTCCAATTGTGCGATTAAGTAATTAAATTTCGTTTGTTCAGTCATACGATGTTATGCGAAATTTTGCTTCCACTTGATAAAACAACATTTAGGGCCTATCGACACAGAGTGGTGGAGGGTAATTCTAAGTAAAATGAGGGGGGAAAAATCGTGACTACATAGCAACCCATTTAAATGAAATTTAATACACAAGTTCAATTCATATTCAAATGGAGCTCTGCAAAATATCTTGATGAAAAATAAATTATTTTAGCAGTTTTGGACATTTAAAAAACTTGTGATATAAAATGGCATACAATCGTCCAAAGTTGCAAGTTTGAAGTTCTGTATATTTAACAGAAATGATTTTTTTAATAATATTTTAACCTCTGAAAAATTATCTTCATATTTATTGAGTAATAATAATCTTTTAACACCCTGATTAATATCAAACTCATTGTAAATATTGAAAACGTGTGATTTTGGAGAAAATTAAAAGTGTTATAAATATCAAAGAAAAAAAAAAAATCAAATCTGTGAATTTTATCCCTGATGTAATATTACAAATAAAGATCGAATTACCCAAGTTTGAAAGTTGTCAATTATTTCTTTCATCTTCAAAAAAATTTAAAAACATAAAAAAAAAAAAAATACAAAATCATAATTTTTATTCTTATGTATCAGCAAAAAATAAATAAAGGAAAGATCCTACATTAACAATATTGCATAGTCATAAAGATCAATATCTCCATAAGATGCTAAAAAAAGAAAAAAAAAATCAAGATTTAGTTTTAATTTCTAACCCAACAAAAATGCCTTCAAAAAGATAATATACTAATTCATTCACAGTGACATTTTCCCTTTGAATTCGCCCACCTTTTTTAAAACATTGCAGGATTTCAAGGAAACAAACAGTGCTGCCATCTACTTCTTATAACTGGATCATTAATATATATTTTTTTGTTTAAGTGAATGTTTTTTTTCTGCTCTAATTAAAATTATTCTTCAGGAAAAATTAAACAGAAAGCAAGAATAAAAATTTTTATATTTAAAATACACCTTTTAACTATAATATCAAATAACTTAAAGGTTTTCGAACCTTTATTTCATATTTAAACAAGTGATATAATTGTTTAACTTTTCCCGCAACAATTTTTACTTTTTTTTTCCGCAATTAAGGAATAAAAAGGCAGGAATGCTAGTTTCGATATTTAAAATATATATACCCTTAGCTATAAGGACAAATAATTTTAAAACTGCAAGTGCTGTCCTTTTTAAACGAGCAATAGAAATATTCCATTTTTTTTTTCCTTCAAAAGAAAAAAAAAATCATCACTGAATGAAAATGCAAGTACTAAATTGATCTAAACTGTTACTTAATTTTCATTCTTAACTGTAAATAATTTTTAATATAGTCTTTCTGTTCCTAAAACTAATAACGAAAGTTGAAATTTCAAGCATGCACACAAAATCTCGATTTTGTATCAACTTTTAATTTAAGTTTTGATATTTAAATAAACAATTCTGAAATCTATTATTTTGCATTTGCTCATAAATGAATATGACCTACTTATATGATGATTTTCATTAATATCTGTGACATGTCATCGATAGGTGATTTGCTCATATTGTATGGAATGACCCCAGAACTTTGATTCTTACCCCCCTGCTCTCATGACAGTTTGACTGCACTTCCTGAATACTGTTCGCCATTTTAAAGGTGGGGGGGGGGGAGGTCTTTCGTCAGTAATGAACTAACATACTTTAAATGCATGTTCTCTATAAATCACAAAACATTAATTTTAAATCAAACTTTACTCTACATAATATTCCATTAAAATACGTAAAATCAGATATGTGCAATTTAGTGATCTGTAAAAATAAAGACTGCAAAATCCTAAGATATCACACGCTAAGAAAAATTAAAGGTGGCATTTTTAACCACCCATACTTAATTTTTATTTATTCGAAAATTTTCTAAATCTTAGTGGGATTTAGATGTATTATAATTAAAATGAATGCTTTATAATAACAAGGTAAAGCCCGCCGAATTTCGGCGAAAGTAAATATTTAAGAAGGAACTGTTTCATTGATTTATAATAAACCTGCAAAATTAGCTACAGTAAAAAAATCATCTTACAATTGTTAGTCTAACACTTAAAAGAATATTATTTAAAGCTAAAATTACGAAAAAGAAATACTATTTCTATAAAACTCGGTTGTCCAAATTATTAAAATTAAACTTTAATCGCATATGAAAAATATATTAAAACAAAATGTAATAAAGATCAGTTTTCAAAATGAAGTTATTAAGGCTTTTATGTTTGGTATAAATGCGTATGAAAAAAAAATTTTTTAATTGACACGATGTTATGATTTCAAGTAAAATCTAACCCGTCATAATTTTCATCTTCTCAAAATTTACATGCGCACATTTCAACTTTTATCAATTTTAAGAGAAAATGGAGTATTTTTGTTGCCACAATTACAAAATTCGTACTAAAAGCTATAAAAAAAATAATATGTCAAGAATAAATTGAGATACAGCTTTGAAACAAATTGCATTTAAAAGTACATTTTTTTCTCTTTATGATGGTGTAAAAATTGAAAATGTGCGCTATTTAGAAATATAAAATTTGCAGTACCAAAAATTGCAAAACCGAATTGCATGTGAAAGTGTTGCCATTCGTAAAATGACGTATGCGTTACGCACAGATACGTTTGGCCTTTATAATATAGATACCAGAAATAAAATCTTATTAAAAGTTTGAATCAAATGTACAACAGAAAAGGATAATACACATTGTCTTTTTTTTTTTTTTTTTTTTTTTTTTTAATAAATGACAACAACAAGACCACACACCCAAAAATAACTTAAGTTTTCAGAAAAACTCGCAACTACAGAAAAAATAGAAACACAAATTATAGAAATATATATCATTATAGATTAATTTAATATCATTAACAAAAACAAAGGTAAATCACGAAATGTAAACCACGATTTAAACTAACCTATTTATGAGCTATTTAAAGCTAAAAGATGAATTGGTGTGGAATATTTTATATAAATAATTTACTTTTGATGCAAATGTATTTAAATAAAATGTTAATAAAGTAAATTTTAACTGCATATTTCATATGCAGTTAAATATTTCTTTGGATGTATAGCATACGCCGAGGCCGCACTTTTGCTGAAACTTATGATATCTATCTGTCTTAACCCATTAACGCCCGAATTATTTTCTTCGCTAAAATTTAAATTTTGTATTTCCCACCACTTTTAAAAGCACTTTTATCTAAATTTATCGATGATTCTGTCTCGCGAAATAAGGTATATATTTATCTTCCTCTTTACTGGTGGGAAAACCGCTTTCTTGCTGTTTTTATAACCGTCCTCAAAAGAGGACGCTGGGCGTTAATGGGTTAAACGTATTTATGTACAAGTTTCAATGAGCTGAAGCTTAAGGCACTTTTTCAATGTCCAGGGCCGTAATTACCGCCGGGACATCCGATCACTGCCCTGGGGCCTCCAAACCTGAGGGGCCCCAACTGATGGTTAAAAAAAAACTATTGATATTAGTTTCTAGTCTTACTTACTATAAATGCTTAGCACCTAGCTAAAAAGTAATAAAATAAATCAAAGTGTAACAAAAGTAAATGTTTTTGCGTGTCCGTCGATATACTCCATAAACTTCGCATGCAAAAGCAGCCTTAGAGTAGGCAGCAGAATGTGGAATCGAATATGTCATTTCGCTCCAGCATGTTTGCAAATCCCACGGAAGCTAGTATAAGTTAGAAAATATGGGCTTCTGATCCGTTGAATAATATAAAAAGCATCTAAAAATTCTAGAAAATCATTCTTCTTATCTATTAATAAATACATAAAATCGAAAAAAAAAATTATCAAAATGCATCTTTTAAAAGGGTTTTAAACAGAAACGTATGATTAAGCTAAGTTGCGAAAACTCAAGAATGAACCTAAACTAAACGTTGTTTAAAGTATTCAACCAATCGGAAGTCCGTATTTTCTCCCCTATTGCTAGCTTCAGTGGGATCAACAAAAATTGCGTCGCCGCTAGGTGTCTACCGAGTACACTGTAATACATTAGTGCAACGTTACATCATAAAATGGGTGGCAGCTTTGCTGCCTCCGATTTTATGGAGTGATTTTTTTAACCTATATAAAGGTGTAATGTAAACATATATTACTGGTGTAATATTGCAATGTTACACCGGTTATAATGGTTAAAATACTCCTTAAAATTGGAGGAAGTAAGGTTGCTCCATAAAATTGGAGGCAGCAAAACTGCCACTTATTTCATGGTGTAACGTTACTCAAATGTTTTACAGTATAGGGTTTCCCAATTCTACGTTTTTTTAGTCATTTTTGGGCTTATCATAAAGTGTACGTTTAAACAGCGGTGTGAGAAAAAAAAAAAAAAAAAAAAAAAAAAAAAAAAAAAATAATTTTAAAAATAAAAAATTAAAACAAATTAAAAAATAAATTTTAATTTGCCCCGGGTGCTAGGGGCCTCAATACTTTTCCTCGGGGCCTCCAAGTTCATAATTACGGCCCTGTCAATGTCTTTACAAATTGGATTAATATGAAATTATAGCATTCCTATTTACTCTAAAGATCTCTCTATAGGAAATCTTCCAAAAACAATTATGTTTAAAATAGAGGTCGATATACGGTCAAATAATTTTCAGTTTAAGAAGGAGACTGGTCTGGACGATAGCAATCTTTATCCGATAAAAGTACTGAATCCAAAAACATTATTTGAACACATATAAAATACACAAATACAAATTCAAAGCTTATCTAGCCATTTATTTAAATACATTTGCATAAGAAGTAAGTTATTCACATAAAACCTTCAAAATGAGAATTTTTCCTGTGAGTTCCAAATATGTCTAAAATAATTTTATCCAAACCATGATATATGGTCTGGAACGTGCAAAAAATCAATAATATAATATTCAAGGAAACTCATTTCGACCCAATAACTACATAAATTGTCAAAATTTATTGAACAACATTATACTATTATTAAGATTCTTTTTGATTAATTTTCAATGCAGCTTATTTTTCTATTATTTTTTAATTTATGCATAAATAGTAAATAATTCTTCTTTAAAAAACAGACTAATAAAAGATATTAGAAAGAAATCCAGCAAACATATATGTATCACGTGAAAAAAAAAAATAGTTTTTTGAGAAAAGAGTTACATTCAAGTATCTAAGATTTTGAGATACCTTTCTTTTGAAATTCGGTTTCAAGATATCATTTTATGATATGAATTTGTTTTAAATTTTACATACAAGTAATTTCAAGTGAAAAAAAAGGGCAAAAATTCACCCACCTTTATCTTAATTCCACAATTATAAAATATAGGCATTTTTTTTAACTGTGATTTCTAAGCTTGTAAAAAAATATAAATGAAACTTGAACTATTAAGTAAATCTGAGTGAGTTAGGCTAATTTTAAAATGTCTTAAAATCTGATCTGGGCATTGAATGACGATAAATGAATAGGTTGAATTTTTTACTTTGTGCCAAGCTTGAAACTTCAGGTTCATGCAGACCTTTATTATGGTATATATTGCCTTTCATTTTGTTTTAAATTTGACCAACATCTTAACAGTTTTACAACGGAATTTTACCGCAGCAGAAATGCCTTGAATAGATATCGTACTCAAATTGAGTCAATTTGAGATATCAGATAATCACTCCATTATACGGTTTTACCGTACTTTATTCTAATGAGACATAAAATAGATATTTTTTTAAATTATGCAATAAAAATTTGAAATTATTTTAACATAGTTTTTTAATTCAGAGCTACTTTAAATCAAAATAATGACATTAGTGTGACTGTTCTGTTGAAGCATTGTAAAATACAGATTTGTTCAAAAATTCTAGTAAAAATTTTGGATCGAAATTCGTTTGTTGTATTTTTTAAATTTCTTTATTGATGTGTCCCTGTAGGATAAGTCCATACCAGTCATTTATATTTGTTCTCTTCCCAGCAGGGCCGTAGCCAGAAGTGAATAATAGGGGGGGCTCAAGAAAATGTAGGGGGGGCTCATGTTTTTTTTTCTCTCACTCTGATGTAGAAAGATAAATTAGTGCATATTCATATTGTACGTACTATGTTTTTTATTAAACTGTTGTAATAACCTCATTTTAAGCTAAGAGAAGAATAAGCTGATGAAAAATTCGAGTGTATAACGAGTGCAAAATTAAACATCATCTTAGCTTCGTATGTGCAAATAGGAAGAGCGAGTGTTGAAACTTATTTTAGTTATAATTTAGTATTTCTACAAAACTTTTAAAAGGCCTCAAAACTAAATTAGATTTTTGAACAGAATTTCATTTGGATTTTCAAAAAAGAAATTCATTGAGTAATCATGAAATCTTTTCTAAGAGAGGCTCAAAATTCTTTAAGGGTTAGGGAAGGGGGAGGGGGCTGAGCCAGCACATCCTTAACTACGGCCCTATCTGTCATACTAGAACTTTCTGACAGAGTAATTGAAATGTCTCTGCATTTTCGAATTAAAATTTTCTAATAACATTAAATCTGCTTTTTTAAAAAAGCACATGAAAAAGTTAGTCATATATATGCATTGCTATCTTTATAGTTTATTCTCGCGTCTTAAGTAATTCATGACAGATAATTATAAAAAAAGAAGTTCATAGGTTTAAATATATAGGTTATAGAATTTTCGTAAAACTCAGAATTTTGGTCGAAAACGCAAAAGAATTGGCGTTCGATCTCTAATACTTATACTGGTGAAATAAATGATGATGTCAACAAGTAAATAAAAGCTTACAGTTCACTTGTTTCGAAATAGTTGCAACCTTTAATCTTTTTTTTTTAATCTGCCCTCAAGGAAGCTTAAGTTTCATTCTTTTACAATAAAAACATTAACAAAATCAAAGTTGTATTTTGCATTTAAAATTATTACTATGTTCATTCAAAAATTAAAAGCATGTACATTTGAATTGGCTATTGGCATTTTTCTTTGATTAATATTCATAAATCAAGGACTATATACATATATATTTTAAAATTTAAACTAGAAATATTCCAATATACAACAAAATGTTTATCATAAGATAATATTTATGATAAAATTAATTATAAGTTTGATCTATGCTAGTAATAGAAAACGCTACAGAATAAATATTTTCAGTATATAACTAATGCTGATACAATATAATATAAATAATATGTCAAAAGTAATTAAAATGCTCGCATTTCTCCTACTTAAAACGAGTTGTAATCTTCATTTCTAATCATTATCTTTTTTTTTAACAAAAAGAGAACTTCAATTATTGTTATATAATAAAAGCATAAACAAATTCACTCATAGATAAAGAATTTTAGAATTATTTTTATGCACAGTCAAATGTTAAAAACATTTGCAATTGAGTATACTATTAAAAAAATTCTTTAATTTGAAATACCATGACTCAAACTTCAAACACAAAGCAAAATATGAATACTTAAAACTTTATTTTATACTAGAAGCAAAACAGGATTAAAAAATTCTTCAGAAAAAATGCTTTATAGCAAAATGCTAAAATACCAAATTGCAACAAACTGCATTTTTCATGTAACACGAAAACAAAATAATAAAAACAAACAATAGTACATGTAACAAACACACTTTTGTAACAAATGGAATTTTTTTTAAACCAATTTGGAAAAATATAATGAAGTATGCTTTAATGGATACATGAAACAATATAAAATATTTAAGTTAAATAGATATATAAATACGAATGGTTATATAAGCATTATAAATGTGAAAACTAACCTTGTAGTGTATACTAAATATATAAACTGAAAAAAGTAGATTTAAAAGGAATAAAGTAGTGTCAACAAATTGAAGTTCACCTGCTTTAAAACAATTGAAGTCTTCTATTCTTTTTCTCATTAAATTTTTTAAGGAAAACTTCCATATTGATTGTTTCTGTTCTTTCTTTTTCAAACGCAAGAAAACTCAAATCGGCCATTCTTTGATGAGACATTGTTAGTCTTTGTGGACGATTTATTCTTCTAAGGACTGAAAATGTTGATTCACATATTGCAGTACTACATCCAAAAGTTTTAACAGTTGCTAATAGTTTATAAGTGTCTTCAAATGCAACCCTATATTTAAAAAGTTCATGAAATAGAATGGTGTTTGGATTTTCTTCAATGGTTCTTTTTATGAAATTCTTTACAACAATTATTTCATCTTTAGATGGAAGCTTAACATTATAATTTTCTAATATCTTCATTTTATTTAAATCCATATTAAGCTCTGCACTTGACAGCGCTAGAAGTAACTTATCGTTATTATTAAACCGCCTTTTCATTTCATTTAATACTATATCTAAAGTTTCAAAATAAATATCTTTTAGATGTAATGTTTCATCAATATTCAAGCTAGCACCTGTAGTTTCTACAATTAAATAATCTCTGAATTTTGTAGAAGTGGTTTTTCTTTGCTTTTTTGAACATATTTCTTCTTCCTCTTCCTCAACAACAAATTCAGTGGACATCAAATTTAAAATTTCTTCGTAAATTTCATCTGACCTTAAACAAGTAAGTGAATCTATTGTAGAATCTACAATTCTTAAAGAATCAGTTAAACTAGTTTCTAACTTTTGCAATAATTGGTTTGCAGGATCTAGCGTTTCAAGAATTCTCTTCAAAAATATTAAGCAGAATTTGAAAGCTTTAGTTTTCATTATCGTTAACAAACCAGTGCTTTCTGCAATGTTTACTCCATCTTGTTTTCTGTCTAGTTTTACTTCTTCTAGAGTATTCAGAATTTTTTTTATAATTGTTATACACAATTTTTGTAACATGTAAATGTGCACTCCATCGCTGTTCTAATAAACGAACAAGGGATTGACCTTCATATTTCTTAGCTATATTACCTTTTCTTAAAAAGTTGTACAGCATGGAACACTGATCAAAAAAACTGTTTGGTTTCACTTACATCATTTATTGCTTTTATAATTACTAAATGAAGTCTGTGGCTGCAGCAATGTACATATGGGATATTTCTATCAAGATGTTTCTGCAATATAGCTTGGACCCCTCCTTTTTCACTGCTTATGACTGAAGCACCATCAAAACATTGACTCAAAATTTTAGAATTATCTAAATTACAATCATGAAGGATCTTTAAAGTTAAATCAGCAAATGTTTTTGCATCCAAGTCAGAACATGTTTTCATTGCGATAATTGATTCTTTTATTTTCCCGTCCTTTACGTATCTTGCTCCTAATGCAACATTTTCTCTATTATTTCTATCACGCATTCCGTCTTCCAAAATCGAAAACCAGGGAACATCAGCATTGTTAATGTCATTTGATATATCTTCTGACACTATTTCAGCAAGGATTTGTATTACATCATTTTGTATTTCAGGTGAAGTGTATTTTGCATTAATTGGCACTGATTTGACACATTCTGCAAGTTTATTGTCCTTTTTGATTGTGTATTTAAAAAGGTTTTGAAATAAACTACTTTCCTCGTGTTCATCTATATCATACGTCCCACGTAATGAAAGTTCATTTATAACTAAAAATTGTACGATTTCTGCAATAGATTGAACATAATATCGGTTTTTTTCTAGAACATCGTTACATACCAAAGATGGCACACTCAAATTCATCTTTTCACATTCTTCTCTTTCTGTCCACATGCTCATTGATATTATATGATTCTGTGACGAAGCATGCTTTTGAAACCCTCTGTCCTTGGACAATGCTTTTTTCCAATTCCGGAAACCGGCTGAGATAAATGGATTTTCTTTAGTCCCCAAATAAGGAAACTGTCGACAAGGATAACAAAATACAGCATCTCTGCTCTTGGAATATTCCAGCCACTTAAATTTTTTCATACAATCTGGTTGAAAACTCCTGTTATCCGAATTTTTTGGGTACTCTGACAAATTTGTACTTTTTAAATTTCTATCGCCCACCTTCGATATGTTACTAGGTGCATCGGCATTCATCCTGCCTGATAAGTCACCGAAGACCGAAAGAATAACCCTCACGCCTGTTGAGTTTCTGATATCCGATTGCGTAATACAGACTAAAAATCATAAAATCACTTCCAACAACAGAGGGGGGGGGGGGGGAAATACGACACCTCATTGACCGAATGAAAACTTTGCCTCCCCGATTAAGAGCAGATTTCTATAAAATAAATTGATAATTTAAAAATTCCTTTTTTTTTTTAATTAAACCACACACACAAGAAAAAACAATTATTAACATAAATATAAAAATATATAAAATAAAAAAAAGAGTCATTTACACTTCCTGGATCCTAGCCAAGCTAAATTCTACATTTGCTTAAAAAAAAAAAAATATATATATATATATATATAATGCGTTATTGGGTTTTTGGCGCCGGCTGATCATGGCGCCACACATACGTCACCCATGTATACTAGCAGTAGAAGACAATAATATCAATAATAATTAGATAGGATGCACATTACAAAATACCAACGATTTAAATTTACAAATCTATAAATAACTCATTCACCTCGCCGACAAATGGAGGGGGGGGGGGGGTTAAGATAATAAATATTTCTGTTGATAATTTGCCAAACCAAACTGTTGATTGTTAAAAGCAAAAATATTTTTTATGATCATAATTAAGTACTTTTTTTCCATTTCAGAAAAGATTGCTCAACTTGAAATGGAAATCGATAAATAATGAACGTTGATGATCAGATTCAAATGTTTGTTTTATTTCTGCTAAACATAAACCGAATAATCTAGATAAATTTTTGAAGTATATACAAATTTATATCGATTGCAAAACATCGTAATGTACGATTATAGACATTCAAAAGATTTGCACAGGCCGGGTTCGGGCCGATTTCTCATTTTGATTTTTTAAACAGTTTTATTTAGTGACCTTGGAATCTTTTTCAGGGGGGGCTCAAAAATTTTTAGGGGGGGCTGAGCCGCCCCTGGCACCCCCCTAGCTACGGGCCTGCTTCCCAGACAGATCATCTGAAGTATTTTTATATTTCGTCTGCACGACTAGATCCGTTTATATTTTATTTTAACCTCTTCAGATCTGAGCATAAACTAACTTTACAATTATATATTTATTGCTTTTACATAATCGAAATGACACCATAGATGACAGAAATAGTCATTTTTATGAAATCAGTGCTTTAGGGGACTGGTAATTAAGTTTTACAAATATGGATATAAAAGTACTAATCCCCTTAAAACATCAGTTTAACTATCGGTAATACAAATTTACGCAAAAGCAAAATTACCCTAATAGCATGGATGGTCACAGTGACGTCGCTGTGAGTCACTTTGGTCACATCACATCTGTGACCAAAATGCCACCACTCAGTGACGTCACATTGTGACTGAGATGTAATTTTCTTAAAAATCTTGAGAAATTTATAAATATCCTTCAAAACATGTTATTTACTTTAAAAAACATATTTCTGGCAATTGAAATATCGTTGCTTTTATCACAGTTTCGTCACAATGTTAATGTCAAATTAGTCACAAATGACACATTTTTCACAAATTTGTCACATTGTGACCACTTTGTGAAACGTCACAAAAGAGCTCTAAAACGGCCATAACAACTTCACATTTTAGTCACTGTGACTTCACATCGACATCACGTGACGTCACATCGACAATCGATGGTCACAAAGTCACAATGTGACTTCACAACGACCTTGCAGTGACGTCACCATGCTTTACGGGTAAGGTGTTTAAATAAGTAAATGATTAGCTAATCCCCAAAATTTTTTATTGTAAAATATTTAAGTTAAATAATCACGAATTATTTCTTACTTTCTTGGCCACAATGTCTTGAAGGTCTTTTAGAAACTCGGATGAAAATAATATTTATTTTATGAAGAAATATTCATCAGTGCTGACATTTATTGGTTTTGTTTTAAAGCAAAAAATATTCAGCTGTATACAAGTAAAGAACAAATGCAAAAAATTCGAACAGTTTAGTTTTTATGAGGAAAAGAATGGAGGTACATATTTGTGTACCTCAGGTCCGAAGAGGTTAATATTCCATCGGTCCGACTTGCTGAAAAATTACGACTATATTTTGCCGAACCGAGTTCACTGTAAAAAATATTTATGTATGTTACAACAAAAGATGCAGACACCCCGGTTGCCACACATAGTTGCTGTAAAATTTACAAGCAACTATCCTTAAGAGTGCTGTAAAATTTCTCATGTTTGGTTAAGCTCGCGTTGCTATTGGCTACGTAGCAGAAAGAATGCAATTTTTATTACACTTTCGCATGAATTCGATTTCACAATATCAATGTTTGAAAAACTACAATAAAAATTCCAGAAAAAAATCACAGAAAAAAAAAATTCTGCGTACGAACTTTGGGCAGATATAAACCTACAACTTTAACTAAATAATAAACCAAAGTTTAAGAATGCAGCAACACTATATGCGCTGGTACTCAGTGAAAAAAATAAATAAAATAAATAAAACAAAACAAAGAGAAAAAAAAGAGAGTGAGAAAGATATACCCTACCCGTGTCTCATTATTGCGAATTATATTTCTCATTAGCTTCAGATATGAGTTGTAAAATTCTGATGGCCTTGTTTAAAGTATCCTCATCTTGAGCTTGTTCTTGGATGGACCTCTTCTTCCTGCCAGCTCCCGCTGGAGCCCCTGTTCCAGACAAGGTAGAGCTGAAGCGATCTCGCATCCTAAACAAAAATGAAAATATATCAGTAAAAAACAACAACAAACAGTATTGTTTATGCACAATAAAAAAAAAAAAAATAAATAAATAAAAATTGCAAATTTGTGGGAATAATTTAATATAGTGGACACCATATATCTTATGAGAAAAGCGACTTTTTAAAGATAAGTACTGAAATACCATAAATTTATGTCATAGAAATATCATTTTGCAACATTGTGATATTTTCACTTGCAAAACCTGTTTATCTAAGGACAAAACCCCTCCTTTTTACGGGATTAGTCTGGATCCTCTGCAATCTGCTTTTCAAGATTTCGAATTCGAGTAAACTGAATAAATTTCGAAGATTTGAAGATAACTTTAACATACCTTTTTTGCTGTATGGTGTACGAATTTTTATCACATCTTACGTTTTGTAATTACTGAAGATAGAAGCGCCATACAAACATTAACACGATACAATTTCTATATTTACTAATAAAATCTATGAGCTTAAATAAAATTTATTTGCTTGACCTTAATTTTGAATTTCTTAAAGCAGAGGATTTAATTCAAATATATATTTTTACAAAAAAAAAAAAAAAAAAAAAGATATAAGTATTTGTTATTCAAAGTATTGTTCATCGTTAACTACATCCTATTCCCTTCTTTTCTGTAAAAAATTCATCGACCAACGAATAACTTTTGGGGCTATCCATGAATAGAGCCATTTATAGATATTTTTAAAGGTACTGAAGTGATAGGCAAAAAATGGTCTACATGGATCGCAACAAGTGGTAATAGGACATCTCATTTGACCATTTCTAACACTACTTTCAATGTGTTTGAGACATACGGTAAATCACTGAAGTGCTAGAAAATCAACTTGTTGTATCTCTAGAATGCTGTTGTCGTTTTGCTTTCAATTTCTACACGAGTTGTACTTATGTAATGTTCGTTGTACTCAGTAACGGTTTGACCAAGTTTGAGTATCTCTGAATAGATGTCCTTATTCTGAATGTACCAAATATAGAACATCGCATTACAACGGTGGATTTTTAGCCTTTATTTTGATTTGGAGGACGTGCTGATCTTGTAAATTGACATTTATTTGGTGAAATTGAGATAATCGTAATTTGTCCGTCAACCACAATGATGGTACCATGCGAAAAATATTTTCTTCTTTTGCCGTTGAAGCACGATTCACAGAAATGTCTTCATTTAGAACCCCATTTGCGCGTTTTTGAACTACTCCCATCGACTTTAATCGGTAAGCATTTGACATTGATCTGCATCTCCAATTTTGCGCATTCAAACTTTTATGTTTGACCAAGACATTCCTTGTTGTCCAAATTAAAATCGCCATTTTTAAATCTTTGAAACCATTGTTAATACTTTGAAACCGATGAAATTTAATCCTTATAACCTTTTGTCAGTAAACGACGATTTTCAGCTGACGATTTGTTCAAATGAAAACAAAAATACGACGCTTCCCACACATTGCATCTCGTTGACACAAAAAGTGATGTTTTCAATGCACAAGATGTATCATGCGTGCAATAAGAAGTTATCTGGTACGGTACAATATAAATAGATGAAAACAATGTTTCTAGTACCTAAACACTTTACTTATTACACACTAGTTCTGGTAAACATAGTATGTTGTCATCAGGGTAAAAACATGATTGCCCATAAAAAGAAATTTAATCAAATATATGTATAAGTGGATTCAAAGATGAAATTTATTGCCCAATAAATTTACAATAGAAAATATTAGGGACGGGCAATGTTAGCGGATTCAAAGATCAAGTTTTTTGGCTAATAGAATATCATGAAAATTTAGAGAACAGCCAATAAGATATTTAATATGGGGCCGTCCATTAATCATGCGAGGCTCGAGAGGGGGGGAGGGGTCCATAAAAAATCATGAAACATCACAAGGGGGAAGGGGGGGTGTTGTAATATATCACGAGTATTTATTTTTTCGGCAAACGCGCGATACTGAACCGAAAAGCGGCGTTTCGTGTATTTATTTTTTCGTCAAACGCATACAAAGTCGAAAGCGCTTGTAGTGTGACCTTGATTCACCGTTGCCAGACGACGAACGAAGTGAAGTTCCCGCGAGCCGTGACAAGCGCCTGCCGGACTCAGCTTGTCAGTGTCAGTTATTCTGTTGTTTTGGCACTGAATACATGCGTAAATTGTTTAACCTTGTACGTTTTGCATTAAAATAATGTCTAAAATAGGTGATCTGTATAAAGACCTATTTGCAGAGTATAAGAAGGGGAAAAAACCTAGTGTAGCTCAAAAAGAATTCAGTGAATTGTGGGCTAACGCGAAACAAAAATATACTATCAAAGAAGAATTTATGAAGTGGGCGATTGATCTTTAACTAGATTACCGCCGAAAGTACCAAGCAAAGAAATCATCTAATATCCTCTTTTATTGTTCTAATACAAAAAATGTAAGTTAAAATTTGTACGTAACTATATCTTTTATGGTCGTTGTTCTAATAATAATACTTGAACCTGTATTTTATAATAAATATTCTAAAAAATTAAGATTCTTTGTAGGTACTAAAAAATACACGTGATATAGGGTAGGGGGGGGGAGGGGTAGTCTTGAACCTCACCATGTATCACCAAGGGGGAGGGGGGGGTTAAAAATGCAAAAAAAAAACATCACATGATTAATGGACGGCCCCTATGTGTATTGTGAAAACATGCAAATAGTATTTATTTTTTCCATGTGAATAGTAATTTTTATTGTAAACACGAAAATTATTATTTGCTTATAACTTTGTCTCCATGTTATTACACAAAATAATGTCTAAACGCACCAAAATATGATGCTGCGAGCCGAGAAAAGATTATTGCAAAACGGTGACACATATAATTATTTATCCTCAAAACTGAAAGCCACATAAAGACAAGCAACTACGTACATATCTATTATAAGTGACATTCAATATATAATGTTCATTATATTATCTCCGTTTGAGGAAATCCTCAAGGGATTTTCAACGGGTCATTTTCAACCTGCTTCATTGACGCATCTTGACACCACTCTCCAACAGATAAATTTATTTATAATCACCCTATTATAAATAATGGGATCATTATTAGAGGATTATTATTTATTTTGGATTAACATACGCTAGTTATTAAATGGATATGTATACACATTTCTTGGATGTAATGTATACACTATATTGCCATTGATTATTGGACACTTGCGATTTTAGAAATTTTACTAAATATCAAGAAAAATACATGAGGAATCATCTCGAAACTCTTGGTGTATAAATATAATAATATACGCCATACATCGCCGTGAAGATTTTTTACCGGAACTCCATAGGGGACCGTCAACAAATTAAAAAAGAATGAATATCTTTTGAATAACCCTGTCAAAACTAATGTAGCAAAAGTACTCAAACTCTAGATTATGATTGAATGCCTTATTGTAATACACTGTGTTCATTTTTATGCAAATAGCATGCACACTCGCAGAGTAATTAAGGTTTTTATAAAAATGGCCCCAAATTTTTCCAAGTTTTTCCCTTATAATTTTCAGAATTCTTAATATAAATTAATATTTTTTTCAGAAAATAGGACAAACAACATTGCACACAGTACCCTGTAATCAGAATTAAAAAATAATAAAAATTGTATGAAAAATGAGTAAGTTTACTAAATAATTTTTTACTGCGCATGCGTCAAAGATATCAAAATTTCATTTGCATATTATGCTAGCTAAATGTATAGAGCAACTTTTGTAAAAGTCTCAAAATCATAGCTTGAAAATTCTGAAAGTAATCGTCTATAGAAAAAGGACAAAATCCGTTGTTTCCAAAATGAAAAAAAAAAAAAAAAAAGAGGGATTTTATCCAAATGTAGTAGTACATCCCGTATTGTGTATTCTATATTGACACTAATCAATGAATATATGGATACAACCCCTCTTGTTTTTGCTTCATTTGGAGAATAACGGATTTTCGACTTATTCAATTGACGATTATTGTCAGAATTTTCAAGTTATGATTTTGTGACTTTCACAAAAGTTGCTCTATACATTTAACTAACATAATATGCAGATGAAATTTTGATATCGTTGACGCATGCGCAGTAAAAAATTATTTAGTAAACCTACTCATTTTTCATACAATTTTCATTATTTTTTAATTCTGATTACAAGGTACTTTGTGCAATGTTGTTTGTCATATTTTCTGAAAAAAATATTATTTTATATTAAGAACTGAAAATTATAAGGAAAAAATTGGAAAAATTTGGGACCATTTTTATAAAAACCTTAATTACTCTGCGAGTATGCATGCTATTTGCATAAAAATGAACAAGGCGTATTACAATAAGGCATTCAATCATAATCTAGAGTTTGAGCGCTTTTGCTACATTAGTTTTGACAGGGTTAGTCAAACGATATTCATTTTTTTAAATTTGTTGACGGTCCCCTATGGAGTTTCGGTAAAAAATCTTCACGGCGATGTATGGCGTATACTATTATATTTATACACTAAGAGTTTCGAGATGATTCCTCATGTATTTTTCTAGATAGTAAAATGTCTAAAATCGCAAGTGTCCAATAATCAATGGCAATATAGTGTATTTTATAAAAAAATAAGTACAAGGATTAAATTTTTTTTTCTATTGTAAAGGACATTAAGAAAGTAGAATACCCCGAAATGTTGTTAGTGTTTACTTACTCGGTATATCAGTATTGGGAGTACGTCAGTTTACACCAAGAACTTGTTCAATTCGAGAAGCTACCCTTTTTTAAACAAAATCAATCTTTTCTGTATTTTTCTCGAGTATCATGTACATATTTTACACATAAATTTATAAATGTTCATGATGCAAGGAACCCGTGGTTTCTGTAAACAATCCCTCAGCTCCTAAGTTTCTAGTGCCAAAAAATTAATTAAAAATCTGTTGCAAAGTTATTAAATAAGATCGAAGAACCAGAAAGAGAAGTCTTAAGTATATCATTTTATCAATTTTAGTGAAAAAAGAAATCTAATGGAAAAATCTAAAACTACCTGTTGAAGAACGTAGGAATACGACCCATAAAGTTTGCCATTCCAATCATGAATAGAATAGGTTGTATAAGAGCTCCGAGAGTAGACAATCCGCCTATAAATTGCCTGTCTTGAACGGCCTGCCTCTTCTCTCGGATGTGCTCTTGATCAGACGGCTTGCAGCATACTTCGAAGATCAAAACTGTGAAAGTTACGGCCACAAAAGCGGTCAGCTTCCAGGATATCTTCATCTTTCAAGAATCTAGAGGGAAAAAATGAGAAAGTTAAAAATTGAATAGCAATTGGGATCGTATTCGGTAAAACATTTTACGTAGCATTATTCCTTAAAATTGGTGGCAGTTACTGCCTCCAGTTTTATGGAGTAATTTTTTTTTCACTACAATAATGGTGTAATTTAAACATTTATTACTGGTGTAACATTACACATGATTGTAATGTTACACCGGTTACATCATACTCCATAAAATTGGAAGCAGCAAGGCTGCTGCACATTACATTGCAATTTTATGGAGTATTGTTGCACAATTTTTTTACAGTGTAGTTTACAATTCGTGTATCTTTATATACCAGGTTATAATAGGCGCTATCACTATCATGTCAAATATGACATTTTGCTTGGAAACTGAATCCGAAGAAACGGTTGCTATATTTAATTTCTTATTCAATATAAATCGTAGAACATGTTACCATTGCACATAAAGTATTTAAACACCTATCTATGAGATATAGCTCAAAGGCATAGTTTTAATATGTCAGTACAATAGAAAATACAATGTAGCAACCGTTTGTTTGGAATCGATATCCAAGGAAAGCATCATAGGTGACGTCACGACTGAAAGTGTCTATTAAAAATCAACCGGAAATTTGGTTTCGTTTTCATTTTTCGGCCCAAAATCTGAGTTTTGCCAAAAATTCATTTTCGGCGAAAATGCTGATGAAAATTCGGCCGGACCAAAACAGAAACTATCTGAATTTCAGAAATCTTTGTTTCCGCTTTTGAAAATTTTAGCATGACTTGTTCATTTGAACTGTTTCCGCTCAGATAAGATACTCTTTATTTATTATTATGAACTTTATTGTTTGTAATTCTCGGTCATGGCTGATTCAAGACGTGGGATCAAATTATAAAGAAATTATGCACACATATATGACGATTTTCACCTGCCCATTGAAAGTTGTAGACTTACCAGTAATAGGAAATGTTAAATTACTGTTTTTCTATTATCCTTTTTCTATTACTTCTAAACACTGTGGAGTGTTTTTAATGCTCTTTCAGAAAGATTTATCATTCTATGTGGTTGATGAATTAGTTACATTTTATTTTATATGAAAATAAAAAGTATTGGTCAGAAATACAGAAAGCCAACCAACTTGGGCTCCGAAGATAGATTTTAAGAAGAGTACAAGGGCGCTATTTCATAACATTAAAGAAACACTAGGAGGTGGCAAAGTTTATTCTAGAATATAAGAAAACATTTATTTAAGGGTGTATTCGAAAACAGGATTTTCCACCTTCAACAGCTCAAAATTTTCCAATACATTTTCAGACTCATTTTTAAAAGTAGAAACATGAAACTTCATGGGGTGATTTTTGAAGTCATGTATAAGTATAAGATGCCGTGTGATGTAATTTTTCGTTGAATTAATTAGAATTTGATTTATAAACACTTATTTTTTCAGTTCAATCATTTTTTCGTTCCCAGATCTCCAGGTTCGGAAATTTCTGTTCAAATTGGCAACTTTGACAGAATTTCTTGCAATGTTTTTTGCATTTATCAAAAAATCGACAAACACGGCACCTTGTGTAGTTTCTAAATAAGAGATTTTGAAAGTTTGGTGCATTTGAGAGCAAAAATTAATTTAAAAGCGAATCTGAAAATAAGCAGTTTTGATCGGAATACACCTTTAAGGCTGCTTTCATCTGCTCTGCTCAACAAGCGCAAACCTTTTTAACATATTTACAAATTTATTTTTTAACAAAAAGACATAAAATTGGAATCGTTTATGGAAGCGTTTTGGAATCGAACTGTATTTTTTATTTTTTGATCAATAAATTTTCTACTGAGTTATAAGCGATTTTGATCACGTGAAAAATACGCTTTTCATCCCTATTTAAGTGGTTATACTTCTTTCGCCCAAAAATTTGGTTCAAAATACCCACTTTGACTTCTATTATTTTCTGAAGGATCTGGTGCGTTTCTGATCAGAAACACCTGCTAGTTTCTTGCATTTCCGAACAAAAATAATAAAAACTTATATCATAAAAGTGCGCTTATGGATTTAAGAACAGAAACAGTATACATCTTATCAATATTAAAATATCTACTAAATTAATAATAATAATAAGTTATATATATTATATATATATATTTTAAATATCTTTTATAATGTTAGTTTCCTAAAAAACAAACTTTTAAGCACTTTAAGAAATTTTCAATTAATTTCAATGAGAATTATTAAATAGCTGAAAAGATCTGCATATTCAAAAATTAAATATTCATTATTGCATTTCTTCTCCATTATTAATTACATTCTAATTATTTATTGATAAATTTTTATGATAATAGAATAATTACCAAAATTCAGTTTCGGTTTCGTTTTTGGTCTTAAAACATGTTTAGATAGATCCTCAGTTATAATTCATCTGATAAAGTTCAGAAAAATGTGTAGAAAGTCGTGCAAAACCAAAGCATACGGAATTTCGTATACATCTGCAATGACGAAAAATTTTACAACCAGATAATTAACTGTAACTTGATGACACAAACAGGATGAATGGTCAATGGTTAAAATAGCCCTCATCAGATAGCGGCGTTAAGCAAATGCCACAGTTGACTATTAAAAAACCGGAGTCCGGAAACACGATTATAAAAAATTAAATTAGATCTATTTTTGTGGAAAAATGTAAAAAAATATGGAATAAATAAATAAAAAATATATATGGAATATAATATATAAACAAGCTGAATGTATAGATTCTGCCATTGCAGAATTCGGTTGCGAAAAAAAAATAAAATAAAAAAAATAAAAAAAATCGATAGAGGTCTTTTAGAAGGGCGACCCCATTTAGAATGCAATGAACTAACTTCATTTTTCTTGTGTTTATCAATATAATAGCAAACAGACCGGCGTGGAATACCCAATTGATTAGCAATTGTTCTTTGAGGCATTGGAATTGCGGAATAATAAAGAGATACAATTTGACGTGCTACTTCTTCATTGACTAGATTCATCAAAAACGGATTTTTTCTTTAGTTTAAACGCTTTTTTATAGACTCTGAGAAAAAGGAAATGCATTTTAACAATAAAACGAGTGGAATCCCGCCGAATTCGACAAATGAAATGTTTAAAAGACCCGATCGATTTGGTTTAAAAAAAAGCAAAAGTAATTACATTATTGAATCAATATATAATAAATATATTTCCAAACTTAATGTCAAGTTTGCCAGTAACAATTTTACATGCAAATATTCGCACATCTTCATTTAAAATTGTAATCTGAGTGCCGGCGAAATCCAGAAATTTTATTTTATTTGCACGCACAGAAAAATAGTTTTATTTAAAAAAAAAAAAAAAAAAAAAAAACTAATTTCATTTTTACTATGATAATTATTTTCACTAACTAAAGTCATCTGAAAGTAAAATCTCAATCTCTGTGTCCATAATGAAAAGAAATATTGAAATGTAATATCGTTATGAGTAAAAATGCGATGTTTTAAATAGTGACGTCATTTTCTCTTCAAATGTTTCTTAAAAGTTACTGTTATTAGTAATATGAAAAAGGCATCCGTAATAATATTGTAATTCCCATTTATCTGGTTGTTGAATGACACCATTTTCCTCATTTGAAATTTTTCTTATTTTGTTTTAGACATTAATTTTTATCATAAATTATTTTCTGTTAGTTTATTTACATTATTAATATTATTTCTCAGTAAATATTTTTTTACCTCAATTAGTGCATATACGCAATCATTTTATTGTGGTTAAATTTTACGAAAACAATTAACCCTTTTCTTTTAAATGCGAGGACATGTTCACTGATGAAATAAAGCTTCTGACTGGTGGAAAGTGATAATGGAAAATAAATTTTCATTATCGAGAGAAAAGCTAAACTGAGTTGCCACCATTTTGAAGAAATATCGTAAAAAAGCATTTAAAATTAAAAATAAAATATAAAAATGGAAATAAATTAAAAAATAGCTAAAATGGGCACAACTACAAATAAATAGCTTTCATTTAAAAAAAAATAATTATCAAAATCGGTTGAGTAGAAAATTCAGGGCTGATGACTAGAAAAACAGCCAGATCTTTTAAATATATAGATTGTATGAATGTCTCGTTTTAACGGCCAGATTATGAAAAAGTGGGACACAATTTTTGACACGACTCTTTTTAGCTTGTTTGAAAGAAATAGCATCGGAGGCTAATATATGGAATAAATGGAATATATATGGAATATAATATATAAATATATGAAATAAATAAATAAAAAATAAATAATAATTTTTTTTCCCGCACAAAAAGTAATAGACAAATATTCAGTTTTTTTTTTTTTTTTTTTTTTTTTTTTTCTGTGTTGTTCTGGTACTGGCTGTATTAATTCGCGAATCGCTACTTTGAAATATACCTCACAAATTATTTTCTTAAATGCGGAATTTTAATGCAGGTCTGTACTAATAAAAAAAATGCTTTCGGCTGCGGCTGTGGCAATTCACCTTGGCACAGCACGATGATTGAAACTTTTCATTTTATATTATTTTTCCAGTTTCTTTTATACGTTGACAACTGTGCACTGAGTTTTGACACTACACTCTTAAAACGAAAGAGTGCATTTGGTTTCTCAGGAAAGACCTGTAATTTATTGGATCTTGAATGAATTGGTTTTAAATGTTTTACTCATCTTGATTTAAATTGCTTATTTAAATTACTTAAAAACTACTTGTTCATTCGAGTTGTTTGAACTCTTTACGAGAAGTTGACTTTCAAATCGGGAGATGAGTGGAATTCGGCTCAATTTGAAATATTTTTTGACTGATGTTTTAAGAAAGTAGTGCGATTATCTTGGCTATTACGCCAACGCAAAACCTGCAAGTAATGAATAAAACATTAAAAAAGTAAGAAAAATCCTGCTATAAGCTTAGATTATGAAACACTTTCCAACACTTCCTGAAATCTTTAACAAAACTTTATTATTTAGGGAATTAAGATGCTACTGTCCATAGCCAAATAAGTATTCCAATACTTTTGAACAGCCCTGTGTTTGATCCGTCGGTTGATATACATATATGTACTATATAACAGGAAAATTTAGTTTAGCAAGAAAATGCCTAACTGGATGAAATTTCATTCAGCAGTTTATTCCAATATATGCCAAATATTTGAATACTTTTGTTCAGCTCTGTAATTTACCTAGTACCCTTATTACACGCCAATATTTTGTCAAAATTTAATTTAAACAAAAACACTCTTAAAACTATACTTAAATCACATTTCCTGAAATTATCATTAACGGGTGACTATGTTGTTGATTCTTTGCGTGACCCTGTACATCATTTTATTTATATTTTACAAACATTTATTAGTAAATTGAAAGCAGTTCAACGTAAAAATGCATAACTTATTTAAAAACCACCTTTAAGTTAATTACCCTCACATTCTGTAACAATTGTGAGCTCTTTTATGTAACCCTGTATATCAACTGTAACATTTACACACACCATATGAATTGCAGACATTTAGGAAAACTTAAAAATGCATATCTTAATTGAAAATGTATTTCATCTATCCATCAGCTATCATTGATAGTACTTCGGATAAGAATATAAGATTTGAAATATATTGTGTGTCCCTGTAAATGCTATGCACTTCATATTATGCATTAAATATTAAGTCTCAGCGGCGTATATCAATTTTATGATACTTAAAATCGTTTAACATAGTTATAATATGTTGCAAACAATTCCCCTCCCCCCTCTTTATTATTGTATAATGGAATTCTTTTGAGTTGTTCTGTAAATGAATAGTAACTATTATTTTTACTGCATATTTTAGTGCACTTTGCGAATCCATATAAATTTGAATATGTTTGATAGGGTGCAACATCTTTAAAATTCATTTGAAACGATTTTTTTCCATAGGCCGTAATGTATCGGAAAACTTTTGACTATCTCTGTAAATAAACTAATCATAGTAAAAACTTCATTTTCAATTGGGTTCGTGCTAGGATAAACATAAAAAATATATAAAAATTTCATAGCAATCCGAGTACATTTACGGGAGTTTACGCGCTGCCAGACAAACCGAATGCATAAACACATTTCAACTTTGTTGGAAAGTGTTAAAAATAGTTTCTAAGAATGAATTAATTCTGTACATAAATTAAAACATTTCTCACGAGTATAAGATTTTTCCAATTTATTATTTTATAGTGCAGAATTATTCATCAGTTGTATAGTCAATTTATCCTAACATGGGAAAAAATATAATAAATTTAAATTTAAAATCAGCTTCCTTCTATTTACTGAATATAAAAATATTTAAATGAGGCATTAAGCGAATTAGCTTATAGTCTTCTTTGTTGATTGCAAAAATTAAAGAAAATATAAGAAAAATTACAATGTGATTTTACATTCCCAATTTAATAATTATTTGCAATTAATTTCCAATGCAAAACAAAGATCTATAAAATAGATCTTTACCATGATCAAAATCTTTCTCATCTTTAAAAGAGATTTTCTTACTTTATTTCCAAGAACAGGTTTTCTGCTTGATCAACTGATTTTTTTATTATTATTATGAGTGCTAGAATTCTGAAATTCTGTATGTTTAATCAGAAATTCAAATTTTCCATAAATTACTTATTTTCTGCTAGTTTGGGACATGTCTAAACCTCTGTAATTTTTTTGGTAAAATCATATGATAGAAAGAATATTTTTAAAAAGTGAGACTTGACAAATTCTAGCTTTTTATTGTTTTTTCACTTCTCTTTGGACACCCTCCCTATTCTTAGACTTTTAATCCGATTTAATTTAAACTTTGATAAATTATTATATACTTATTATAGAGATGACTGGGGCACGTTTTATACAGAGGCAAGTTTACACACTACCTTTATTTCACAAATGATACGATAAATGGTATCGCTACTCAAACTTTAGAAGGGCTCGTGCTGTATTGGAATATGAAATATTGCTTGCATCTACAGAATAGCGATATTTAATTTGAAAAATCAACTGTTGGATTTTTCAATCGACGAGTAATGTTTTTCATGTTTGCATAATCTATCATACAGTATTTGTTAATTAATTTTAAACTTAACCTTTACCGCCGAGCAAAAGGACAAAATTGTGGTGCTTTTTTTTTCTCTGCAATTTATTTTAAATGTTAATAAAAGAGGGATTTTCTCTCATATTATTATTATTATTTTTGTTACGTATATGCTTATAAGCCTTGAAAGCATCAATCAGAAATTAACTTCTTAAAACTGGATTATATTTGTAGAATTATATTAATTTAAATAAATCTTCAACTGCAGTGAAACCTGCAGCCTAGTGAACGGACATATCCGGTCGCGGCAGTGGGAAGGTTAAGAGAATTATATTCTGAAAGAGGACCGTTTCCTCTAAATATTTGGATGACTAATTGAATGAATACATTTGAAAAGACGGTCCCTTCCCAGATTTATTTATAAAACTAGTAAAAGCCGTGCTTTGTTTGGATTCGCGAAGCATTATTTCATAAGATAAACATTTGAAAATAACATTATTATTTTTTAATATTTTTGCATCTTTATTAAGCAAAAACTTTATCTTAAATTTTGGCGTATTTAAATTTTAGAAATGTAAATTCAGCCAAATAATTAAGAATTTCCTCGGAATTTTTTTATCTATGATATAAGATGGTATAAATAAAAATATTTTCGAAGCAAAATTTTACAAAATATTTTTTTAATTTTTAACTAAAAGTTTTAAAGATGTTTTTACATTTTCCAATAGCCTCTGGTGTTATCTCAAATGATTTGAAATAGGTATGTTTTCAATCTTTGTAATTCACATCAAATAATCTTTGATAGCAATCTTAGAATAATACATTCAAAAAAGGTTATTTCTTCAAAATATTTTTTTTTTTTTTTTAAACATTTGAAATCTGCTCTCGTTGATACTAAGAACTATTAAATGTAATTTTTTTCATTCTAATTTCTTCTTTTTTTCTGCATACCAGCATATGAAATTTTTTTATATTGTAGAATCTCTCGTAAGGAAATTTTCTATTAAATGCTAAACCTTGAAGAGTTTTCACTCTCGACAATGCTACATGCGTTAAGCCAACTGGTGCCTCTTTATCCCCAATATCTACTACTGCTTTATCTAATGTCAAACCTTGGGATTTATGAATTGTAACTGCAAAAACTGATTGCAAAGGAAATTGTTTTCTTGAGCAATTTATGCTTCCATTTTTCCAGAATTTAATTATTGGGGGAATCGATACGCACCAATTCTTATAAGTTAAATTACTGTAGTATTCAAATTTATCCCTGATTATTCGCGATATCTAGTCTGGCGGCTTGTGATTTTCTTTAATACGCGCAACAAAGTCTAAAGTCCCGTTCACTAAACCTTTTTCGGTCCACAAGAAAGAACGTAACATTACTTTAAATCCAAATGATAAAGTAAGAAATGGTTAAAGTCCATTTGTCGTTTCTGAATCGGCCAATTTTGCTTTAGTACATTTATAAAGAGCTTGAATCGAGGCAACATCTTTAAGCAGTTCTTTTAATTTTTCATTTATATAACAAATTTAAAAATTAATTTTATTTGTTTACAATTCTTTTGTTGCCACTTTACAAAAAAAAAAAAAAAAAAAAAATCCATAATACAGTTTTTTTAAAATGTTTAAGTGTCATCTGTGCAAACGATTTTGCGGAATGATGAAAACATATTTTATTTATTAATTTAATCATGATTCTATCTATAATTACTTACTCCATGATTTATATTTTTTTTTCTGAAAATATACGCGTTTCATTTTTTATTTATTTGCTTAAATGCGTCCGCATTGGAAATGCATGTAAAATAAATTAATTAAAATAATAATTTTTTTAACGTTTTATTGTAAAAAAAAATATATATTGTGCAAATCTACAGATCATAATTTATTTTTGTGTTTAATTTGAAGTTAAAATATTGAATAGTTTTTTTGTAAAGTGTACGACAAAATGTAATTTGAGTGGCCTAGTAGAGGATTCGCTTCGCTCATCCTAATAAAATGGCGTCAGGGACACTTTAATACATAACGCTTGGGACACATTTACACTATGTGTAAAAATGTTCTAGTCCTAGTTCAGCTCGTATTGCCTTATCCTATGTTGTTTTATAAAATATTTCGAACAAAAATGAAGTAATATCAATAAACTTTATTTCTATGAAGGCCTTTGGCGTGTTAATAATCGATAATAATAAGAAAATGAAACATAGCATTCTTTACAAACAACATACTAGCAGCTACTATCTTATTTAGTATTAAGATTACTTGCACAATTCAAGGATGTTAATGAATTTTACGAATTTTTGAATAAATAAAAATATTGAACAGTGTATAATTTATAGGACTTTTTAAAATCTTTATTAAAATAGGCCTATTTATCACCCCCTCCCCCCCAAAAAAACTTTTAAAAACCTTATAGAAAATTTAAGTATGGGAGAGAAAAAAATGGAGCTCCTTTTTAATTATTATTCAGGTGAGGAAGATAACGGATGAATCTGTATTTACTGTTTAGGATCTTATAGTAATTCTAATCGAAAAGAAGAGAGAGTAAAATGCACAAAATGTAAGAAGTGGGCTCATGCAAAGTGCATCAGAGTTACTTTGTCCACAAATTATACTATTCTCCTTACTTTGTTTATATCAACTGTTCAGTGATGGTTATGAGGATTTTTTTTTTTTAAATAACATATTTAATTTTTAATTTCAGTAATAAGTTTGTAGCCTATTTCTTAATTAGATAGATATATTATTCTAAATATTTGCATCTTTTTACAATGTCGTCCTTGATCTAAATTTCTATGTACACGTGTGCTGGTCATGATGGGGGTAGTTTTACACATACGACATAAATCTATAAATTCAATTTTCATAATGTTTAAAATGGCACAGAACTAAATTTGATGAAATCAAACAATACTCTAAAGATCACCTATTGTAAAAATACCGGTACCAGTGTAATGAGTAAAACAGAAAAAAATAGAAAAAAAAAGTGGGCTAAAGTGCTCGGATCTACCCTGCTATTAAATAAAAAAAAAATTAAAAAATGAATGGATTTTATTTTAAGTAAATTTGTAAGAAGGAAGTAGTTATTCTTAAATTATTTCACAGTTTCAATATAATTATTACTCTAGTTATTAATTAGAACTTTTACGCATATAAACATTTTAAAAACGGCATAAAAAACACGTTCTTTACAATAATTAAAGCTTTTTTGTAGATAAAGGTAAGTTCTTTGCAATATTTGAAGCATTTCTTATACATAAAGATAGGTTCTTTACAATATTTCTTTACAACCATTTACAGGATTTGTACGCTTCAAGGACTTTCAAGGACTTTTATCAGAATTTCTAAAGAGTAATATTTGCTTTAACTAATAAAGAAAATTCCATCTTCAGATATAGCTATTGGTATTTCATGAAATCGATAGTACCTAAAATCCCCCAAGTCCCTTGATGCATAACGAACCCTGATTTATCGTTGGGTACTCAATACTGGTACAGATTTTTCTTTAGGATAAGGTAAGTTTATTAAAGTAGGGTTTAATAAAGTATCTTAAATGAGTTTCTTTAATTGTATCAAAAATCGATTTTGCTTTCTAATATAAAAATATTAATTGGCATTACAAATTACTGATTTTTTATTTTCTTTTTTGAACAGGGTAAAGTTATAATATACATTTAAAATAAATAACTTTTCTTTAATTGAATAACAACTCTATTGAAATATGAACAAATTATATTAAAAGTAGCAGCATAAATTGTGAATTGCATATTTTATAAGAAGTGGCCTTTTTAAATATCAAATTACACTCGAGAATTCATTTTCGATATTGTTAAACAATTTGAATGAGAGTTTATTTTGAGAATTAATGTTCCACTTAAAACATCTAAACTCAATTTAAAATTATATAGGTTGCAGTTCCAGTTAACACCAAACACCATTGCTGAAGAATGAGAATAACATGGCGCCATACATTCGGGCTTCCCCGACGAACATCAAACTTCCCTTTTCATATTAACATCTTAACCTCGCATGCCATCCTAACCACTCATTTACATAGCATAATCGAGAGTGTAAAAATTAGAAACGAAACAAAAAGTAAAACAGCAATAGCATAAAAAAAAAACCTTCATCATCCTTGACCATGGTTTTTTGATTGTTTGGCCATTGACTTCAGCTTATGACATCACTTTTATCAACAAAGTAGGACATGGAGTATATTTCGATCTCAGTCACCGGTTAGACAAAAGAAAATAAGAAAGAAAAAAAAACTAAGAGATCAATGGATATAAAGGAAGGAAAGTAAAAACGGGTCAACTTTTGGTTTGCTTCATGTCGAAGATTTCTCAAACGATGTGATGTGACTGCTAATATAAAAAAAGGCGTTATCGTGCGGAAAATAGATTTCTCTGAGTGAGTCTATGCCTTCGGGGCTTGGAGTATATGCATTAAGTACATCCCATCACGTAACAGTGAAGAAACGATTGTGGATTTGGTTGTTGAATTGTATGTTCAGAACCCATCAGTTGAAGGAAAAATTCAAGCGGATTTCTCTTAAGGGTTTTTTAGGAAATGGGATTATAAACGATGATTCCTATTTCGTGGGATTACACTTGAACGAAACAATGAGTGAATAGACAGTAAATTATAAAAAGATTGCTTTAAATCTTAAAATATGATAGCACCAATTTTGTCTGCATTGTTACATAAAGTTTTAAATAAGAAAGTATAAAAATAAAAATAGCCTCTTTAAAGAGCATTCTTTTTTATAAGCATTCAATGTTATTTTAAAAATCATATGTAATTTTACGATTGCAATTCCTGTTGGTCAGAAAAAAACCAATGTTACAATATATTAACTTGTCATGAACCGTGATTGCGATTATGGAAAATTCATCATTTTGATTTACTTTGATAGAAAGCGCGAATTAGTAACATTGTTAAAAATATATTTATATGCTTTATTTATTTATTTACTTTATTTTATTTTAGTATTTTATTTTTTTATTTATTTATTTTTGTTTAAGATATCCCTTTGAGATCGGGAGAGTTTTGATAGAAATTAAAAGTGTTAGATATTAACCGTAATCAATAGCACATACTTGATTAAAAAATAAAAATTAAAAATAATTTCGTTAGGATAACGAAGTATCCACACAAGTGTGAAGTGCAGGCTCGGCTTTAAATCACAGAAAAAGAAGAAATTGTTTTTTCTTTTTGTTTAGAATCACCTACACAATCGTGTTGGTCAGGACTTAAAGGGCTATGATAACCGAAGAAGGAAAGAGAGAGAGAGAAAAAGGGTACTACTCTGTTAACCCGTCGACCAATTTCGCCAAATTACACAAATCGCCAAACTAATAGCCAAATTATACATATTGACATAATTTTTATTTTAAATAATGAAAAGACAAATAATTAGTAGAATATTAATACAAATATTAATAAAAAGTCGAAATAAAAATCACTTAATGACATTTTAAACACATGAATCGTATTTAATGTTAATTCATGATCATCCATTATTGACATTTAATTTTATAGTTTGGCGATAATTTTTTGGTCGACGGGAAAACCAAGTAGTACCAAAAAAAGTCTTAAATTATCATTTCAAACATTCTAAATTTTTCTCATCATATAATTACAATTTAATTAATATAAAACTCTTAATTGATAACGTGTGTATTTTTAAACATTATGTTTTTTTATATTTTTTTCCTAATTTTTACAGTCTATAACATTTTGTTATTGCAGTGCTACCGCAGATAAGCATTTTGGAAAGCATGGTTTAACGCATCATTGACTCCATTGTGTTTGGAGCTCGTGTACAGGAGTAACCACAAAGAATTTTTAGCTCTAATTTGCACCTTATTCATCAAAAAAAAAAAAAAAAAAAAAAAAAAAAAAGACTTACTTTTTAAAATAATTTATAATTAAGTCCTAAAACTTATGTTAATGTTGAATTGTTATCGGAAATACACTTGTTGACATAATTTTTATAATCCTAGCCCATTAGGTGTGAGTTAGAAAAACGATTACAAAATTCCATCTTTGGATATAAAAACTATGTTGAGTTAATTGGAACAATCCAATAAATAAATGAAACATGCAATGTGTGTGTGTCAGTTAGGATGGCCGATTATCTGCTTGCTATATGGGTCCTGGAGGAGTACCCTCCGTGGGATCTTTCTAAGTGAACCTAACACGTATTTATACAAGCTATCTCAAGATTAGAAGAAAACCACGGAAAACTCCGAACGGTTATGACAACGGCCGCGATTAGATTCGAATCCAGAACATCTCGTCTACCAGCTTCGAAAGCAAAACTTCTCAGCCACTGGTGTGGCTAATAGTCCAGTCGTTTTAGCACCTTTTTTTGCAAATAGCGGAAAAAATTAGAACAAAGCTGGATTTTTGCATAGGTGCTAGTTAGGGTAAATAGTTTAACATACTAAAAGTCCCCATCGATCCTATGTGAGCTTTCGCCTCCAGGAGGCGCTAATGAGCTTGAAAATCGGTTTTTTGTGAATATCTGACGAACAAAGGCATCTAGACAAAAAAGTTCAATTACAAAGATGTAGATAATTTAATTTCCTACAAAAAGTGTCAGTAACATTTTGTTTGTCACACCAATCTTTTCCTGCCAAAAATTAGAATAAAGTAAACATTATTGAAAAAAATACGGAAGCACAATTATAACGCGGCAAAGAGGCAGAACAAATACCGAACTACTTTCGATCCCCCCACCCCACATCTCCCCCACTGTCTGTATGCAGTTTTCGCGCGCTTGTGCAATAGTCATTGCCCATTACCCTATCTCTCTCTGCATTTGTCGAAATGTACCATGTGCAGGTACCTTGCCAATGTTTTATCGTCATTTGGTGCTCATTTCGCTAGTATGAAATCACCCTAATTTATTAAACGAAGAGTGTGAAATTTTAGGATGGGAATAATTTTATTTTCAACGTGTGTTGTAGAAAGTTTTAAATAGTTATACAGTTTAAAAAGGACTCTTTCTTAATTTCTGATTGTGAGCGAAAAATGGAGATTGAAAAAATAGTTTGTCTTGTATGCGGTGAGGATTGCGTTTCGAAAGATTATGTAAAAATAGGAAACAAGGGACTGAAGTCCCTTGTTACAGCAAGTTCGGAAAGAGGTGGCCATAAGTGGAAAATATTTGAAGAAATGGCTAAAAACAATACTAAATTTACAGTTCATCCAAAAAGTAGGAAAAATTATTCACGAAAGAATCCTATTAAATCATACAATAAATCTATTGCAGAAAAACCACCCAAGTCCGCACAAATTACTTCATTGAAGGAAAAATTGAGAAATAACAGTCCGTTGTTTGAATTTAAGGAAAAATGTGTGTTATGTTCTGATACATTAGACGAAGCTTTTATACAGAAAAAAAAAAAGCTCTAAAGTGTAGCAATTTTTTTTTTTTTTTTTTTTTTTTTTTAATCTAATTATTAAAATAAGACATGTCTCATATCTATGCTTATGGAGAAATTTATGGAGAATGGTTTCGAAGCGAAAAAGCGCAAGATGACGCAGACACATTAATTGCTAACACAGCTATTGAAGTAGCAAAGTCTGGTGCGCTTATTCCTGTTGTTGGCGAAGATGTTGACTTACTTGCTTGTATTGTTGACTGCTTTAGCACCTCCAGAGATAGAGATATTTTTTATTAAGCCTGGAATAGGACAAATCGTAACCACCCTATATTCATCGCACAGTTTTAACAGATATGCTGTTCTGAAAGATCATATATTGTTCCTTCACGCTTTTTCAGGTTGTGACTCGACATCAGCAATATTTGGGAAAAACAAAATGTCGTTAGCAAAATTTTTGAAAAAGGAAGAAGATCCAAACCTGCAAGCTTCCAGCATTTTTAAAAGTGATCAAGTATATTAATTTGAAGTTTCCGAGGCAGGAAAAACTATTTTTCTTGCTATATACGGTGGTAAAGCAGAAATTTCTCTGAACAAGAACCATTGTGTATGTTTCAAGAAAGGAGTTGCTGTTGGTAAAGAAAGCCTTTGATTGTTGCCGCATACCGAACAATCTAGCTGCAATAAGCTAGATTGGACAGTTTACGTGTTTATCATGAAGTACAATACTGGTTGTGCAATAAACTACTTCCTGAGAACTGGGGCTGGCGAAATGCACCTGATTTGCTTCCGATTCCAGCTACCTTACCGCCCGCACCAAAAAAATATTATTGAATCAATTTTTTGTACTTGTTCCAAAGAATGTGCAAAAGCATGGGGATGTCGAAAAATTGGATTGAAATGTTTTGATATTTGCATAAATTGCTGCGGAGTTCATGTCATAATGCACGTAAAATTGAATTTGAATACAAGGAAGATATTGACAGTATTCTTCCCACTGTAAAAGAGGAGGGAAGCGCTACTTCTGCAGAGCCGGATTAAGCACTTCTGGGGCCCGGGGCTACTGGGAATTTTGGGGCCCCCCCTTACGTTATTGGAAATATTGAGCCTCCTATCACGATACTGAATATCACCCCCTCTTCAAATACACACTACACACCTTTGTTTTGTTTTTTAATCGTAAAATACAAATCTTACATATTGAATATGTATAATGTTAATTAAACAAATTTTGTTATCTTTAATGGTGTTTTTAAATTCGTCTTTTTTCCGCGACCTTTTGACAAAATTTGCGCTTTTCCTGTGATCTTTTTTCGAAATTTGTATTTTTCCTGCCTCCTTTGTCAAAATTAGCGCTTTTTCAAGCGTTCCTCTGTAGAAATGTATACTTTTTTCGCGTCTCTTTGACAAAATTCGCTCTTTTCCGCGAACTTTTGACTAAATTTGTGCTTTTCCCGAGATCTTTTCATGAAATTCGCGCTTTTTCTGCCATCCTTTGACGAAATTCGTGTTTTTTTTGAGGAATTCTGTCAAAATTCGCTTTTCATCGGCAATTTTTTTATGAAATTCGCGGTTTTTTGTCAAAATTCGCGTTTTTTCAACGGCAACACTTTAACAAAATTGCCTCTTTTGACTAAATTTGCGCTTATCTAGGAAACTTCTTATGAAATTCGTGCTTTTTCTGTCAACTTTTGACAAAATTCACGCTTTTTTTTCGCGGTTCTTTCACAAAATTCGCGTTTTTTTCGGCGATTCTTTGACGAAAATCGCGTTTTTTAGCCATAATTTGACGAAATTCGCATTTTTTCCGCGGGCGTTCGACAAAATTCGCTCTATTTTCGTGACCTTTTTGTAAAATTCGCGCTTTTTCCGCGACCTTTTGACGAAATGAACGCTTTTTCCACGGCCTCTTGAAGAAAATTGCGCTTTTCCGCAATCTTTATTAAATTCGTTCTTTTTTTGACGAAATACGCGTTTTTTTTACGCGGCCTTTTCATTTCGTTTTCATCACCACTTTTATTAAACCTGGAAATTTTCGGAGATACAGACAGCAATGATGTGAAATGGCAATTCAAGTTAAGTTGCAAAAAAAAGGCGATTTCACGCAGCTCTTACACCCCTGTAATTGTTTTAAACGAAACTTTGGTACAACTTAAGCCTCTGCTGAGGGCCCCTGACTGGTTGGGGCCCGGGGCTGCAGCCCCCTTAGCCCCCCCCCCCTTAATCCGGCTATGAATTCAGTGATGATATCGAAAGGCAAACAAAAAATTCTGAAAGCAGCACAGCAACAAAAGAAAGAAACACAGATAATGACGAATCTGAATCGAGTGTAGAAATTGAAGCTGTGTAAAGAATTACTAAAGCAGTCAAAGAACTGAAATCGGATTAAGCCAGTCACTATAAGTAGAATATGTCTACGGAAAAATCCACAAAAAAAAAAAAAAAAAAAAAAAAAAAAAAAAAAAAAGCGCTAAGTGCTTAACTTCAAGGGTAATGTAAAAATAAGCTTAAACAGTGTTGAATTCAGACATTTTTCTCCCTGAGGGACTTCAGTGGCTGCAGGGGGGACATTATAGAGTTCCGGGGGGGGGGGAATTTGTACTTTTTGACCATTGAAAACGCAGATTTTCAAATTTTAAGGGGGGGATGCCCCCCCCCGGGCCACCCCTGAATTCAACACCGAGCATAAATGTATATTATCTATTCACTTTCTCCATTCAAAGATGAGAATTATAGATCTGTTTAAATAGTTTTTTTAAAAATAGCAGCAAATTTTTCGTATTTTTATAATTTTTCTTTTAAATATGTTCATTTTTTATATTTTTGACAGGGAAGAGTTGGTGTGACAAACAAATGTTAAAGACACTTTTTATAGGAAATTAAATTATCTACAACTTTGTAACTGAACTTTGTTTTCTAAATGTCACTGCTCGTGAGATATTCACAGAAAACCGATTTTTAAGTTCATTAGCGCCCCCTGATGGCGAAAGCTCGCATCGGATCGATGGGGACTTTTAGTATGTTTAACTACATAATCTAACTAGCACGTATGCAAAAATCCAACTTTGTTCTAATTTTTCCCGCTATTTTGGCTAAAATGACTGGGTTATAAAACTTACAATGAAATCTCCGTATTTATAGACGGAGAAGCTGCAGCACAGACAATCACCTCATCGAGTTCACGAATGAAAATCTAAAATCACAGTCGAGTCTCTATATAACGAAATCGACCGTTCCAATAAAAAATTCGTTATATAGAGAAATTCGATGTATAGAGAATGATGTTAAAAATCGTATTTAATATGTGATATTTGAACAAATATTATTTTTAATCGCTTGAATTAAGTGTTTGAAATATTTAAAAGTAAATATTAACCTAATATTTTATTTCTTAATTATTTGAGTTGTTTCAAAAAAGAGAATAGGCATTTATTTGAAAGCTTAATGAAAATCAAATGAGGAAGACTTGCATTAATTTCAGACAAAGAAATCTGTAATTTTTTGCTGTTTTGATTTTAAAATTGTTACGCTCTCAAAAAAAAAAAAAAGGCTTAATTTTTAGCAAGGAATGAAAAATTGTCGTTAACATTTTCCTCCATTTGAAGGCCTCTCTTATGTGCTTCACATTGATTCCTCTCTTACGTGTATATCAATCCAATTGACTCTGTTTTGAGAAAGTTTTGTTGTGGAAAGGTGTGTGGGAGATGGGTTGAATTCGTTGGATTTAAATAAGAAGGAGAGAAGTAATATAAAAAAAAACTCAGAACTGACGATAAATCAAAAATAAGCGATGGAAAATTGATTCCATATGATTTCGAAGCTTTTTAAAACTGAATAAATTAAGACCAATTTATGAAAAAATTCGTTATATGGAGATAGATATTTCGCTATATAGAGACTGCTTTTAATGTAATCATGCGAAAAGGGGACCGTTCCTACTAAAAATTCGTTATATAGAGAAATTCGATGTATGAAGTTTCGTTATACAGAGACTCGACTGTAGTTAAATCTCGTTTAGCTTATGAAAATGCAACCGGTCTGCCAAGTCATATCTTGGTGGATAACACCTAAAAACCTGATTTTTGAGGTCGATTCAAAAGTTTACCATTGTGTTTTCCGACTCCCAATCCTTCACTTTTCCATAATTTTCAATGCAGGAAAGCACAATGGTAAACCTACGAGTCAACCGCTAAAATGAGGTTTTAGATGTTATCCGCCAAGATATGGCTTGACAGAACGATTGCGTTTTAATATGCAAATCGAAATTTAAGTAATTTAGATTTTCACCCGTGAACTCGATGACGTGATTGTTTGTGCTTCCGTCTGCCGGTCTTAGAATCATTAGCATATCTTAAGTATCTAATTATAACAATAATACAGGTATTTTAATAAAATTTTCAGCAAACATGAGCTTTTTTGGATAAAATGCAACAATATCGCGGAATATTTTGTTAGTAAATATATGTGATAATTTTTTTTCGTAGAATTAATCGATTGTAACAATCCTAAATTTTTATTTAAAAAATGCTATTCCTCCCATCCAAAAGTTTGCACGTAGAAATTTAAGGCATCCTGTACGTAATACGTAGAGTATGTAAATCGCAGATATTTTAAGATTGAAATTGCTCTTATATTATGTTCATTTGTACTGAATGCGTTTCGATTTTTTTTTTTTTAAATTTTAACTAAATAAAATTGTATTACTCATATCAGTTGACCCAATTATGCTTAAGAAAGACTGCCGTAACCATTTCCATAGTACATTTCTTGTTTCAATACTCAATTTCACACGATAAAATATCGAATTTGTTTCTTTCTTTCTTGATAAATAAGGGAACAAAACCCTGTATTATATTCGCATTAATTATGTAACACCAAACATCATAATAAGAACATAAATAATTAAAAAATCTTCAAGGAGAACATTTGTGTAATATTTAATTCTACAACATTTCACGATTGAGAATCTTCAAAAAATGGATTTTTCTTATACTCGAAAGAAAGAAAAAGATGCCTACTCTCTCTATATAAAATTCTAATTAAACGAATTCATGAAAAGAATGATTACCTGTATTGATTCGCATAAAAAGTGGTATTACAGGATTCGTACGAGTTCTGGAATTTCAAGACCAGGAAATTTTTTGTTACCAGTATTACACATTATATAAAGCGAAATTTCGCGCGTTTGAAGTAGATATATATTTCTCTAAAGAAAATACTGATACTGCTTGACCAGTTTTCAAAGACCCGTCTTGGCATACTGCCAAAATAATGGACCTTTCCGAAGGTAGGGAAGCATTAGGAGAGGGGCGAAATTCCTCTCCATTCACAATAAAGCAATAGTAGGAAAAACTCCCTTTTCATTGCTCCCAGTCCTATTATCAACAATAGACTCGTCGAACTCAGACCTATTACTCACGTGACAGATCTTTAATGCTTGGCTCAGCAGTATTTTACCTTGAATATAACCTCTCTATTAGAATTTTAAAAATTGTTTTCGACACATTATTTTTTTTCTAATTTGAATGGCACTTCTGTGGGTAATTTAATGACTTCATTTTCGAGGATAAAAAGGAGAGAAAAGAATTATTGTTATAATTTTTTTGTCAATTTTAAATTGAAATTGAAGTTATCTATTATTTCAGTCGATAGTGAAGATAATATTGCGATTAAGTTATGTATTTTAGGAAAATTTGAAAAGTAAAATATTTTTTTCAAATTTCGATCGTCAGGAATCAGTTTATTTTACAAAACAAAAATCGTTTGTCATTCTGACACTGACGTAAATTCCACTTTTCAATTTAAAAAAGAAAATGGCATCAATAATGCGAAAATGACATCATTTATCTTTTGTTTGTTTGTTTACACATGTCTCTTTGTTTTGTCATCTACAGCATTTGTTTGTTTTTTTTTTGGGGGGGGGTATTACAGTAATACCATAAAAATTAAAACAAATTGATATTTATATTACATTATTATTATTATTATTTATTTTTTTTTTAATTTAGGAATTTTAAGTGTTATAATTGCAAAGAGACCTTTCAAGCCAATCAGATGTCTAAAACGAATATATGAAACAATAATTACCCAACTGAAAGCAAAGAAAATAAAATTTGCCTGGTTGTCTGTTTAATTCGAATGAAAAAATGACATCAGTAATGCAAAAAAAGAAATTATTTAATCCGTTCTCTCTTTCACTCGCAGAGAGAAAAAAAAATACCACTGTTAGAGAAGTAATGTCAAGATTTAAAACAAATTAATATTTCAACAACATTACGTTTTTGATATTATAAATTTAGAAGTCAAGTCAACGCTGGTGCTTAAAGAGTACTTACAGTGAGTCGAAACCCCTGTTAAACCTCCAACGAAAGTGAAATAAAACGTAAAGATACGATTAACAACAATGCATTCTAAAAATTTTAAGAATTTGGAGACTCGAGTGAAACTTAACTCTCGAGTTGGAGCACCGGGGTAAATAAACCCCCAGTGGCGCAATGACTTTCTAAAATTTTTAGAAAATCATCACATACGTTGACAGACTAAAAAGTGGTCGAGACGGGAAGGGCAGCATTGGAGGTACCAACAGGCCCAGAAAAAGTTCCATCCTAACCCTAAGAACTTAAAAAAAGGGGGCCATATAGCTCATTAATTTTGAAAGATTGATCGAAAGAGTAATTTTGAAATTAAAGCTTAAACTAGCCTATCATGTAGTGATTTGTGACCGGGCGTCGGACAACTCAAGAGGCCCACAAAACAGCGCAGACTCTAGTGCTGTATAAATTTAGAAATTCTAAGAGTCATTATGAGACTTTTGGAACCCTGCGAATAAGTCATCATATACGACACAGTAGACATAGAAGTAGAGGAAATGTCAACCAAAATTCAAATAAGAAAATATTTACACTTGACTATTTTAAAACATAGCAAAACTTTCAAATACTATAATTAATTGACCACGTGTTAATAACAGAAAATGCTGGAAATAATAGTCCAAGAGCCGACAGCACAAAAATCTATATTATCGAGCATAAGGAAAAAAAACCTTTATTTTATTCAAGGGTAGTTAGTAATAGGGGTATCTAATGATCCATGTCTTCCGGAAATGAAGTGGTGCATAAGCCAAGAATTAATACCACCACCCACACAACACATACGTTCAGATTACATCCAGTTTTCCTCTGTTAATTCCAAAATACGTCTATAGATGTATTTTGGACCTAGCCAGTGAGTTTAAATACGTCCAGAATTTGTTGAATGTTTGACATAGACGTATCTACCAAATATCTACAAAATAAGAACGTCAGTTCAAAAACGTTAATTGTATGAAAATTCGACTAATCCAATTTTGGCTAATTCCGAAACTAAATCTGAACTTATTTGTCCCATTTCTTGACATAAAGTAGATGAAAACGGAACCAATCCAATTTTTGTCATTTTTGGAACAAAATTTTAACGTCCTTGTCTCCATTTTCTATATTTGGAACGTAATTTGGAGGAAAACGGAACGTCATTTGTGTAAGTACCTTCACAAAATCTGGACGAAAATTGAACCTAACAACCGCCATTTTAAACTAGCGGTATTTGTAAAATTCTAAGTGCTTATTTATATTGCATCTCTATTTTGATTTAAAAAATATAATGCAACCAGAATGCGCATTTATTTACATTTTTTAATTAATAAAATCACTTCGATCTGGATGTATATTAAGTTTGTGCTGTGAAGTTTTCTACAGCTAGGCCTAACAGACTTAAACGTAATGTTTACATAGTCGCTCGCAATTTTCAGGACCTGAAGGATTAATTTTTTTTTTATAAATTAATTATGTAAAATATTAATTATTTTCATCATCGATTAGGAGTGAGCCACTGCAGTGGCTCACTCGTAGATTTATCATTGTGTTTTCCTGCACCCAGTTTTCCATGTTTTCATACCTTTGATTGTACGGCAAACACAATGCTAAACCTACGAGTAAACCCCTAGTGGTATCAATTTTTGGCTTAATGCACCACTTCACTTCCGGCAGACATGGTTCATTAGATTCCCCTATTACTAATTGTGCGATTTAAAAACTATACACATCACCGAATTTATGAAACCTTTCTCAATAATACCACCAATTTTCATGTTTTTGTGCGCAGTAGTTTTTTTAGGATTAACAAAGAAATACCCTAGGCCACATAAAATTCATTGTCAGCGGCGGTGACAGCATAAGTTACTTTTTTTTTTTTTTTTTTTTTTTTTTTTTTTTTTTTTTTTTTGAATAGAGAGAAACAAAACATATCATTTATTTAGACCAGCACATCTCAACCTTTTTAGGTGCGTTCATAATTATGTAAATACGTAGCACCTATTGTTGTCATTCAGTCCGTCCGTCTGTCTGTCCGTCCGTCCGCATATAACAACGCAAAAACTACCCAACCGAATCGTTTGAAATTTAAAATATATAATTATCACATAATTTTGTCGAGTCATTTCACATTTTATGAAAATCGGATGCATAGATCAATTACAGGGACAATCAAAAGGATTCCGTTACATTACGGTCAACGGGGGTAAAAGTTTCAAATGCATTTTAATCGTTTGAAATTTAAAATAGTCCTTCCGGCAGTGCCGGGAGGAAGAGGTAGCTTTCATATACTTATATATCTATTTATTTATTTTAAATTAAGTTATATTATTCAAAAATACTAAGCTCAAATTAGTAGAATCTGATTATGAGCTTGGTCGAAATCTTAATTCAGATGCACATGCACAGTATATTGCAATCGATTAATATATATATGCGATAACTCAGCCATTTTTTAAGATACAGACGAAGCAAAAAATGCTCTGGAATCTTTGTATCAAGGTCAAATGCATAAAAGAAAAATCTTTTTCAAGTTCACCCTTTCTTGTACCTAATTTTAAATTCTAAAATTTATAAAAAAATTTAAATGGCCGCCACTTTGAAATAAGATGGCGGATGGAACTGAGTATCGAACTCGATTCAGGCCTCAGTATATACTATGTACACACCAAGTTACATCCAAATCGATTCATAAATACGCGTGTTATCTCGTGACAAATATCAGATCGTTTCAAAATGTCAGCCATAAGAAAAATTCAAAGTGCTATAACTCAATCATTTTTTAAGATATAGACAAAATAAAAAATGTTCTGGAATCGTTGTTTTACGTTCTAACACGTAAAAGAAAAATATTTTTCAACTTTTAATTTTTTCACATTGAATTTTAAGTTAAAAATTTTTTTAAAAATTTAAAATGGCCGCCATTTAGAAACAAAATGGCGGATGATGCTGCCCAACGTACTCGGTTTAGACATTTGTATGTACTATGTACATACCAAGTTTCATTCAAATCGGTTCATAAATACGTTAGTTATCGCATGACAAAAATCAGATATATATATATATATATATATATATATGTATGGTTATATATATATTATATATATATATATACATATGTCAACATTTGAACGGAGGATGGTTTTGGGGTCTGGGGGTCATGATCGGTGAAAATATACCAAAATTTTCCGGAAGTGCTTTCCTCCGGACGGCTGCAATAGGTAGCTCTTTACTTTTTGTAATGAAAGCTACCTAATACATAATTATTACATAATTTTGTCGAGTTATTTCAAATTTTATCAAAATCGGATGGATAGTTCAATTACAGGGACAATCAAAAGTATTCCGTTACATTACAGTTAATGGCGAAAAATGTTTCAAATGCATTTTAATGGTGTTACATTCATTCGAACGTAATAAAATTGATATGCATCTATAAAGTACATATTATAACATACATTTTGCATAATCTGTGGTGCAAAGAATATTTGTTATTGATTTAAAAGGCCACACAAAAGTATTCCATTGCATAATGGTATAGGGAGAACATTGTTTGGTGCGCATTTTAATTGTAATTATTTACAATTTTGAGATTGATATATGAGAGTGATATTTTTAAAACTTCGTTATCGTACGAACGCACCTCATTTGCTATGCTTCACGTGCAATTTCCAACTTGTTTTTTACGCTTTTCATTTCGGAGTATCCCCACTACACTTAAACACATAATTTTTTACCGAAGTGCAAAAATTTAGGCGCTATAGGCAGTCTCTCACCACTAAATTTACTTCGTTATTTCTCCTCTAATATTTCGTGTGAAATTCTTATAAGAATGCTATTAAATTTTAAGGGAAGAAAACAATTTTAGCATTGAGAAATTGCCTGCTGGCAGCTAGGTTTTTGCACCAATACACTGTAAAAAAAAAATCTGTAAAGGTACTACACTTTATCTAGGAAACTGGGATTTCAAGAACTTTTCCTGTAATGGTAACAGGAAAAATCCAGGTAACCTATTCTGAAACTTGAATTTTTGCTGTTACCGTTACATGCAAAGTTCTTGGAATCCCAGTTTCCTAGAAAATGTTCCAACTTTCCAACAAAGTTGAAAAGTGCTTATGCATTCGGTTTGTCTGGCCGTCTGTCCATCTGTCCGCTCTCTAACTCACGTAAATATACTCGGATTGCAATGAAATTTTAGGAAGTTATTGACGTTTACCCTAGCACGAGCCTCATTGAAAATGAAGTTTCTACCATGATAAGTTTATCTACAGGGAGAGTCAAAAGTTTCCCATTACATTACGGCTATGGGGAAAAATCGTTTCAAAGGAATTTTAAAGGTGTTATACCCTGTCAAACATATTAAAATTTATGTTCTTTTACGAGGTGCATTAAAATATGCATTCTATAAAATATGCGGTAAAAATACAACTATTATTCGTTTACAGGGCCACACAAAAGAATTTCATTATATAATGGTAAAAGGAGAAATTGTGTGCACTGAAAAAAAAATCTGCAAACGTACTAAACTTTTTCTTGGAAACTGGGATTCCAAGAACTTTTCCTGTAACGGTAACAGCAAAAATTCAAGTTTCAGAATCGATTACATGAATTTTTTCGGTTATCGTTACATGCAAAGTTCTTGGAATCCCAGTTTCCTAGAAAATGTTTAGTACCTTCACAGATTTTTTTTTACAGTGTGTGACATATTTTTAAATACATTAAACTGTTCCATGTGTAATAAAATTGATGTATGTCACTGAGGCTTAATATAAATTATATGATACTGTCTTGCCTAATATGAAGTACATAGTATTTACAGGGACACTCAAAAGATTTCGAATAGTACATTCTTTCCGAAGTACGGTACATATATCCTATGATGGCTGATGGATGGATAAAATGCAATTTAATTATGATATGCGCGTATAAGTTTCACTAAATTTAAGCACATCATATGGCGTGAATAAATGCTAAAGTTAATATACAGGGCTACCCAAAAGAGTTAGCTAACGTTACTGAATATGAGCGTAAAATACTTAAAAGTGGTTTTTAATTAAGCTATGCATTTTTACGCTGAACTGCATTACATTTATCAAGAAATGTTTGCAGAATATAGGTAAAATGATATACAGGGCCACGCAAAGAACTGGGTACATGGACGCCTATGAATGAGAATTTATGAGAATGTGATTTCAGTTGTTTTAAGAGCGTTTTAATGTAAAATAAATTTTAGCTTAATACTGATGTGCAATAAAGGTACCAGGTAAACTACACGACTGAACAAAGTATTCAAGTTTGTTTCAAGGTATTAGGCATTTTCTTGCTAAACTAAATTTTCCGCAATTATATAGTATGTATATTCGCTGACAGATCAAAAACAGGGCTGTTCAATAGTTCTGGAATACATATTTGGCTTTATACCCTAAATAACGAAGTTTTGTTAAAGATTTCATGAAGCCTTGGAAAGTGCTTCATAAACTATGCTTAACGCATGATTTTTCTTACTTTTTAATATATATATTATTCATATATATTAGTGACAGGATTTATTCGAAAACGAATATAACGGCCAACTCATCGCCACGTAGCTATCTTTTCAAACTGTTTTGACAAAATACATTAAAAATAAGAAGCTCTGACGCATTTAACGCGTTCTGCAATTATTATTAAAACGGTAGAACAAAAAAAGTGATGATAAAATATTTTTGCAAAAGGAAAAATTGAAATTTTCGGGAAGAGAGGGGGGGAAATAATTAAGAAGAAATATGCATAGCACTGGGCGTAGTTACTGACATTGCATTATCAATGAATTATTTGATGGACTTTTTCTTTATTTTGGGTATAATATAATAGATTTAAACATGAGAATAACTTTGTAATTTAAAACCATCAATTTTCTTTTTGGGTTTTTAGTCAAACATTTTTTGTGATTTTCGCCATTATAGATATTATTTTCATGTACTCCCAACAGGTCCGCCACATACGCATACTCCAGACTGGGAATTGCTGATTTAGACAATCGCATAAGAACAACTTGAATATGCGCACTCAATAATAATAATAATAATAATAATAATAATAATAATAATAACAATAATAATAAAAATAATGATAATAACATGTTTAAATCTCATCATAGAATCTCTCAAACTTTTTCGTCAGTATATAAAAAAAAGCTGAATAATGAAAAAAAAAGTCTTTTGTCCAAAAATTCAGCTTTTAACAAAAAAATTTCATTATTAAAAATAATTACAAAAAATACAGACAATTTAATTTCATAGTTAGAAAACACATAAAATTTATATTAAAAATAAAACATTAAGCGTTTCGAACTTATAATATAATAACTTTTAAAATAATTTTTATGTGCTTTCTAACTGTGAAATTAAATTGTATTTTTTGTAATTGTTTTTAATTTATTATGAACAGACGTAATATCTTTTTTCACTTTAAATACATTTCATTATTGTCATGCGACTTTGCTTATAAATCCTTCCTTTCGCATGTGAATAATCTTCTAATACAGCTGGTTTTGCTCTTAAATCAAATTTATTTTTATTGATGTCAACGTTGCGATAAAAGGCTTTCATCGAAATACGTTTATGTATTTAACTATAGGTTTATTATTTGACTATAATTTTAGTGGCGTTTTCTTCCTCCTAGCTGCTGGAGTTACATTATGTATATAAACAGCTATGGCTACTGCTTCGGCTCAAAAAGATAAAGGTAGTTTTGCTAATATTATCAATGTTCTTGCTGCATTAATGACAGTTCGATTAGCTCTTTTTACAATACCATTATTTTATGAACTATGAATTGTTCTTCTTTCATTTTCTATACACTTTATTTTATAATAATTCACGATCTGTTCGTTAGTAAACACATAATCATTATCTGATCTAACCGCTTTTACTTTCTTACCAGTTATATTTTCTTTTATCTCTGTTATATTTATAATTCTTTCCTTTCTTCACACTTACTTCTTAAAAAAATCTGCAAAACACATTCTAATATATTCCTCTACTACCATTAGCATGTATTTACTCCCTCCCATTGAGTGTATTTTCATTGTACACATAAATCTACATGCAAACTTTTTTAAATTACGCGTTGTTCCTTCTATCACATGATTAAATGGTGTTCTTGTTAATTTTCCTTGAATACATATTTCACATTTTGTTTTTTCACCATTTATCTTTTTTAATCTCCTTACAAGATTTTCTCTCGGCATCCTTTGTATTTATACACAATTTATATGCCCAAGTCTTCTATGCCATAATATTTTCTTACATTCATTTTTTATCGGTTCATCATTTTCGATAACATAAACGATGTTTAGATTTAATTAAAGTTTCAACTCACATACTCCATATTGTATAATTTTTACTTCTTAATGGTTCTTTTCAAGGAATTCCAAACATATTGTGTTCATACATAGTTAAAATAGCTTTTTAACTATTTTTTAATGAATATAAATTTCTTACTTCTTAATTTTTTATTATTGGCAATTACTTATATTGGAACAAATTCTTACTTTTCATTAGGCCTAGTTTCGATTCAACTAATATTTCTTTATTCTTATCTTGTTTTCGGACCAAACATTGCAAAAACAACTGAGATAACGGAACTGAAACAAATCATAGGTAGTTGAATATTATGATACGTTAAACATAATGAAATTTAAAAAGGTCACTGGGATGCACGACAAAATATTTTCTATAGATTATGAGGTGTTTACTTTTTACCTTTGTATTATGTAAGTAAAAAGTGCAGAAAATTTGATAATTTGAAAAAAAAAAAAAAAGGGAAATTTGTTAAAAAACAGATTATGGCCGATTTCATTGTATGAAAAAAAAAGGAAAAGAAAAAGAATTTTCTTAGTTATATTGTGATAGTTAAAACAATAAACTGTATAAAAATTACCATAAAATCAAATCAATACATAGGACGTGTTTCAAGCGCGAAAATTAAGGGTGCATTTCGATTCAAACTGCTTATTTTCCGATTTATTTTTGAATTCATTTTTGCTCTCAAATACACCAAACTTTCAAAATCTCTTATTTGGAAAGTACACAAGGTGCCGTGATTGCCAATTCATAGATAAATGCAGAAAATATTGCAAAAAAAGCAATCAAAAACGGCATTTCGAACCGATTTTTCCAAAGCGAGAGATCTGGGAACGAAAAAAAAAGGGTCATACTGATAAGGTAATTGTTTATAACTCAAATTCTAATAAATTGAGCGTAAAAAGACATCACACGGCACCTTATACGTCCCTTGAAGAATCCCCTCAGCAAGTTTCATGTTTCTACTTTTAAAAATATGCCTGAAATTGTATCGGAAAATTTCGAGCTGTTGAAGATGGAAAAGCGTTTTTTCGGATACACCCTTAAAAGCCCATCATCAACTATTTTAAACACATGTCCGTAAGGGGATAAGGAGACCTTATCCTCCTATGGACAAAAAAATCAAAATTACCAACCGAAAATCTTTTTTCTATCTTAAAATAACATATCAAAAAATTAGTGGCAGCAAAATAAAATTTATTTTTATAAATGCCACACCTCCAAAATATATTGGTTTATAACGTTACAGTTAAAAGAATGCTTTTCAGAATCGCTAGTAATACTGAAAGGTTGTATTATTTTCGTTCGTGATTAAATTACATTGTGCAATATTTAAAAATATATGCTATTTTTTACTCTGTGGTTTGAAGAGTACAAAAAATTTTCATTTTTGGGGGTTCAAATATAATCCAGTTTCACAGTACTCTTTGTAATTATTCTTTTAGAAGAAGAAAACAAAATTACAATTTATCATAAACTTTTTTTTTTCTTTTCCATTCCAGTTTCACACGTTCAGACACACTGACATATAACCTTAAACCAAAACCTAGAAATTATAGGCTACGGATGAGACATTTTTATTATATGGCGTAAAAAATTAGCGGAAGCTATGAAAGAGGCAAGATCAGCGATGCGTGTTGCATTCATTGTACGAAGCTAAGAAACGCATTTCACACTCTTTATTGAAATAGCTTTAATAATCAGATTGTGGAGACGTGTATTCTCAAAGGAATAATGTGTTTGATTATTTTCCGTAAATGTAGAAGTAATGCACTTGTTACACGTTAACGGATATATAATTATAGTTGCCATTGTTAAATAAGTTGACCATAAAAACACTTTTTTTTGTAAAGTCATCTCAGAGAAAGAATTTAAAGTTGATTATTTTAAAAGTGTTTATAAGCTGAAAATATACAAATAAATACTTAAAAGTGTTGCAAAAATAAATATTATATATTTATTACTTACCTTGGATCTTTCGGATGCCCTCGCATCCATTTTCAAAGGAATATAAAAGAAAGTAATTGATTAGAAATAGAAAAAATAAAAACAAAACAAAAACAAAAACAGTCCGCTAGTACAAAGTCACGATGAATTCATCCTTTTATCATCCAAATATCATCCGTGGATGAATTCATCGTGACTTTGTTTGTACACGCAGACTGTTTTTGTTTTTGTTTTGTTTTTACATTTTCTATTTCTAATCAATTACTTTCTTTTATATTCCTTTGAAAATGGATGCGAGGGCATCCGAAAATTCTAAGATAAATAATAAATATATACCGGGTGTCCCAAAAATGACTGATGGATTTTAAAATTCAATAACTTGCAAACGGTGACAGCTATTTAAAAAAATTTTGCGGGAGGGTTATGTATAATGTCAGGAGTTTTTTACCGTAATTTTTTATTTTAGTTCGAATTTCAAACAATAGGTGGCGCTGACGGCGATTGAAGGCCAGGTCGACACTTCACTCAGCACTGATCACCTGGCCTTCAATCGCCGTCAGCGCCACCTATTGTTTGAAATTCGAACTAAAATAAAAAATTACGGTAAAAAAACTCTTGACATTACACATAACCCTTCTGCAAAAATTTTTTAAATAGCTGTCACTGTTTACAAGTTATTGAAATTTAAAATCCATCAGTCATTTTTGGGACACCCGGTAATATCTATTTTTGCAACATTTTTTATTTATTTGTATATTTTGAGTTTAATAGCAAGGTGTAAATTTCCATCAAGACACTGATATTAATACAATGATTTGACTCATTGAGTGTTTATAAGTTTTTTTTTTTTTTAACTTTATTATACTTTACAAAAAAAACTCTTTTTAAATGTTTTATTATTGAAGATATCCATTTATACGTACCTTTAATGACAAATTAAAAATATTGATTTTTGAAAAATATCAAATCTTGAATTGAAGTCAGAATTTCGAGTTTTGAGACATAATGTCAAAATTAAAAATTTTGAATCATTTATTTTCTAGACAAAGACTATAAATTTTAGTGATGTAAACTAAAGGACCTGTCATGAAAAAAAATTCTTTTGTAAAATCATCTCCTGTGAAAGAAATTGTCTAATTATTCTTAAAGTGCTTGTAAATTTCTTTACAAATATTACGGTGCACAAAAAAATCTAATTTCAATATTTCATAATAAAAGAGATACATTTATAAGTATCTTTAGTTACAAATTAGGAATATGAATTATTGAAAACTGATAAATCTTCATTTAAAGTCAGAATTAAGAATTTTTGGGCGTGTATTCTAAAAGGAAAAAGATAAATTTGAATAAAGGAAAAATAAGAAGCAAACATAAAAACGCTTTTGTGCAACGTCATTCCAAGAAAAAAATTAATATTGGTTACTTTTAAAATGCTTATAAATTTTGTATAGTATATTTCGATGCATAAAATAAAATAAAAAATAGTTTTAAATAATAATATTTATATGTATCTTTTTAGATGTCTTGTTATAGAAAAACATATATTTATAAGTATGCTTACTTGCAAATTAAAATTATTAATTTTAGAAAACTTAATGCCAAAATTCAGAATTTTTAGACATTTTTAAAAGGACTATATAATGACTAAAGAAACTATAAAAAGAAAGTAAGATAAACACTTTTTATAGAGCCACTTCTGAGATAAAAATTCATTTTGATTATTTTTAGGGTATATATGAATTTCAAATACAGTGAAACTTCCGAATAAGGGATACCCAAAGGAGTATATAAAAGCCTGAGAGCTTATGTGCCCGCCGGTTCTGTGTGTATGTACGTACGTTCGTGCGTTCGTACGTGCGTGCGTAACGCGATAACTCATGATAAATATACATGATCCACTTGAAATTTTGCATATAGGTATATTCTGATAAGGTGCTCCCCTGATTAGTATTTGGAGTTCATTCGACATGTATAAGAGGGGAAACGGGAGTTATGCCCCTCTCCTTGATTTATATAAATATGTTTTTCATGCAGAATTTATTAGATTTCATTCAAATTTTAGACATAGGATCATTTTGATGAGGGCACCGCCATGATTTATTTTGTGAGTTCATTGGATAAGTCTAAGAGGGGGAAAATGGAAAGTAACCACCACCCCTCTCCTTAATTAAAGTTAATGGGGTTTTCCCGCAGAATTTACCGATTTGCTTCAAATTTTGAATATAGGTTCATTCTGATCGGTGGTATTACTCTCTTAATTTATTTAAATGTTTTTTCTTGCAGAATTAACCGATTTGTTTCAATTTTTGGATACAGGTTCATAGTGATAAGTTGCTTCCCTAATTAAGTGTGCGGTTCTTCCGTTAAGCTTTTGTTTAAGGGGTACTTGCAATTACCCCTCCCCCCTAAATTTGATAAATAGGTTTTTATGCAGAATTGTCCGATTTGCCTTTAATTTTAGATGTAGATTCTTTCTGGTAAGGCGAATCTCTGAATAGTTTTGGAAATTTAATGGTTAAGTATAAAGGAGTGGATTAGCTCCTCTTAAATTATATAAATGTGTTTTTATTAAGAAATTTCCAATTTGCTCTGAATTTTTGATATAGATTTTTTATATGATAAAGCATGTCTCTGATTAGTTTAGGGGGTTCAATGTTTAAGTATAAAAAGGGGAAATGGGGGGAGCTGTTTCCCCTCCCTAATATGTTTTTCGAACGAAATTAACCCTCGAAAGTATAAGGCTGTAATATACAATTAGTAGGCGTAGCCAGTGAATTCAATGCCATCAGTTTAACTGGCATTGGACAATATTCTTTTTATTCAATCAATTACGACCTCAAATGATTTGAAGAATTAGCGATTTGTATGTCTTACGTAAATACTTGAGTAATTTCAAAAAGTATAATATCACTTAAAACAATCTTTCTTGAAATAATCAATAAAAAGCGATGGTTTTGCATATTTCATTTTTTCTCTAGAAACATTTCAGGTGTTCATTTACCATATTTATAAGTTTTAGTCCTCCATTAAAAGAAGTATTTACGAAAAGAAAAATTCAACTATTTTATGCATTCTATAGAATCTTTACAACATATAATAAATTCGGCTCATCAGCGTATATCAGATGTTAAAACTTTAATTAAAAATTATGTACACTTACAACATAAAGTAGAATTATTTTCGCAGTTTCGAACAATACAACTTGTTCGTCATCAGGGAACATTAGGAGACAAAACTAATGCGTTATAAAGTTTACATGACAATACTAAAAAGCTTTTACTAAAACTAAAGACTTTTAGTATTGTCATGTAAACTTTATAACGCGTTAGTTTTGTCTCTTAATGTTCCCTGATTATGAACAAGCTGTATTGTTCGAAACTGTACGAAAATAATTATACTTTATATTGTAAGTAGTACATAATTTTTAATTAAAGTTTTAACATCTGATATACACTGATGAGTCGAATATATTATATTGTATTATCAAACAGCGTAACTGGTCCTTTTATAATAGGATCTTTACTTCGCAATTTCCATTTCTTTTTCACTTTCAGAGTCATTTTCACAATTTTCAGTATTACTTTCAATGAGAATATATTTTGTGATTCTTCATCTTAATTGCGGGTAAATAAATGCTCGTCAATTGTGTTGCATGTCTCTGTATCAACATGAATGCCTGTCTATTTGATAAGTTCACAAAAATCTTTTTTTTTTTTTTTTCATTTTCATCACAGACGACTTCATAATCTGAGATGCAAAAACCAGCTCATTTAATCTCATTTTTAGGTGTCCTTTAAATCCAGTATCCCTTATTCAGAGGTAAATACATTACATGTCCATCAAGGGACTAAGACCGAGATTTTTGTTCCTTAAATAAAAATGTCCCTTATTCGGACTGTCTTTTATTTGGAGGTTTCACTGTATTACGGTGTACAAAAAAAAAAACTTTTTTTTTCTTTACTATTTTAAATTCAAAAGCATATATTTATATGTATCGTTAATTACAAATTAAAAATTTTAGATATCGATCACTGGTATTAAATATCCATTTAGCATCAGACATGTATTCTCAAAGAAAAACCAATAAATATTATTACAGAAATTATAAGAACAGAACAAGAAAAATATTTTTTTATGGCACCTCCAGGAAAGAAATTACGTTTAAATAAATTTCCTTACAAATATTATGGAGCACAGAAAAGCTCTTTTTGAATGTTTTATAATCGATGTCATATATTTATAAGAATCTTTACGTACAAATTAAAAATATCAGTTTTAGAAAACTATGAAATATTTAATTTATATCAAAATTTTGAATTTTCTTTAAAATATTATGATTTTAATACTTTCTTTAAAATATTTATAAATTTTCTTTAAAATATTATGAAAAGAATGAAAAATTCTTTTAATAAAACTCTATTACAAAAAACTCTCTTAAATGTTTCATATTATTAAAGACATTTGTTTTAAATGTCTTTACTTGCAAATCAAAAACATTAATTTTAGAAAAAATTAAATATGCAATTAATGTCAGAATTTAGAATCTTCAGATCGAACAAATGAGTCTTACTACTGCGGCAGAAGTACAGTTGGCAAAGCGCCAGACTTATAAATTTTCATTTTTGGAATTCTGTGTATTCGATACCCCTACAAGACCTTTTTATCTTCCTTTACCACAAATAAAATAAAAATTATTTATTTATTTTTTATTAATAAAAACTAATTATTTAATATGTATTAATTACATACATTTGCAGGTGATTTTTAGCAAGATATGTACTCTATTGAAAATAAACTTAGGGGGCTTAGAATGTTTATTCTTGTTTATGTTAAAGTTTTAACAACTGTCTGCCGCAGATCGAATAAACATGGCCTTTTGTTTATAAAGTTTTGCGAAGATTAGTTCCTTAAGATAGCGTCAATAAAAAAAAAAATAGAATCAATGTAAAATCTTTCCAAGGTAAATTATCTATTAATAAAATAAGGTGGATCTATAAAACATAATGAATACAATCTATTTTTTTTTTTTTTTCAAAATTGTAAAATTATTCCTTACAAAATAATATTTATTTCAAATGAATTTTTGTTGATAAAAAATATTGCTAGTTAAGCTCCAACTTAGATTACAGTAAAACCCCCAATGTACATTAAAGTTATACCTTCTTGAATTTTTTAATGCTATTAGAGGAAAACTTTAGGAGGCAATGTAGTTACAAAAACAAACTAGAACAGTAAAATTGTACTATTTTTTTAAGAAAAGGAAAAAAAATGAAGACTTTTTTTTTAGTGAAATAGATATGTATTTATTTCTTTTTAAAAGCTATTTTTGTATTATTATTCAGTGTATGATCTGAAGGAAATAAAAATCCTATAAAACACATTCTTTGTGATCACCCAGCCTATTAAAGTAGAAAAAAATCTCAAGGACATATGAAAGTGCATACCTATTCTATCTCTACAGGTCGCTGAACTAGTAACCTTTCAGAAAAAACTGAGCATCCTGTTTTTCCTAAAAGAATGTGCTCCGACTTGGCCCCCAACTAACAAATAAGTGACTTCGCTTGCATGACCTATATTTTTTTACGTTTTTTCTGAACAGTTTCTAAAATTGTTTTAATGAAATACGAAAATATACAGCAGTTTACGTAAATAAGATTGAAAATGACAAACATTCCTTTTAAGAAACAGCATGACAAGAATCGAAATAGAATTGAAAAAAATAGTTAGAGTGAAATATTTTTAGACAACGCTTAGAATCTAAAATTGCCAATATAATTTGTTCCAAAAATAAATTAGCAAATATTCTTAAAATACTTTTTTTTAACAGCTAATCAGGAAATTTTTTTTCTACAAAACCCAACGAAAGAAATTGGAACATGCAGTTTTTATGCCTTTGGTTAAAATTAAAACGTTTAAAGTTGGTTAAATTAATTAACAACAATAACATTTTAACGATTTATTTTATATCTTACCAGGATTAATTGAAAAATCTATGTATTTCGTATCCAAATTATTTGATCAACTGAAAATAAAATTCTGGATGCTTTTTTTTAATGAAAAAATGAAGCAAATAAAACAAAATAAAATAAAATACAATAAAAAAAGCTTTTTACTGTGAAAAGAACATTAATATTAAGAAATTTCCTCAAGAGATTTTCTAGGCTGTTTTCTAAAATACAAAAAGATGAGTACTGGGAGAATATGTTAAATATAATTTTCCTAAATAATAAAATATTGCTTTAATAAATATTTAACAAATAACTAACATTATTTTCTGAATGAAAAATAAATAATAATTTTTTAAGTAAGTTAATCTTTCGCCTTCAAGTCATTAGCAGATTGTATAATAATGTTTGTCTTTTCCAATTTAACATTGACATTTCCTTGAGCTTGTTTAAATGAAGTATTATTTTGTTAATTGTTAAAAGCCCAGTGTTAAAAAGCACAAGTACAAGATATAGCACGCATTATATCTCCATTTACTTTTAATACCATAGCAATTAAATTACCAAATTCTCTTACATCACAAATTGATATGCCAGAAAGTGGGTGCAATTTGAGCTGTTTCTTGGATTAAACTTCTGTATGGGCTTAAAATTCTACTTAACTTTTTCAAGATATGCCTGCAAATGCTTAATTTTAATTCCCAAACAGCCAAATGCCACCAGTGAATTTTTAATACAATTTCTATATCATGCTATACATAAGGTAATGCTTTTGATTATTTTCAAATAAATTTGTTCCCAAATTCAGGTGTGAATTAACTATTTAAACATTATTGGAGAAGAAAAGCCTTGCCATGAAAAAGTTAAAATCAATCCAAAACCCGACACACTTCAAAAGAAGCCGATCTAAAACGAAAATTTTCAATCCCGAATCCGAAGTGGAATTAAGTTAATCCATATTCTAATAAAATTATGTCTCTAAGACCAATTTATCTTTTTCGAATAAAAATGAAAATGTATACATTTATTAATATTTAGATGTATTGTTTTTTTAATAGAAAAATATTCAAAATATTGTTTAAAAAAAAATAAGCTTACCAAACTTCGACTCGAAAGAATTAAATCTGAACCCAAAATTTATCCGAGCCCGAAACTTTTAAAAGTCAATCCGATAAAAATACAAAGAAAAAAATCAGCCCGAACAGACCCCACCCAAACTTTTTTTAAATTATTTTTAAGAAAATTAAGGAAAATCTGTAACGTTAAATTTCTACAAACATATACACACAGAAAATTGATAAATTAAAATGCAAAAAACAAAATAGAATAAATAGTAATATCATAATAAGATATTAAAACTCGGGCAATTTATTCTTTATCTAATAATAGCACGTTTCAGAAATTTAGTATTTCCGTGTACAGATTATTATATACATATTATTTATGTTTACATTTTTCTGTTATCGCAATAGTTAGCCGGCGGTTATTTTTCTCAATCAAAATTCACGAGATGAGGCAACACAACTTTCTCCTCATCCGTCCGATAAATAACCCGTAGGTAGGAGGAAAAAAATAACTTATTACAACGTAACAGATCAGGGAATGAAATAAAGTTAAAGGTGAGATTATTTTTATTGTGAGATTTGCAAAAATGCTTGATTGCGCATACACGCACATACGTATACATAAAAATACGTATGGTTGTGTATATGTGTGCGTGCATACAGGGTGTTTGAAAACTTGACCGACAGATTCAGAGGGGTGATATTAGGCATCAAAAGCATGAAAAATTACCTTAGAATATGGGGTCACAAATCATCCATTAAAACAAAAATACAGGGTATTCTACACTACCCGACTTGGGTTGACGGTAGTAACTTTCAGAAAACTAAAGTAGTACATTATAATGAAACTTTTAGCAGACATGCTCATCTTTGTTCTAAAATAAATAAATATATAAATATATAAATAAATAAAAATAAATATAAAGTAGTAGTAGATGTTTCCATTTATTTGTGGCAGCAGTATCCGTTTGACTCTTCATATTTTAGACTACAATTATCAATTAATACGGTATCATCGATAATCCTGTTTTTCCAGTAGTTTTTGTGATGTTATCACATTTCAAACAAAACAAAGAACGTATCGTCACTTTTTTATTACAATATTTTTATTTTTTGTAAAATTATTTTCATGAAGTCAATTTTAGTTAGAGCAAAAGAAACACCCTGCATTTGTAATCGCAATTTTTCCTTGTCTTGATGCCTCTGAATTTCTCCGTCGAATTTTGGATCCACTGTGTGCTCCAAGATTAAATGCGAATTCTTTCTAAAAGTCCCAAGCGGTGAAGAAAAGTCAAAATTAGGGATTAATCCGAGGAAATTTAGATTGAGAATTTAAAAAAGAAAAAAAATATCATCAAGAATTATTTTAGTAAGAAAGTATTATTTACATAACGTAAAAAGCAGTTAGATTTTCAACTACCATTATGTAGTTCATAAAAATGTATTTTTTCTATCTTACATTTGGAGAACTTGAATCAAAACACTGGTTTTAATACTAATCCGGGAGGCGGCAGCATAGGCAATCATCTGATCGAGTTCACGACTGAAATTCCAGAATTAGATAAAACTAGATTCCCATATTAAAACGAACCTGGTCTGCCAAGTCATATCTTAGTTTTAGATACCTAAAAGCGATTTTAAAGGTTGACTCGTCGGTACTATTGTGTTTTTATGCTCCCAGTTCTCCATATTTTCATACAGTTGTATGCAGGAAAACATAATGGTGAACCTATGAGTCAACCACTAAAATCGAGTTTTGAGGTGTTTTCCACTAAGGTATGATTTGGCAGACCAACTGCGTTTTAATATGCGAATTAACTTTAACTAATTCTGGAATTTCAGCCATGAACTCGATAAAGTGATTGTCTGTGCTGCCACTTTCCGGTCTGTACAGAAAGAAAGTTATAAAAAACACGTGGCGTAGTAGTAAAGTTTTTTTTTTTTTTTTGGTATTTCGATTTCGTTTATTGTTTGTTAAATAATTTAACTTCTATCATAATGACTTCTAGAAATTAATTTAAATTTATTTTGAGAATTAAATAAAACCTTTAATATGGTTTGTGCTTAACGTTGTTGGTTTAAAATTATTATAGAGAAAATAATTATTTGTATAGCATATTTATTTCAGTGTTTCGCATGGAAATATTTGAAAAATAATTAATATTGTGGTTTATCCTATATTTATGTAATTTAAACAGCTGAGAGACTGATAATTTTCATCATAATAAAACAAACATCGCATGTTAACAAAAACCTTTAAAGCATTAATAATTGTACTAATTCCCGTGTTCGAGGATTTTCAAAATTCCGAATTTAACTTTAAATTCAACGTAAAAATCTGCATTTCTTCCCTTCTTTTTTTAGGGTCTGATTGCTTCTTAGGACCTGATTATTTAAAACTTTTGCAAAACGACGCTGATAGTATCACCTGTAGCTAATGTTCCGTCCAACCATAGCGCATGTAATAATTAAATCTGATATATGGGTGCAACTATCTCTTTCTTACCTACCCTCTTTTCTGTCGTCTAGTCTATTCAATTTTCGATTTATTTGTAAACTAATTTATTCGATTTTTGCTATGAAATTTTGGTACATCTGTACATTCTGGAGTATTACAAAATCCGTGTTTGTTGCTTTTTACAACGATTCTGAATACGTGAGTTTTTAGATGCCTAGAGACTGATTTTCGTAGTTTTTATCTATATGTATGAACAAGGTAGTTCAATCGAAAACGATGTTTCAGATTAAACTTAAACTTAGCACGCATATACTAAAAAAAGTGACATATACTAAAATTCATTATGTGTTTTATTCCATTAATAAGTATGTCATAGGGACGCATTGCTATGCTAAACAATTTTGTAATTGTAGTTATACGGAAAATCACTTAATTACGCTATATGTCCATTTGTGACTAAAGAAGAAGAGGAGTGGAATGTGAGGGAGATAAAATTAATCAACCTTCAAACCTCATCCCATGTCTTCAATCTTAAGGGCTTACGCTTTTATACAAGTTTTTACAGTTGCCATACAGAGCTAAATGCTACAATTTCGCGTTACAGTAAAACCATGCAAATTTTATTTTGCCTCTCCTAGGAAGTTTATTTTTGCCGAGATGTGTCATTTTAATTGCGGCTGAGCGAAAAACATTAGAATATTATCACAAGAGCTTTATAGATTCTCGTGTGATTCAGCCTACGGTGTTGAATCAGCGGTGAGAAAAGGGAGAGGTAATTAAACCCCATCACTGCCATTCCTAGATTGAAAATTTCTATAATTTCACAAATTAATATCGAGATTCGAATCCACTTTATCGCGTTATGTCAGAAGTTTATCTGATTGCACACACACACACTACAAGCGTTCAGAAAGTCGAGTGGAGCCAACCCAGATTTTTACATTTTAAAGTGCTTCCGTACTTCAAGGATTTTTATTTTCATACTTAACACACCATACTTAATACCTCTATACTCCAGGGATACAAGCTCTCCAACTTAAATGATTGATTTTCACCACTAAAGTATTATCTTAAGTATTTTGTGCTTTATTAAGTCTCATAAATTCTGCCATTAAATACGACGATAAATACTATTACAATTTAGCAATAGCAAACGGTCATTTGTACTCTCATTTCTGATACTTATATAAATAAATAAAGGGATAAATACTTACGTACAACCACTACTAATACATGTAACATACATACAAATTACAATACATCAACATAATATATGTACATAGAACAGCTAGCAATACATACAACATAATTACAATACATGCAGTATGCAATATAGTAAGAAAAAAATAGAATAACGAATTTTGAACATGTGAAAATAAATAAGAGCCGCTAATGCGGAATCTCTTATATTCCCGATGTGGGTAAATAAGTATACAAATAAACTGATAATAATCGTAATATCCTATAATTTTTTATATCAGAATTAAATACTTGTCTATAAAGGAGAATTATACGAACTCCGTCCCTTAAAAAACTACTAAAATCTGTATACTTGTTCTAAAAAATATATAGAAACAAATATTAAAAACATTTTCAAGTGAAATTGCAAGCTCCAAAATCTTCGATGTCGGTTGAAAATTATGAGAGAAAACCAGAAAGAAAAAGCAGTTATGAGAGAGAAAGAAAGAAAGAAAGAAAGAAAACTTTAAATAGTACCGATTAAATGAAAATAAATAATAAAAATTTAACGCGATAACATTAATTTCACATCATAATAAAGGGACCGATGAAAACCTGTTGTAATGGTCTTAATAGAGATTAAATTTGAGTGGGCCGCGATGTAGGCCAGCAGTTGCAAATTTTAGCTAACTTTCGATGGCTGCGTTTTCCCATAGTCTTTTGTTTTGTTTTTTTCATTCTTTCTTACCTTTCAAGTAGCCACAGGCCATTAAAGTGGCTAGGAATTTGTTAGCAAAAGAGGTCAAAACTTTCTCCCTGTTTCCGAAAACAACAGTGAAAGTTATAATTAGAGTAAAATACTTTCTTTCTAGTTTGTTTCTTCTTGAAAGAAAACAAAAAGTGATGAGGAGTTAAAAAAGGAAGCAAGGAAATTTGCAGCTCTGTCGCAATAATAGCGTAATTTCCTGAAAATGTAGGTTGTTCTGATAAATATAGATCCGGCTTCGACAAGCGTTTGACACCAAGTTGTCGAACAAAACGCATAGAGGGTTTAGGAATGTAACGAATAGCGATTTGGTTGTACAGCCAAATACGGGATATTTGGCCAAATTGTAGGCCTAATATTAAAGTATATATTTATAGATAACAAAATCAACACCCTGTAATAATATGTTACTTTTCATTGCTAAAAAGAGTAAGATTAAAGCCTTGAAAACAGAAAAAAACAATTTTATTCGGTTGTTTATATATTTTGACTACGCTACCCGACTAATTTCCAGAACAAATGAATAAAATAGTACAAAATTACACGGTATATTAATTATATATATTGATTATATGTATTAATTACATATATTTTTTTCCTTTAATAGAAATTAGTGTAAAATAAAGACTGATTTTGTATTATTTGTATAATGAAAAATGTTAACAACCTGATGTACTTTTTGTAATACTTGAAACAACTTGTTAATTAATAATATATATATATATATATAAATTTATTTTGATACAAAAAAAATTATAATTTGTATTTTATCCTTTTACACTCACTAGAAAAGTGCAAGAAGTATTACGAGCCGATTTTGATGAGAGTAAATGTCATTAAAAAGATCTCACCATAGGAAATAAAAAATTCAATAAAACTTCCCGTCGCAAATCAGTAGTTTTCGAGATATCTGCCAATTTATGTCATGCAATTTGTTTATTACAATGGCTTCCAGCACATATCTTTATAGAAGAATACAACTACCAGTGAACACCACAAGTATGCGGTATCATATCATGTACGTTAATGGCGCCTGGTGCATGTAAAATTCGTCGTGGGTGCAAAGTCCGCCAAGTTACCTGTGAATTATACCTATGGAGGTGCCTTGCCAGGTGAAGGTCTCGTCATCTGATCAAGGCTCTAAATTACGAGACCATCTTGCGAAGCCATTTGCAGTTTAAACAACAGGATGTACCATTAATTAACAGGCGAAACAAAGTATGCTCAACGACAAGCAAGTACTGTAGAAATGATGGCATGCGAAGCAAAGTTTATTGCGGCTACGTGGCAATTAGGCGGTCGTCCGTCCGATACCAGGTATCTAACCCGTTAAGCTGAGATAACTCGGCAGCTAGGGGCCTGGTCATCGGTTAGAAAGAAAGAAAGTATTCAGTATCAACAAACACACACACAGCAAATAAAATTGTACACTTAGAAGGCTAAGATTGGAAACTATTTTTTGGTGCTTTCGTTAATTATGTAAATACGTAGCACCTATAGTTGTCCTTCAGTCCGTCTGTCTGTCTGTCCATCCGTCCGCATATAACAGAACAAAAACTACCCAGCCAAATCGTTTGAAATTTAAAATATATAACTGATGCATAATTTGTCGAGTCGTTTCAAATTTTATGAAAATCTGATGTATAACTTAATTACAGAAACAGTCAAATCATTCCGTTACACTACGGCCAATGGGAAAAAATAGTATCATGTGCATTTTAATGATGTTACACTCTTTCGAACACAATAAAATTGATATGCGTCTATGAAGTATATGCTACTAAATTATACATTCTGTACAATCTGTAGTGCAAAGAATATTTGTTATTCATTTACAGGGCCGTACAAAAGTACTCCATCACATAATGGCATAGGGGGGGGGGGGCACGTTTTAATTGTATTGTACTATTTCGTATTCTATGAAATTGATATATATTGCTGAGGTTTGCTGCGAGTTACTTCCTGAGTACATAATATTTACAGGAATACACAAAAGATTTCGGCTATTGTACTGCATCCAAAGTACCGTATACTATTACACTAAGTTATGTGTATTTTTAAAACTTCTTTATAGTACAATGCCACCTCACTTTCAACGCTTGACGTGCAATGTCTGACTTGTTGTAACACATGAGGTGTATTGTATTTCGATTAAAATCTAAAGAATATTCTTTATTTCTATTGCCCGCAATCATACAGTCATTTTATCTTTTCTTACAATATTTCATCAATATTAATGGAAGGTCTCATGCTTACTCCTCCACATTAATCAATATGATACCTCATAATATAGTCTCAGTAAAATCAATTACGTTGCATGGAGCTTGTGGGCAAAAAATTCGCTTGCGATTCAATACATGGAATGTAGAATATACAGTATAAATTTTATTAAATGAAATTGCAATGTTTCTCTAAATGCACGATGCAAACACGCAACAAGAAAAATACTTTTATCTATATAACATCATCATTTGCATTTATTTCGAATTTAAACACCTAGCAGTACAACTTAAACTTTTATGCAATTTAAAATTTTGTTGATGTTAAGGTATTTTTTAATATACTACATTATTATTCTGCAATAATTTGACTTAAATATACTTAAAGCTCTTCTTAAAAAATAAAATAAAATAAAAGTAATAATACTGTTGAGCAGTGCTAATCTTTTTGGCACATTAACAAAGTCATTTTTATGTGTGCACGAAATTTGTAGACATTAATATTTAAATATTTTAGAATTGAATAGCATTTCATATTTTTATACAAATTTATTACATATGCGTATAAAAAATTATGTCCCAATAGTTGTGTTTTTAAAATCACCATTTAAAGGCCCCATTTCCTAAAAGATTCTTAACTTTTAAAGAAAACGGAGAAAATCTATTCGACTTCTTGATATATAAATAAGAATATCTGCAACTTGTGTGCATTTAAGAATAAAAATGTCAGAAAAAAATTAAGTTTGGATTTGAGAAAAAACATAGCAAAATAAAGAAGAATTATTCTACTTCTACTCAGCTAAATATTCAAATTGTTCCTCTTAATTTCCAAAGTATTTGGCCAAATTTTCGAATTATCCGGCTGAAGTATCCGACTAACTGAAATTCAATAAGAACCAAATAGCAAATATTCCGGATTATTCGTTACCGCTCTGGATTAGACACAATCTTAAAATAGGTATAAAATTAAAAATAGTTTATCTTGAAAATAGCATCGAATTTTTTGACTGGAAATCTTATTTTTTTCCACAAAACATTTTTTTTACAATACATTAAAAGAACGTGGGCATCGAATTTGATTATGAAAAATCCACTGCTTTATTCTACCCTTCGTAGAAAGCACAAATAAGTGAGTGTATTAAAGTATATATATAATCTTTGCCATGTTTCATTTTAAAATAGGGCAGCAGAAAAGTTAAATAAAGCATTATTTATTTATTTATTCGGGGGGGGGGAATCTCTTAACGTGTAATAGTAAATTAATTAGAATGAAATTATTAATTGATACAAGCTTATTTTTTGAAATATTACTCTCTTCATTTTTTGTGTGTAACTTATTTTCGACATTTTAAACGTTTGATTACTGCAGTTTCATAGCCATTTGGTCTGTTTTAGCAAGCATTTATAGGCACATCATTAAATCCATTATTGTTGCAAGATCCAAGTGTTGTTCATCCAAATCCATCCAAATAAATTTCAATGGAAACAAAATAATTCTCTTTTTATTCTATACTATTTATCCACTGTAAAAGAAACCGTTAGCTGTAACAGTTGAAAATTCAATGAGCAAACAGAATCATTAAACTTACATAAATTGTAGGCAGAGTAATTCCATAATTGCGAGTTTGGAAGTAAACACCAGAATAAAAGTGAAATGAAATAACTTGCGTAATCTGAACAAGAAAAACATAAATGATAGCATTTCAAATCATTGCATTATATTAAGTGAAACTGCTAAAAAGTATCACTTGTCTTACAAAAAGGTTTGGTGAAACCAAAACATGTAAACCGTTTATATATAAAACTGTTTTACTGGCTTCATGGTTTTCATTTAATACATTTATACAATTAATGAAGTAAAATATTTCTGGGTGTTCGAATTTGTTATAATACATTTACCGTAGATTTGTCAGGAAAAATTACATTTAAGGACAAAGACGCAGAATTATTTTGAACACGTTAAATCAGTGTATTATTTAAAATTTAAAAATTTTAATTTCATTTTACATAGGCAGTCGTTTAACAATTTTTTTTTTTTTTTTATTTAAAAGCAGCCGTAATCCGCAATCGATTTGCACCAGCATCATTAATTTACAATTTTTTTTGTAACAGAATTAGTAGAGTGTGCCGACATTTTGCCCCAAGGAATAAATACATTGAATACATAAAAACATGATGTATCCTTTGGAAGAGCAAGTGTTCCATTGATCTTAAGGAAAAACAAATTCCAAAACAGTATTAAGCTGATGCATAACTGAACGGCTGATTAACGAAGCAAAGAGAATAATAATTAAACATCAAATAAAGTTTTATAGATGTCTTGCTATCGCTAGAAATGGTTCTTAAGACTTTAATTTAATAGTTTTACTTGCAAGTGTAGATGAAGGTTTCTTTCTTTCTTTTTTTTTTTTTTTCTTTTATATCATCTGAATTCGACTTTCACTTAAATCAAATAGCATTTGAATAATCACAAATGTTTTCCGTTTGAGTTGCCTGAACTGAGTTCGAGCTCAGTAACGGATTAATCACTTATTTCTGCATTTCCTATTGATCAGCCATATTTTGTAATTTTTTCTCTTTTGTAATAAATATATGTTTAGATTAATTTAAACACAAATATTCCAATTGGTAAATAAATCATGTGATTTATAATTTTCCAACTGAGCGAAAAATTTCCAGGCTAGGATTCGAACCATGAACCTTTTGGCTCAAATTACCAATGCTTTGTTAGCTGAGCTATCTCAGACGAATGCGGAAGATTTAATTCACCCAGCTACCTTTGTTAATCATAGCATCTGGTCTGATATATGAATTAGCTCGGCAGAATAAATCGCACTAAATGAAACGTCAGTAAACTCTGAATACGTAATTACACTAGATTAATTTTAACTTAATTATCCTAACTGGTAAATAAGCTATATAGGCTGTAACTTTTCCAAGTAGGAAGGTTAGCTGGGTGAATTAATTCCTCCAGATTCGTCGGAGATAGCTCAGTGGGTAGAGAATTGGCAGTTTCTGCCAAGAGATTTCTGGTTCGAATCCTGGCTTGGAAATCTTTTGTTCAGTTGGAAAATTACAACTCATAAAATAAAGATTTGCTAAGCTGATAGTTGAGCCGCAACATACTACATTTAAATAATAATGTTTATAAATTAGTAAGATAATTGGATTAATAAAACATATTAATATCTCGAAGGGATATTTTGGATATAGGAATATATCAAACGCCCACACATTTAACATTACCCAGGGGAATTCGCAAGCTCAGTGATTAGAAGCCTTAAATTTGAGTATTAGATATGCTTTTTCAACATCCCCAAAAAAACAAAAGTGTTGCGCAGGAGGTGTCTTGGCACCAAGTGCCAAGCCTGATTGAAAGTTGGAATGGAAACATTGGAGATGAAAGGCAAATCTTAGAATCAGTGTTTCACGGCAAATCTATTTCTCTAACTTATTATTATTATTATTATTATTATTATTATTATTATTATTATTATTATTATTATTATTATTATTATTATTATTATTATTAATTAAGGCGCAACACTAGACACAGAAAAAGACCCGGATGATAATGTAAAGTCTATAAGGGCGTTCTATTCAAATATTTCGCCCAAATTTTAATATTTCTACATGATTTTTTGCATAAGATAGCTAAAGACGATCCACAACCAGCCTAGTTTTTAAGTTTTTAAGTTTGATTTCAGATTTTTTTTAAATTTACTTTAACTTTTAAAACCGGTTTAAACCGATTCTCAAATTGAAACTATCGTAATATAAAAAAGATGTAAGCAAAATCGAAAAAGTAAAAACTAGGCCGGTTGTAGATCGTTCTCAGCTATCCTACACACACGCACAAAAAAAAAAAAAAAAAAAAATCATGTAAAAGTATTAAAATTTGAGCGAAATATTTGAAAAGAATGCTCCTATAGACTTTACAGTATCATCCGGATCTTTTTCTGTGCCTAGTGTGGGGCCTTAAATGCTGAGATTTCCCAAAAGTCACTGAAAGTAAGGAAAGTCACTGTAACCCTTTTAGGGGCAAAGTACTTGCATTCGGAAAGTGTTGAAATAATCTAATGAAAGCAGTATTTGCACAAAGATTTATTTATAAACAATCAAAACTATACTTTTGCGCATTTAATGAAAGTGAAATTCTCATTGAAAAATTCTGGTACTAATGTGGCAATTAGGGATTAGAATTATGTGATGTTATAGCTACATCACCACCGTCCAAGGGGTTAAGGAATGAGCATAGTCATAAGATAATACAGTCGGGTCTCTCTAAAACGAAACTCCATACATCGAATTTCTCTATATAACGAATTTTTAGTAGGAACGGTCCCCTTTTCGCATGATTACATTAAAAACAGTCTCTATATAGCGAAATATTGATCTCCATATAACGAATTTTTTCATAAATTGGTCTTAATTTACTCAGTTTTAAAAGGCTACGAAATCATACGGAATCAATTTTTCATCACTTATTTTTGATTTATCGTCAATGCTGAGGTTTTTTTTTTTTTTTTTACTTCTCTCCTTGTTCTTTAAATCCAACGAATTCATCCCACCTCCCGCACACCTTTCCACATCCTTCTCAAAACAGAGTCAATTGGATTGATGCTCATGTAAGAAAGGAATCAATGAGAGGCACATAAGAGAGGCTTTCAAATGAAGGAAAATGTTAACTACAATTTTTCATTCCTTGCTACCTTGCTAAAATTTGAGCATTTTTTTTTAGAGCGTAACAATTTTAAAATCAAAACAACAAAAAATCACAGATTTCTTCGTCGGAAATTAATGCAAGTCTTCCTCATTTCATTTTCACTAAGCTTTCAAATAAATGTCAGTTATCTTTTTTTGAAACAGCTTAAATAATTAAGAAATAAAATGTTACGTTAATATTTACTTTTAAATATTTCAAATTATTAATTCAAAAGATCAAAAATAACATTTTTTCAAATTTCACACATTAAATGCGATTTTTAACACCATTCTCTATACATCGAATTTCTCTATACAACGAATTTTTTACTGGAACGGTGGATTTCATTATATAGAGACTCGACTGTAGTTTAAATTATTGAAATACCGCCATTTTAAAAAATAACATTATTCATTCATTCCATCTTGTCTCATTATTGGTTCGTCTTTCTTCGTATTTTCTATAATCTGCATTTAGCCATTGGAGCATAGAACGATAGACATTTTTTTTTTTCTATTCTAATATTTCGTTCTTATTCTGGATTCTAATTTTCCCGGTGCCAAGTAGTGCATATCACAGACTACTAGTGTTACTTTTTCGATGACATTCTCTGTTGTTAATAACTACACGCTTTTGTGATTCTTCTCACATAAAAAATAGAAGAAAAAAACGCACGATGACAAGCTAAAACAAAAATATAATGAGACTGTCACCTATCACGAGGTATGGGAAAAAAACCATAGCGGTTTTTTCCCTCTTAAATACTCCAAATTGCAAACGATATTCTTGACCCTGTCATGCTCAATATGCGACAGACTTATCAGTAAAAATGCGATGTAAGAGAATTATTTATTTGTTTAAGAGAAAAAAAAATTCTTAAGTTGGCCAACATAATTTAAGGCAGATGATGATTTAAGTATGTAGTGGGAAGAAGTGCCAGCGATCACAAGAGGAAAAAAATTTCAAGTGCAAGTAATTTTAATCAAGCATGAAAAGATATAATGTTGATATAGATAATATTGATGGTATGAGAGGGTGAAACTGCTTGAATTATTCATTTTTTAAACTTAAAATCGAACTTTCTGCTCGATTTTTTTCTTTTTGGATTAGTTTCGTGATATTGCATAAAAGATATTTCGTATGATATTTTTATCACATGATTACTGTAAAATTGTGTCTTTGATGGTGAATGATTTTACGAAAATTGTTACATCATATAATAAATCTAATATCATAAAATATTATGAAAAGCATTTAGAATAGCAATGTGAGATTCATGGCGATTTCTTTCTATTGTTTAAATTGGTAAAATAAAACTTGAACAGTTTAAAACCAAATTTTTGCTATTTTCGAAGTCTTACAAATAAAATTAAATGATTGAATTTTTGCTACTAGTACAAATTATCATTCATTCTATTATCATTCCGAAAATATCCCGTTTTATGAGAAAATAAAAAGATAACACTGCACTTTGCAACTAATGCAAATTAGATGCAATATTTAATCATCTTATATAGTAAAAGCCTAACTCATGTTACTGTAATCAACAGTTTCGGGCTGGCCGCTTCACTTTTTATATCCCAGGCAGAAATGTTGATGATTTATTTTAGCCGCTTTGTGATAAATCCCCAAATATTGCTCCATCGCCATCATTTCATGTTCATATGTCTGTCATAAACAATTTGGGCTGATCTTTTCGCTATTTATGTGCAAAACATTCATTTTTAATATTTTTTTTAAATAAAGCTACATGAATGTCGCCATGATCTCAAAAAAATCTTGGTGCTTTTATATTAGATTGGCGCAAATATCGCCAATAGCATTTTTAACTCGCTAAGTAGCATATTTTATATTTCCCGTGGTTAATTTAAAGAATGCTTTGATGTTGAAGTTAAATGTCGTGGTTTATGTTATTTTTCTTTTCTTTTCTTAATAATAAATAAATAAATGGATCGATAAAAAAGAAAGAAAATAGAAGTGAAATTCATAAATTTAAAAATTGTGCGTTTTAAATTAAAGTTATGTATTTTGAATAAATACGTGAAAAAATTATATTTTAAATGAGATTAATAAAATACGAAAAAAATGCCACATGAACAAAGTTTGGTGATTATCACTTGCGCGTGGCTAAATGAAAAAAATATATAAATTGATTTCTCTATCAGAATCTTCCGATTTGGCAAAGGATTGAGAAAGGTAAAGTTGTTGTAATTGCGAGTAAAAGTAACATGTTGCAATGCTTCTCATACATTTAATGCAGACCAAACTGGTCGCCAAGGTCGGCTAGTTATCAATATACGGATAAAGCACAAGAAATATCAACAGGCATTTATTTCTATTGCATTCTTCTAATTTTTATTTATTTATTAACAGAGACAAATGGAATTCACCCATTTGTATCAAGCCAACTAAACTTGTAGCTAGTGCGCTCGCTTTTATCCATACCTATGTGGCCAGGTGAGGTTTTACGTATGGCCCGAAACATAATCCTTATATATTTTATGAAAGATATGTACATATAAAGCACTTAAGACCTCCACTGTTGTTTTATAGATTTGTATAGAAACACAAGATTGGTTTTGTTATTTATAATTCATTTAAAGTTACGTTAAATCATCTTAATTGCCATTTTTATCAACAAAAGTTCTTTTTTATATGTAGTTACATTTGAGCTACAGTTTGTATACATTTCTTTATCATCAAAACTAATCAAACATTATTCCAAATGAATTAAATTTGTACTGTATATTTCTATTATTAAGAGAAAGGTTTTTGCACTTCCATATTAATAAAATTTGCACTGTACATTTCTATTATTTAGAGAAAGGGTTTTGCACTTCTAAATTAACAAAATTTGCACTGTATATTTCTACTATTAAGAAAAAATTTTTTGCATTGAGCAAAAGATTCATTTATTAGAGAAGATCTTTAATTCGGAAAATCTTCATTAATATATTATGACGTTTTATATTTTTATTCAGGGCTAAAACTACTTTTTGTGGTTAAACGTTTAGCGCATAAAAAATTGGACAACTATTTTTAAATATTAAATTTGTGGGATATTTCAACATTTGCGTCAGGAATCTATCTAGAAGTTTCTTGTTCGAAAATAGTGGATATAAAATGTTTTGGTAACATATCTTCTTCGACAAACATTAAATCCCACTCATAATATTAGCTTTGTTATATTTCTTATGTTATATTATAATTTTGACTAGTCATTTGCATTATCTTTTTTTAAATTTATTGCTGCCCTCATAACGTATGTTAGAGGCATGCGAGAAAAAAAAGTGGAGTATGGCTGTCTTAAAGCATTGTGATTTAGTATTGAAACAACACGAAATGTATTTTGCATAATTGAATAACTATTCTTTTTCCTTTTGCCTAATATGTTATTTATATTTTAGCTACTTCAAAATTATTTTTAAAGAAGAAAGAAAAATCATGTGACAAGGATAGGTTATGAAACATTTTCCATACTCCCTAAAATCTTTAACAAAACTTTACTATTTAGAGAAATAAGTTCTGTATGTGATCTGCATAAGTGTAGGTCAAAATATATACTATATAATTCGGAAATTTAGTTTAGAAAGAAAACGCATAACAGGTTGAAATTTCTCTTTCAACATTTTATAGTAATAGATGGGAACATACTTGAATAAATTTGTTCAGTCCTGTAATTTACCTAGCTTTTATTTAGCTAAAATTTAATTCAAACTAAAACATTCTTGAAATTACGAAAATCACATTTTCAGAAATTATCATCTATAGACGGTCATGTAATTTTATTCTAACAAACATTTCTTAGTAATTTAAGTACAGTTCAGCGTAAAAATGTATAAATCATTAAAAAGCCATTTTCAAACATTTTATGCTGACACTCAGTAATCTTAAAGAATTATTTTGAGCAACCCTGTATATAAACTATTGTATTTATACACACTATGTTGCATAAATATAGTGAAACTTAAAAGCGCACATCCTAATTAAAAATGCATTTCCTACCATTATCTCTAATTTACAGTAGTTCAAATAGAATATACTATCTGAAATCTTTTTTTTTTTTTTTTTTTTTTTCTTTTTTGTCCTTTTAAATATTATGAACTTTGTATTATACATAAAATAACTTAGTATAAGTCTCAGGGATGTATATAAATTTTATTTATATATGAAATAGCTTAATGCATATGTAAAGTACGCCGCAAACAATTTCCTCCCCGCTATATCATTATGTAACGGAATTCTTTTATGTGGCCCTGTAAATAAATAATTTTTTGGACCGCATGTTCTACATAATGGGTACCAATTTCATTATGTTTGAAAGGTTGTTACACCTTTCAAATTCATTTTAAACTTTTTTTTATCCATTGTCCGTAAAATCAGACAGACAGCCAGACAAACCTAAATCACAAACACTTTTTAACTTTGTTGGCAAGTTTTAAAAAGATTACTGAAATCATTTCATCAATGCCTTATTAACAGTTACATCAATATCAGCTATTTATTTAAATATAATTTCGAAACTTAATACTCCTAAACAACGATAAATATATCTAGCAATGGAAATAAAACATTACCAGCCCTAAAAAATACGTTATGATTTCAAAACAAAGTAGGAAAAAGTAGAATGATACGGAGTAAGTCATGTAAAGTGTTTCTATGAAATGCATTTCTGATTTTTAAAAAAATTATAAAAAATTATATAAAATTATTAAAAAAAAATACTTTTAAATGAATATCATAAAACAAATTAAACAAGAGCCAAAATGCAAAGAAAAAGTTATAACATGCTTTTAAGCAGAGAAAAATATGATTTAAATAAAACGGAAAATTAGTGAAAGTTTATACAGACAAATCTCATTTCAGAAATTCATTCTAATATTTGAATAGCTACAATATCCCCTCTATTTAAAACATTTTTTTTTATTATACAGTAAAAAAGTAATAATACATAAAGTATTAGAAGCTTTTAAAGTAATTTAATTTTTTTTAAAGCAGCATTGCAACAAATTGTTATATATATACGTATATGTGTATCTATATTAAGTAAATGGACGGTAAAAATGTAAGTTTTACTTAATAATTTTATTCAGAAAAACAAGGATGCAATTTTCTTTCTTTGGAAAAAATCGATGCAATTAAAAGTCATCTTTAGTTCAATGGCTTGTTTAATTGACATTCAGTTTTGGCGAAGACATGCTCTTTCAGTAAATAAACAAATACATTATTTTCACAGTGGTATTTTTCTAACTAATTTGAAAAGATAATTCTAAAAGTCAAAAAAGGAGAGGGAAAAAACACTGCCCTAACACGAATTCAATTACTATGGAATAAAGCAAGTATTTTTTTTTTTTTTTTTTTTTTTTTTTTTTTTTTTGCTTGCTTTTTTCAGAATATGGTCAGCGGGGTTCAAATCAATTTATATTTTTTCTTTTTCAAAATTCTAGGAGGTAAGTTCTCCTATTTTCAGTATTGACATTACCTAAGTGAACTTCGAACATAGGGTCAATAACCAAATTAGCTCCGAAATAGATCACTAGACTTTAGTATTAGATTTGCTCCCCACTCCCCACTCCCCCTTTCCTTTTTTTTTTTTTTTTTTTTTTTTTTTGCAAAAATATAGGAGTTTCTATTTTAAACCTTGTAATATCTTGAATTGCAAATATAACTGCTTTAAAATAAAAATGGCGATTAATATTTTTCCAATAAAAGTTGCAATAATCCCATAATTTCCATTATATTCTTGAAATTTTTTATATTTATTTTTGTGTTTTAAATTTTCAATGTTTTTAATAATTCTTATTACATTTCGCGAAGAACGGTAAATAAATCAGCACCGTGGTTCTTCAAAAGTAAATAAATAAACAAATTGTTTCCTAAAATCCTTTTCAAAAAAGAAAGAAAGAAAAGAAAAGAAAAGAAAAAAAGCTTTTTTCCCTATTACATGTAATGGATCTCGAAATTTTTTAGTAATATAAATTTCTTTCTCAAAACTATGTCACGATTCCGAAAGTAAGAGATTGGGAAGGGGGGGGGGGTCAAAACCAAAAATATGTCAGCAGATGATGAGGTGACAGAACATTAATTATTGGGTGATATCCTGATAACACTTCGAAATGGCATAAAATAAAACATACACGAACAGTGTTTCCTCTAACCCTGACATTACCTGTGACACATATTTCTCCCATACCGAACAATTATGGGTTACTCGACGCACATAAAATGCAAATCGCACGGTTAATGAGCTGGGGAAGGCTATGAAAAACAGATTAAGAAGAAAATTTCTATTTTGGTTGGTGAAAGATTAATACTGATGATTCGTTAGTACAAATGTCGGTATGTGAAATGCGATTATGAATTGAAGAAACGAGAAGTGCGTTCACTTTCTAACTAGGTTAAAGCTTATCATGTAGAGAGAAGGCAATAACATCTCGGTATACTATCAATTTAAAACTATCATTTTTTTTATATCGGTATTAAACTTTCGATGTTTGTCGATGTATCGGCATTGTACATTCATACGTACATCGATATGTCTTAATCAATATTATTTTATATGAGAGATCAACTTTAAGTATTTAAGAATAAATACGTAGATCATACATTGACAAAATTTTTGCTCTGAGACGGATTCTGGAGAAACAGAGAATTAATAAAAATTAAATAACCTATATCTGTGGATCTTGAAAAACCTTATAACAGTACACCGAGTTTGCTTTGGAAAGTACTAAAAATAGATCACAATAAAGTAACGATACTCAATATCATTAAAACAATTTATTATTGAACAACTGTTGAGTTAAACTTTCTGTATGAATCTTTTATTACTAGTAAGGGCCTTTTCAGGGCCGTAGCTAGAAATGTACGATAGGGGGGGGGGGGGCTCAGAAGAATATAGGGGGGCTCAACGGAATGTAGGGGGGGGGGGGGGCTCATATTTTTTTGTTCTCTCTCTAAGGCAGAAAGATAAATGAGTGGATATTCACATTGTAGGTACTATGTTTCTCATTAAATTGTTATAATAATTTCATTTTATGCTAAGAAAAGTATAGGATGATGAAAATTTTGAATGTATAACTGGTGCAAAATTTCCTGTTAGCTTCATATGTACCAATAGGATGAGGGAGTGTTGAAACACGTATTTTAGATACAATTTAGTAACACTGCAAAACTGTGAAAGGGTCTCAAAACTAAATTAGATTTTTGAACAGAATTTCATTTGAATTTTCGGAACATTTAGTGACTTTGGAACTTTTTCCAGGGGGGGGGGGGCTCAAAATATTTTAGGGGGGGCTGAGCCGCCCATAGCGCCCCCTTAGCTACGGCCCTGGGCCTTTTGCAAGGTTGTTATCTCCATTGGTGCATCTACGTGAGAATGAAGCGCCTTCCAGATCTCAAGACTAGGCTATTCTTTAAAGTTTTCTAAAATTATGAATGTTTTTATTTTTATTTTTTTAACAGGTCCTTCAAAATGAAAATTGTGAAAAATACTAATATTTTCACAATTATTTCTCTTTTCTTATAAATTTTTATATGAAATTTGAAATATTAACATTTTTAATGTTTACAAATTCAAATAATGTTTTTCTTTTTATTTATCAAACAGGTTTAAGCCTTAAGAACTAGCTTCAAAGAATGGACAAAGAAGTGTCATAAAATGGGTTTTTAACTGAATAATGATAAAAAAACATCCATCATTTATTGTTTGTGAATGATCAAGTGATCATTGAAGAAGATGAAGACGATGCCACTTAAATGCTTCGTAAAATAAAGGACACTTGTGGGGAATGGCGATTGAAGATAAATATGAGAAAAACTGAGCATTTAACTAGAGGCTAGAAAACTGATTCTTTATGGAATGATACTAATATTAAAACTGTAGAGGAATTCAAATACCTTGGATCTGTTATTCATAAAGATAGATTAAGCCAAAGACATGTTGAAAGGAAAATTAGTGAAGGAAGAAAAGCAACAGCAACGTTGAATTCCGTTCTGTGGAGTAGTAATATTGTCCCTAAAACTAAGTGATTAAATTATCACGCTGTTGGGTAATGCATTTTACAGTATGGCGCAGAGACATAAACGTTATATCTAAATATAAAAAACAAATTCCTCCCTACCTAAAAAGATTTCTGGAGAAGTTCAGTGGGAAAGTCTAGGTTAGAAAAAAATAAAATTGCAAGAATTCATGAAATCATGCAAGTCAAACAATGGAGGATTACAAGCCTAGATGGTATCAGACATGACTGCACAATAAAAGAAAAACACCCTCCTATAATCTGTTTTAAATGGAGTCAGGAAAGCGAACGTAAGAGGGGCAGACCGAGGATGATTTGGGAAAGCTCTATTCGAGAGACAATGGAGATATATAAGTTAAATGATGTGATTACTCTAGGCACGGAGAAATGGGAAGGATTTCTCAGAACTATTTATATTGGTAGAGAAAACCAAATGTATAGTAGAAATTCATTAAAAAAATATATGTTTTTATTTTTTATTTATTTATTTATTTATTTTTTATTATTATTATTATTATTATTTAATGAACAAAAAGTTTTTTCATTTGCTTACGGTTGCTTATTAGGGTTAAGAATTTTAAGAAATGTGAAAATATTATTACACCGTCAGAAATACACTAAATCATAATTTACACGAATTTTGTTTAAAGTGACAGTGGACATTCAAAATGCCGAAATTTGACAAAGAAATATATTTTTTTTTCTTTTCAAGAATTTTGAAATTAGATGCTCAAATCTATGTGATGGGAAAAGAAATTTTCAATTCTGAAACTTTTTTACAGGAGCTTTTATATTCGTAAAAACTGTATATATTTATATAGTTTGTTTTATACAATATGCTGTTTTCTCAAAATTAAAATTTTGCACATTTCTAATTTTTGAAATGTTCTATGTGCATTCCTAATTATGAAATTCTTTTAAAATTTATACTTAATATTCCTTGTACAATAATAAATAAATGTTAGCATAATAAGTTGTATTTCAGAAATATTTTAAAGTTTAAATTTATTTGAATATTAACACCTATAGATACAATTTTGAAAAAACGAAGCACAATTTTTTTTTCTATTTATATATTTAGTGAACTTTTACAATTCATGCCAATTTTTATTCTAATATATAAAAAATATCTTATAAATAAATATTGTCGTATTTTATGCAATGGGGACTCTTTCACATGGGACATTTTAGAATATGAAAATTCTTCATTATTTTAAAAATTTAAAAATAGAATAATTTAAAAAGTTTTTATTATTTTATTACTAAATATTGATTATAACTATTTGAGCTTACCAATGACAAGTTTGCTAATTTTCAAATGAATCCATTTAAAATAGAAGGATTTAGTTTTTAACGTCCACTATCCCCTTAAGATCATCAAATATCAGACTCAAGGAAAAATTTCCCTTCCTTTATTCCTTTTCATCAGCTCTAAATTCTAAGGTCGAATAATTACAACTAATTTAAAAAAAAAAATAGTTTGAATGGCAGTTAATATCAATGTTGCTGTTTTTAATCTGATTACCAGTAACATATAAATATTCTAATTAGAAACTTTTTTGTTACGAAAAAACAATTAAAGAAAACTACGTTACTAATATTATTATTACTATTTTAATTTTTTTTAAGAAGAAACTTTATTTTAAGCTTAACACAGCCTTCTTTACATTGGCACAAATCTTTCATATTTTTCATCCGTTTATATTTTAATCCACAACAAGTTATTAATAAATATTTTTACAGCAAAACATGACGTCTTGTTTGCCAGCGAGAACTTTGCATAAGAAATAAATTGTCATTTCATGAGCACCTTGACGTCCTAATTTCAGTTTCGAAACTCAAAAATTTTTGTTATTTACAAGCATGCATAGCAAAATATTTCAGATTATCAACGCAAATGCTCGCTTTTTGTTACATATGATGTCATTTTCATATGCTGAATCCTTTTATTTTTTTCTGAAGTGACGTAATACTATGATAAAAAGTTAATTAAATCCAATTGATTTTTTAAATCATCAAATTTTAAAACATTTACCTTTTATATAAACATTTTAATAAAAATTTTACTTTTTCTTAAGAAAGGTGTTATAGTAAAAATAAAATACATTGACATGTTTCGGAACCGTCAAATAAGTTTCATAGTCATAATATAAAATTATATGACTATGGAACTTATTTGACGGTTCCAAAACATGTCAATGTATTTTATTTTTATCATAACACCTTTCTTAAGAAAAATTAAAATTTTTATTAAAATGTTTTATTAAAGTGACGTAATACTTTCTCCAATTGAAAATGACTCGATAAACATGCATTTTCATTCATAAAAATTAACCTTTTAGACTCCAGCTTCTCTTACACAAATTTTATTCGGTCGACAATACTTTTTTAAAAAGAAATCCCCTTCAAGTACACAATTTCAAAAATGTTCTGATTAAATAAGGTAAATTTTATTGTCCTTTATTACAGGTGCCAAACATTTTACAAGGAAAGATTATGTGGCCGCAGCGGTCACAACGGAGTGCAAAGAGTTAAAGAAATTACTAACATCGCGGTAAAATGCCAGTTTTTCACTGACTTGCTATTTTTCCAGTATAGGTTTAAAGCCTTACTCTCTCAAACTGAGTACCGAAAAAATGAAAAAAAAAAAAAAAAATTACATTATTTCGACTTACAGTCGGCTTTCGTTAATTCGAACTCGTCGGGACCACCAGAAATGTTCGAATCATCCGAAGTTCGAATTATGGAAAATATGAAATAAAAACATGCTTAATATGGTACTATTACAAAGGAATTAGTGCTATAGTGGTTTTTTTTATTATTATTTATTTCGTCTGTTATATCATTAGAATATGACTTAATATTAAATTAGAATGCGTAAATATATAAACTAATTAAAAGATTAGAAACAAGCACAATGGAAGAAAAATTTAAAGCGTCACTGATGGACAGACAGAACACTATTAAAGTGAATATCAAATGTATTGGATTATAGGTGAACTCGTTCGGAACAATTTTCACAAAAATCAAAGAAAGAAAGTTATTCAAATGATCTGAAATTCATGAGAAATAAAAGAAAAATGAAAAATCGGAATTCTAGTTAGTTCGAATTAAATTAAGTCAAGGGAAAATGAGTTCGAATTAATGAAGATTTTTAACATTGTCCTGCCATTGAAAATTTCGGGACTTCGTGTTTAGTTCGAATTCAGCGATGATTCGAATTATGTGATTTCGAATTAGCGGGAGTCGACTGTAGCTATATCTGAATTTAACAATTTTACGGTTGGAAAAGAGTCTTTTCTTTTCAATGATTCACTGATATAATTATATCGCAATTCTACGTTTAGGACCTTTTATAATGTAAGAATGGGTAAATTTAAGAGTCTTTTGGGTCTATTATCCAAGTAGGAAAAATTAAAACGCCGATTTAAACTACATCACTTGAACACAATGATTAGGAAAATGTTTTGACTGATAAAAATGCGCCTTCTTAATAGAATGCATCAATTAAATGGTATAAATTTAAATTAAAAATACATTTTCTTTTAATTATAAGGAGAAAAATGCAATACACTGTAAGAAAAAATCTGTAGAGGTACTAAACTTTTTCTAGGAAACTGGGATTCCAAGAACTTTTCCTGTAACGGTAACAGCAAAAATTCAAGTTTCAGAATCGGTTACATGATTTTTTCCTGTTATCGTTACATGAAAAGTTCTTGGAATCCCGGTTTCCAAGATAAAATTTAATACCTCTACAGATTTTTTTTTTTTTTTTTTTTTTTTTTTTTTTTTTTTTTTTTACAGAGTAAGGATAAGTTAATAAGTATATAAGAGTCCCTATTATTTCATTTTTAACTGCGACAATGGTAGTAACCCGACTGTCCCCCTTTTTAAGAAATTCCATTATGATTTTTTAAATTAAAAATAAAATATAAAAAATGGAGATATAAAAAAATCTGTAACTACTGCTGGGTCATCTACAAATCAACAACAGCCAATTAAAGTTATTATTATTAAAATTGGTTCACTAGAAACCTTGGGGCAATTGACAAAAAAACCAGCTTATATTTTAAGTAGTATATAGATTTTAAGTACTGATGTTCGTGGCACGTTTGAATGTTGTTTTCTGTGATTTTTTGGCAGGCATATGCGAAACAGTTCATCTTCCCAGCCCTGTTGTCTTATAAGATGAATGTTAAATGCGGCACTATTCAAAACTTTTAAGACCGACTTCTTTCTTGTTTCAATAAAAGATCCTTTGTGAGGTTGGGGACGGGTTGGGTTAAGTGATGTATTTAACAAATTCAATCTGATGCACTTCCATTATCGCAAATTACTGATTTAGATAACGAAGTATAACATCTCATAAACTAATGTTTTCCTACAAAATGCTAGCGAACTCGGACAGACGTTGTCCTGGCAACGACACCAAATAATCAATAATCAAATAAATATACATAAATATAACAATATGCACGTTAAATATTACGCTCTTAATTTAATTTCTTATTACAATTATGTAAGAAAATTATTTTTCGTTTTTCCGTAGTTTTTGAAGTCGGTTCAATTTTTGATAGAAAAGTTTGTTTTTCTCTTTTTAGTTAAAAGTTAACGATTTTCTGAACTCGGTTAATTAAAATTATAACGCAGAAAAAATTATTGCAAATCATATACGTATGACAGGAGTGGGGTTCGAATACACGACCTCTCTCTTCGAGAACCAGAGACTAAATATGGCGCCTTAGACCGCTCGGCCATTCCGTCCGCACTCTATTCAGCGAACTTATTCAACACTTTTAATTGGCAAAATATCATTAATTATTAGTTTTTACCTAATTAATAGAAAAGTACTGAATCAATTTCGATGAAATGTGAATCTAAACCGTTCTCGAAACCACTGGAACACACATACAACATTTCATCAAAATCACTCCAGTCGTTTAGGAGGAGTTCAGTGACAAACACACGCACAGAAGATTTATATGTATAAAGATTAACTAATTGCACTTGAAAATTCAATTATGAATGTACTAATGAATTACTACCATAATAAAAAAAAATATTACATTTTCAAACTGTATTTCAATTTAAATTTTGTTTATATTGTGTTTATGTAAGGAAATCGTTACCTTGGTAGATTATTTTTGTAAGAAAAATTTTCATTTCAAATTAAATACATTTTTATATTTACTTTTAAGAGAAGAGTTTTTTTTGTGCAATTTCGATTTTGCAAGAAATTTTCATTTGGGATTTTCAAAAGCCCTTATCCATCCCCTTAATCTAAGTTTGAAATCGTTTCTGAAAATCAAGCATACCGGGTGCAATATATTTATGTTAATATCTATTTATGTTGTTTTTACATAAAAATGGAAAATATTTCACAGACAAAATTTTTAAAGCATTAATTTTATTTTTTACTTTAAGTAAACGTTTTCCTAAACACGATTTGATGTTTTTTAGAAAATGTTTGTCTGACAATTTGTGTGTGACGAAAATTTTGTGGGCGCTCTATAAAAAAAAAATATGGAATGAAATGTCATAAAACTTTAGATTCTGTTAGACATTGATATAATATGGTGCTGATTATGTTTTGGTGCAAATTGCTTAATAGGTAGCACTGCTATCCTGTGTTATTCACATTTTTCACAATAGCTCTATATCAAGAACTAATGCACAGAATTTCATAAAACTTTAGTTTTAGTGAGCACTTGATATAACATGGTGCTTATTATGTTTTGGTCCAAATCGCTCAACAGGTGTCGCTGCCATGCAGCACTTTCGTGATTATCGCACAAGCTCTATCTCAAGAACTTATGCACGAATTTTTCTAAAACTTCAAATTTAGTGAGTCCCGGATATAGATTAATATTATTTATTTTTTTGGTGTAAATCGCCCTACATGTGGCGCTGCTATGCAAAATTTTCACGATTTCGCAATAGCTGTATCTCATTAATGCAATTTTTATTAATTTTCATCAAACTTCACTTTCAGTTAGTACCTGATAAGAAATTGAACCTGATTAGTTTTAAGCGTATATCATCAAACATGCGGCACTGTTATGCAGATTTTTTTTAAGATTTTGCAATAGCTCTGTCTCAAAACCTAATGCACGGATTTTTATCAAACTTCAGATTCAATTATAAGTTGACGTAAGTTGTTTCTGACTATATTTTGGTGTAAACCACCTAACCGATAGCGCTGCTATGCTGCATTTTTCAGGAAGTACTTTTATAGACATGCCAACTCTTTCTTGTTTGATAATCCAATATACTCAACCTCCGGGTGGAGGATAGAAGACTTCAGAAGCTCTCTGCAACTTTCCACCGCTACAAAGCCATCTGGATAAAGCATCTTAGTTTACGATTTCTTCTCTCGGAACTGTCATTTTTCATCAAGATAATGCACGTTGTCCTACATCCAAGATTACGAAATGTTTCATTTCTAAGGGTCTAAAGTACTTTTGTGACAAGGAAAAAATTCCCGTAAGGATTCACGGTATATTTCTCAAACATATTCCACATTAAGGCTCCACACTATTCACTGAAAAACACCCGGATGATAATGTTAATTCCATGAAAGGGTTCGTTTCAAATACAGTCGGTTCTCGTTAATTCGAACTCGTCGGGACCACAAGAAATGTTCGAATTATGGAAAGTATGAAATGAAAACATGCTTAATATGGTACTGTTACAAAGAAATTGATGTTATAGTGCTTTTTTAGATTTATTTCGTCTGTTGTCATTAGAGTATGACTTAATACTAAATTAGAATGTATAAATACATAAACTAATTAACAGATTAGAAATAAGCAAGATGGAAGGAAGCGTCTCTGATGGACAGACGCGGCACTAAGAAAGTGGATATCAAATGCATTGGATTATATGTATACTTGTTCGGAACAATTTTCACTTAAATCAAAGAAAGAAAGTTATTCAAAGGGTCCGAAATCCGTGAAAAAGAAAAGAAAAATGAAAAATCAGAATTCTTGTTAGTTCGAATTAAACGAAGTCGAGAGAAAATGAGTTCGAATTAATTAAAATTTTTAACGTTATTCTGTATCTCGTTATTCTGTATCTCGTCTGAGTCGACCGTATCTCGCTCAAATTTTAATATTTTCACTTTTTTTGCATAGGATAGTTGAAGACGATCTACAACCGGGCTAGTTTATACTTTTTCAATTTTAGTTTTAGATTTTTTTTTTTTTTAAATTACTTTAGCTTTCGAAACCGGCTAGAACCGGTTCTGAAATTGAAACTATCATAACATAAAAAATATATAACCAAACATTTTAATAACAATTTTAATTTTTCTTAAGAAAGGTGTTATAGTAAAAATAAAATACATTGACATGTTTCGGAACCGTCAAATAAGTTCCATAGTCATAATATAAATAAAACAAAATTTCAAAATATTTCTCGGACAATACAAATGACACGCGACAATGAGATATAAATAACAAAAAAACACGCGCTCTATTGCAAAAAATTAAATTAAAATATAGAGTTCTTTTTTACAATAGCGCGCGTGTTTTTTGGTGTTTTTTATATCTCTTTGTTGCGTGTCATTTGTATTGACCGTAAAATAGTTTAAAATTTTTATTTTTAATTAAGTTTTAGATCATGGTCTATATATTAATTTAATTTTTTGCAATACAGCGCGTGTTTTTTGTTATTTATATCTCATTGTCGCGTGTCATTTGTATTGTCCGAGAAATATTTTGAAATTTTGTTTTATTTATATTATGACTATGGAACTTATTTGACGGTTCCGAAACATGTCAATGTATTTTATTTTTACTATAACACCTTTCTTAAGAAAAATTAAAATTGTTATTAAAATGTTTATATAAAAGGTGAATATTTTAAAATCTGATGATTTAAAAAATCAATTGGATTTAATTAACTTTTTATCATATGTAACCAAAATCGAAAAAATAAAAACTAGCCCGGTTGAAAATAATTTTCAGCTATTCTATTAAAAAAAAAAAAAAAAAAAAAAAAAAAAAGTAAAAATATTAAAATTTGAGCGAGATATTTGAAAAGAACGCCCCCATAGAATTAACATTGTCATCCGGGTTTTTTTCAGTGTGACTAGTGCTGCGTCCTAATCTAGTTTAAAGAATCCCTAGGTTTTGGTAAAGAATCTTGAGCAGTTTTTAAAAGTTATCATAAAAATATGGTCAAAAGTGTTTAAGTTTTTAAAAAAAATCAAGGTTGCATTGTTAAATGCTGAAATTATTATTTTAAAAATCTTAATTTTTAAAATCGCTTGTTTGAGAATATATTTAAAATATTATTAGCATGTAAACATAGGTACATATATTTAACAAATCAATATATTTTACACAGCATTACATAGTGGATATTTTATTGAATTAAGAAATTATCTTCAATAAATATTTAAAAGTCATTATGCGTTAAAAAAAATTTAACATTTGTAACATTGCTCGAATGCTGAAAAATTAATTTAGCAATAAAAGAAAATAATTTAAGAATAATTTAAAATTTAAAAGAAAATAAAATGTTTGTTAATTTTTTTTTTTCAAGTTATTATGTTTTTTTTCTATACTTTTGTAATTGACTTTGTGCCGCTATCTTTCATAAGGAGATAAGATGACAATCGAGATAGAATTTATAATGTTTAAATTTTGCCCGTAGGATCGCAGCAGTCACTCTCATGACGATAGAGCATAGCCGTTTTTACTGTAGTCGCAGACACGTGTTCCACTATTCTTTCTCTTTCGTTATCTGCTTCAAAGGCTTTTTGAGAGTTTCCTGACTTTAATTTAACATCATATGTAAATTGTACCGATGATGAAAGTTTACAGAACTATTAACTGAATAAAAATAGGGAAACCAAAAATCTAATTTTTCAAAAAATTTCTAATACCGTATCCTCTTCAGACCTGAGGTACACAAATGTGTATCTCTATTCTTTTCCTCATAAAAACTAAACTGTTCGAATTTTTTGCATTTTTACTTTACTTCTATACACCTGAATGTTTTTTGCTTTAAAATAAAACCAATAAATGTCAGCACTGAAGAATATTACCTCATAAAATAAATATTATTTTCATCCGAGTTTCGAAAATACCTCCAAGACAAGTAAAGAAAGTAAGGCCAAGAAAGTAAGTAATATTCAGAATTATTTAACTTAAATGTTTTACAGTAAAAAAAAAAAAAAAAAAAAAAAAAAAAAAAAAAATTGAGGATTTGTTGATCATTTACTTGTTTAAAGACCTTAATTTTGTTATTGCATAAATTAATATTATTGATAGTTAAACTGTTTTTTTTAAGAGGAATAGTAATTTTTTATCCTTATTAGTATAAACCTAAATTACCAGTCACCTAAAGTACTGATTTCATAAAAATGCCCTTTTGTGTCATCTATGGTGTCATTACGATTATGCAAAAGCAATAAATATATATTTGTAGAGTTATTTTATGCTCAGGTCTGAAGAGGTTATATAAGTAATTATCTTGTAACAATCTCTATTTCATTTCTAAACGATAAAGAGATTATATTGAAATACAATATCAGCATATACACTACATGGCCAAAGGTGACCCGACACTTGCAATTTTATACATTTTGTTGAATATCTAGAAAAATACATCAGGAGTCATCCTGGAACTACAAGTGCGTAAACAAAATAGTACAGGTCATGTATTTCTGAAAAGACATTTTCCCGAAATCCTATAGGAGAACGTCAACAAATTGAAAAAGAGCTAAAATCTTTTGGAAAACCCTGTGAAAAGTAACGGAGCAAAAGAGCTTAAACTGCTGATTATGATTAAGTAGCTTTATTGCGATAAACTGGTGTTCATTTTTATGTGGATAGCATGCATACTCGTAAAAAAATTTAAATTTTTATTAAAAAAAAAAAAAAAAAAAAAAGATCCTAAATTTGGCCAAGTTATTTGCTTATAATTTGCAGAATTCTTAATTATAAACAATATTCTTTTCAGAAACTATAACAACCAACATTGTACATAATACCCTATAATCAGAATTTAAAAATAATAAGAATTGTTTGAAAAATGAGCAGATTTACTAAATAATATTTCACTGCGCATGCGTGTATGCAATCAAAATATAATTTGCATAATGTGTTACCTAAATATATAGAGTAACTTTTGTGAAAGTCTCAAAAATTTAGCTTGAAAATTCTGAAAATTATCGTCGCTAGATCAAGCTCAAAATCCGTTATTCCCAAAATGAAGCAAAATAATGAGGGACTGTATCTATAATATCCATTGATTAGTGTAATATAGCATACACAACAGTGCATATATATTTGGATACAAGAGTGCTGTGGCCCACGAGAAAAAAAGTTTGAGCATGGCTAGTTCAAACCAATTTTTAATTGCAGAAATCTAAGTCAGTGTCAAACACACTTCAGAGATTTATGCGAGCATGCTGAAAAATACTCTTTATTTATTTATTTTATTTTTTATAGTTAAGTGTTAGTTATATTTCTTTTTCCCTGTTCTTTTTTTTCTTTTGTGGGGAGGGGAGGGTGGTAAAATAAACATTTTATTACTGATTTTACATATTATGGATATTTTGATCTAATAGAACACTTAGGTTATGTCTCAATGCATTTATACCGAAAGTAACCTTTCATGTTATATACATAATAGTCGAAGAGCCGACCGCACAAAACCCTAAGTCATCGAGCACAAGAAAAAATTCTTTATTTTATAAAAGAGTATTAATAGAGGAATCTAATGATCCATGTCTGCCGGAAGCGAAGTGGTGCATAAGTCAAAAATCAATATCACTAATGGTTGGCTTGTAGGATTAGCATTGTGTTTTCCTGTACCCAGTTTTCCATGTTTTTATAATTTTGACTATACAGCAAACACAATGCTAAACCTACGAGTCAACCACTATTGGTATCAATTTTTGGCTTATGCACCACTTCACTTCCGGCAGACATGGATCATTAGATTCCTCTATTACTACTATTCCATAAAATAAAGGATTTTTTCTGGTGCTCGATGACATAGGGTTTTGTGCGGTCGGCTCTTCGACTATAAGTTTAAGTCGTTTTTAGCATAATACAGTTTCTGAAAAATTACCGTATTTACTCGTGTATAAGACGCACTTTTTTTTCCAAAAAAATTAGGGCAAAACTCCTAGGTGCGCCTTATACACGGAATAATTTTTTGCTGTTGGATGCAGTCGAACGATATACATATGAAACAAGAAATTATTCAAAGAGGATATTAAAACTCGGAAAATGTTACTCAATTGAAGTATTACTGCATATTTATTTCATTCCTTGCAGTTTTTTTATACAACAGAGCTAATGACATTATCTACACGCTAATTAGCAATTCTCTTTACCGTCACTCATTCCTATTTCCCGTCATTCTCTTATAACCCCGAAGTCTAAAAATGCATTTTCGTCTTGTTTTCTGGTCTGGTGTAATGTTTGTTTCGATTATTTTTTTACTGAAATTAATTTGGTCATTCATCTTTAGAGTATCTAATTTATGGTGCGCCTTATATACGAGATTTTAAGAAATCGCCATTTTTACTTGTAAAGTAGGAGTGCGCCTTATACACGCGTGCGCCCTATACACGAGTTAATACGGTATATGATGTATGGTAAAAATCATATCTGACATTTATTCATATTCTGTTTAAAAATACGATAATTTCTTAATAGAATTGACGGAATTTTATGTTATTACTTAATTTCAAGAAAAATCGACCTAAACACTTAATAATTAAAGGTAATTTGCCTAAAGGCAGTCTTGTCTTAAATTGACTGATACGTAATTGAGAAAAGTAAAACTATTACATCACAGTTACTTAACAGCAATGAAATGGTAAATAAATGTAAGTTTAAGATTTAATAAATAAAAGAAGAAAAAATGAATTCATTGCATTAAAAAAAAGTTTCCGAAGAGCAAAAACATTGTTAGGAAAGTGTATTTAACACACACGAGCGAAAAGAATAAAAAATAGATATCATGGAAAAGAATTTTTAAAAGTTCATATTATAACAACTTAGACATATTTCTTCGTTAGAATTTAAATTATAAAAAAATAATAAGTTTTCAGTCTTACACAATTCAAAATTAGTATTCAAAATTAATTAAAACTTTGTTTGCATACTATTCAGACTAAAATAGTATAATTTTAAAAAAAACAAACTGCACAATAATAAAACTTATATGCCATAAAAATATTAAACATAAAAAAATGAAGATTTTTTTTTTTCGCATTTTAATAAACGCAAACATTTTCTATGCAATCAAAAGATCGCGAATAAAATGATACCACTCACCTGTGAGTTAAAAAGTGAGGCCTTTTTATAAACCGAAAAATCGTCTGCGTGTGAATGCGTTAGCGAGGAATTAAAACTTTGTTTACATACTATTCAAACTAAAATAATATAATTTAAAAAAATTGCGTAATAATAAAACTTATATGCCATAAAAATATTAAACATAAAAAAATGAAGATTTTTTTTTCGCATTTTAATAAACGCAAACATTATCTATGCAATCAAAACAAAGATGCGAATAAAATGATACCACTCACCTGTGAGTTAAAAAGTGAGGCCTTTTTATAACCGAGGATCGTCTGCGTGTGAATGCGTTAGCGAGGAAGAAGATGATGGCTTTTATAGAACTCGGCTTAGTGACCTCCTCTGGTTCCGCGTTAAGGTTGCTTTGCTGTTTCAGTACTTTCTCGCTTTGGCTAGTTGATTTGGATTGATTTCTAAGGGGATTGTGTGGGACAGGAATTTTCGTAAGTCATGCATTGCAGAGCCCGATGAAAACGAAAGTGCTGAATGAATGATATGTCGACGTCATTGTTAAATGGACAAAGTGGAGAATCTCTTGTCTCTTGTCAGAAGAGACGGATGTCCAAGGAATTTTGCAGTTATGCTGGTGTTGAAAAATGCTTTATGTAAACATGTATACACTCTCTATTCGATATTATAAAGGCCAAACATATCTGTGCGTAACGCATACGACATTTTGCGAATAGCAAAACTTTCAAATTTCAAATAAAATTCTGGATTTGCAATTTTTATTATTCCAAATTTTTAAATTTCTAAACATCGCACATTTTTAATTTTTTACACCGTCGTATAAAGGGAAAAAATGTACTTTTGAATACAATTTGTTTGAAAACTGTATCTTTTTTTTTTTTTTTTTTTTTTTGTAGTATTTAATACTATTTTTGTAATTGTGGCAACAAAAGTACTCCATTTATGTTAAAAGTAAAGAGGAAAGAAAAACAGAATATTAAATCCTTTTGTTGTCATTTTCTCAGAAAAAGCGATTTGAAATTAAAGTACGCGCGATATGAAGAACATCTTCGGCTATAAAACCCGATGAATTTTATTTTTATTTCGTTTTTATTTATTAATGAAATGATTTTTAGTACATTACAAACTTATCTAGCACTTGATACAACACTTTCTCTTTACAAAAATGTATTGAAAAGAACAGTTGTGTGACTTATTTTCTCTGATTTTATTTAATTCTTATCAAATAGCTGAAAAAAATGCAAATGTAGTAACCTGTATCTAAAATCATTTTCCGCATTTTGAAGAAATATAAAAGATTGATTTCCGATAAAATATGGAGCTATTATAAACAAACAAATGAAGTCATATGAATTATTAAATATTCAGTTTGCTTCTTTAATGACGACATGGCTTATTTGCTGAGTTTGTGTATTATTCCGCGATAATGACATCATGTATATATTGCACAATAGGTGATGTTTAAGAATACATTGTATAACAAGACTGTTTTAGCGGATGCAAATAATACTATTTTATTCAGAAAAAAACGTGTATTTTAGTTCTTAAAACTGAAATATGTTTTGTAGAAATACAGTAAAACCCCGATAATTCGGATTAATTGGGACCGGACCCAATCGGGATTATCGAAAATCCGGACTATCCGGAGAATTAGAAAAAAATGAAATAAAATAAAACATTCTTTCAGAAAATCACCCTTATGTGAAACTTACTGACTATTTACAGACATTAAAAATGTTTACTTTGCTTAATTCTTCCGAAAAAATTTCAGAAAATGTGTTTTAAATTCAGAATACGACGATGAAACAAGTTAATGTTATTGAAATTAGCCAATCGCTTCTCAAACTTGGAAAAAAAAAAAAAAAAAAAAAAAAAAAAATTGACCAAACCGATCCGAATTATCCGGAGATCCGTATTAGCGGGGTCCGAATTAGCGGGGTTCAATTGTATATATTTTGACCCGAGCTGCTTTGAAATACCAACGAATATACTCCACTTTTGAAGATAATATAATCGACATCGTCGAAATCACACACTGATAAAATACTTTACAAAAATTTAGAGTGTCTTTTAGAAAAGCCGTAACATACAGTGCGCGTGGTGTGATCGGGAGTCTTTGTCCAAAAAGTATCAATTTATGCTACAGAACTTGATGATTCTCAAATGGATGAATTCACTTAGCAGAGTTAGTCAAGCAAATAAAGAAGATTATGCTAATAATTCGAGTTCCAAACTAAAATAATCGCCATCTTACCTTATGTGACATCAGAGGAATACTTTTTATCGCATTTATACCATGCAAATTATTTCATAAATTTCATTTACACTTAAAAAAAAATATAAGTAATTTAGCATACCTTTGCAGCTAATAGCAATCGAACCTTCAGGTTTTGAATTAAAATTGTTTTAAAATGATCAAATTAAAATATCCATTTTTTTTAAGTGATTACGTATATGAGAGGTGTATTGTAGTTTTTGAGACTTTTTGCAGGAGATGATGTGGGATTTAGATTTCACGGGTGAAAAAATTCTATGATTGAGTCAATGTGAAATAAGTTTTACTGTTCTTCATTTTGGAATAACAAGCATAAGAGCCTTAAATGATAACTTTATCATAATAACAGATTTTTATTATATTTTATTGCTTACATATACGATTAAAGTTTAATTTTAATAATTTCTACGAGTTTTATTGAAATAGTATTTTGTTAACTTTAGGTTAAATATCATTTGTTTAAGAGTTAGACTTAACCAGTATATAAGGTGCATTTTGTATAGTAACTAATTTTTGTAGGTTTATTATGAATTAGAAAACAGTTCCTTCTTTAACCTTTTATATCGTCGAAATTTGACGGATTCTCCTTGTTACGTTAAATGTCAGTTATGCCATGTTTAGATAAATAGCTTAAGAGTGATGACGACATCCAAGGCAAATCATTTACCCCTCCATATTATAATTGTTATTTATTTATTTATTTGCAGCAGTAGTACATCATACTAATTTTAAGCTGGATCACCTTATCCATATGAATTAAACTTTGTCTACAGATACAGTTGATAAAGAAAATGATATTAAAATTAGGTGATGAAGGATTATTATAATTGGAAAGAAGTAAATGTTGACAAAAAGTTTATATTAAGTCAATGGGACAAAACAGGAGATTTTATTTTACTATAACATGAAACTGTTGAAATCATCATTGAAATAACATCTAAACATGATAAAATTTCTTTATGAATTGGATTTTGAATTTGAACCTCAATTCTCGAATCCAGTTGCATTGCAGTCTGATGCAACAAAAAGTTATAAATAATTTGGATCGTTTTTGTTTAATAGGCAAACTGGGGAATCATTTTAGTTGTCAGAATAGGTGAATTTAAGGAATTTTGACATTATGTTGGAGTTGAAATATACATTATGTAAACATGTTATACGATATCTGTTTTACGATAATGGATAGTTATGCAATACGATCTTTGGATAAATAGATTTTATGAGGATATTCAAATAAAATCATCGTCTTTTAATTTTAAGCTATCCAGCTATGTTCAAATGTACGATTTTCGCAAAAAATGACATTTTCAGCTTTCCAATTTATTGCATATAGCAACAAAAAATGGTCACAGTAAGAATATTTTTCAAATTATGACATGATATTTGAATAACTGTAATATGAATTATCCATCGTTGATTCTTCGACTAGTTCTAAAATGTTTATTTCTAGAAGTAGCTAGAAAGTTTTAGTTTATTCCCTAAACAAGTGCGTAAATATTATTTTGATACTGAATTTATTTGAAATAAATGACTAAATTTATATGTAGCATTTTTAAAGCTTTCCCAAACTTTCTAAAAATTCTTTACATATTTATGCGTTTTCTAAAACTAAATATCGTCGAAATATAAACTTATCAACAATAATCAATTAGATAAAGGAAAATTAAAAAAGAAGTATTCTTTCTATGTCATGTTCTTGAAGAAAGTGCTACGAATATATTCAGATACCTTAAGTGACAGTTTTATTATGCAATCGCAACCTATATAGTTTTGCTAGTTTGCATTTATAGACTACATTAGGATATTAATATGAAATTAATTACAGCTGTAGATACAGCTGATAAAGAGAAGATATACTTTAGATGATTATTTAGGTGGTGACAGGACATTTCGGAATTTTTAATGTATTTCCAAAACAGCATCTATTAATAATGACAAAGCATTTTATTTTTGAAACAGTTGAATGACAAAAGAAATTTCGTTGAAAGAAAATAACTAAAATAATCATAGAAGTTCTTAAAAGTAACAATGAAATAAAATGTAAATCTCATTATTCTTAAAAAAAAAAAAAAAAAAAAAAAAAAAAAAAAAAAAAAAAACTTTGTTACCGATGTTAACAATGAATTTTTTATGACTTGGGTTGTTTCTTTGCTAATATAAAAAAAAAAAACTACAGCACACAAAAATATGAAAAATGGTGGTATTATAGAGAAATGTTTGATAAACACACTGATGTAGGCAGTTTTTAAATCCAATAATTATATTAACAGATATTTAATATTAAATTTGGTCAAAATCGGTCCATTAAAAACGTTTTATCGGAGTAGAAACCATGCATAGGAATTTAAACATTTTTCATTGTATATTAAAAATTCCCAATGTGCAGTTTGCAACTTATTATTTTTTTTAATTTGACTCATTTTTTGTGAATTTATTTCCCTTTTAAATTCAGATTTTCAGCATTTTGAGAGATATTTATACATATTTTAGAAAAGTTCACATAAAAAAAAAATATTTACACGTGACTATCACAAATATATATATATACATAACTTTCAAATGGAAATTAAATAATTACGAGAAAAAAGTGGCAAAATATTACGTCAGAAAATTACATTTACTCGTAAATATTAAAAGAGAAAGAAAGTATTAAAATAAAGAATTCATTAAAATGCATTAACCGACGTAAATGGAAAAAAAAGTCATATTTTAATTAGCCAAACAATAACATTGCAAATAGTTTAAATTAAAAAATATATATATTTACGTGAGACATTTCACATTTCTAAATGATCTTTTAAACAATTAATACCAAATCTAAGGCAGCGGAATTAAAATATTTCTCTTTTGGTAATAAAAGGATCTTCACGTAAATATCAAATAGACAAAGAAAACTTAAAAATAATAAATTAATTAATATACGTTAAAAGCAGAAAATAAAAGAATTTACGTCATGTTTAAAATGACCAAGTAACATTGCAAAACATTTAAAATTTAAAAATTATATTTAGACGAGACAATTACCTCATATTTTGATGTGATCTTTTAAACTATGTTGTGATTTCTACGATGGCACAAATAATATTTTCTTTCAAACAACAAAAGTATTTTAAGTTGAATATTAGAAAGAAAAATTTAAAGAAAATTACATCAGATTTAAACGATTATTTAAAATGCCTTACTTAAAAGTTTGTCTCATCACATGGCTCAAAAGAAGCAAAGACTCTGTGTATTTCCCTGTTTAACTGATCTTGTTAATCAAAAATATAGGTAGTCAGTAGATGTTAAACAACAGCTGATTTGATCTCGAAATTTCCCCCAATCAAGAGGAAATGAAGAAAAACCCGTTTAATGGGAGATCGCAACTTTATTTTTATAGTTCAATGTTTCGCAACCTTTTAAAAGCCGATCTAATAGCGTGTTTTTAGAGTTTATGGTGTCCAACGGGGGTTGGCGAGCGTAGCTCGTAGGGAGCAGGGTCGCTAAGTATTACAAAATTTTCTTAAAGCCTGAATTACAGAGTCTGACTCAAATGTAACTTGACAACGTAGGGAATCATCATTTGGCTTGCTGGAGTTTAAAAATGCATTACGTAAATACGCATAATTTTTTACGATAAAGGACAATTGTACACAATTGGATAAATAAATGTAACAATTTCATAACAATATTCAGTGCAAATTGTTTGTGCCTGCAGAGTATAGTTGCGAAATTTTATATGCAATTGAAATCCATATTTTAAATTTAAGTATTTAATCCACAGTTTACTGTGAAATTAATAGCTTTAGGCTGTATCATAAAACTTATATGAAAATATATATATGCTTACAAATATATTCTATAAATGACATGTTATGAATTGGAAGCGTTTTAAGGTTCCGTACTTAAAAGTAACCAGTCGGAAATAGCACATCACACACAGCAAATAAGGTGCGTTCGTACTATAAGGAAGCAAGGAATTAAGTTTCTTGGAAAAAATCTTTTCTTCGTATATCGTGTGACGTACCGTAAAAAGTTTTCGTAACGCCAAACTTAAAAATACTTTTTTTTCTTTTTTTTTTTTAAATTTAGATATATTTTCAGAGATATCGGCTTTTAAAACCTAGATAACAACTTTTAGTACTTTTAATTATATACTCTGTAATGGAATGACCAGTTACTAATTCATATATTTATTGAACGGAGAGATACTCGTACTTGACCGATTATTTGCTTTGCGTGTGTATGCGTGATGGTGGTGGAGGAAGGGTTAATATTTTTACAGATTTATTTGTAAATAACGATTATTATAGCTAAAAGAATGATGACAAAAAAAAAAAAAAAAAAAAAAAAAAAAAAAACAGCTGAATAGCAAAAAGAATTTTATCATAATGAGAAAACACATAAATTGTTAAAAATGTCATTCAGATAAAATATAAACACAGTAAATTTTTCATAAATCAGCTCTGCAGAGTCCAAGAAAACAAAAATTGCGATTATGAATATGTTAGATGGATAAATTCGAGAAGGTTTGGGCTGTCATAGGAGGCAGATGTGAAAAGAATTTTACAATTAAGCTGATTATAAAATTGCAGTAAGTAAGCATATAAAATTTGACTATAAAGGACAGTTATGCAACAAGATAACGTTATAAATAGTTTTAGATATAACCAGGGCCGTAGCAAGGTGTTTTGAGCCCCCCCCCCAAGAAACAAATTTTGCCCCCCCCCCCCCCCACTTTAAACTGAGTTTTTTGAGAAATATTTAAAGTTATATATTGAAGTTTCTATATGAGTTTCAAATTATAATAATGTATCACGTAATGTATCATGTAATACCATATCTCACTCCCAAATAAAAAGTAAATAATATAAAACCGGATTCAAACAAAAATACTGACAATTTTATTGCGAATAAAGTAACCTCCTTAATTGTCTATACGTGTGCTGTTTAAAATAATTTCTCATTTTTCGGTTCTCGCGCTTTTTTTAATAACTTTTTGGACAGATTAGTGTTGTGTAGTTAATGTGAAGAATGACCTATCTCCTAACATAATATTCAAATGTTTCAAAAGAAAACACCCTTTTGTCGCTAGCAACTCTATACACAAAAATTCATGGCCAAAAAGAGAGGGGGGGGGGGGTAAATCGAGTAAGAAAGTAAGGATTTCCAGTTTCTTCATTTTTGAAATCTAAACAAGGTTTTTGATAAAAACAGGGCCCAGTTAAGGATATGGGGGCCCCGGAGTAAACATCATTCTGTAGCCCTCCCCTCCTTTCCTTCTAGCTATCTGTAGATTTTTTTGTGAATAATGCAGAAGTGGCAAGTACAAAATAAATAAATAAATAAATAAATAAATATAAATAATAATAATAATAATAAAATATATTGTTATATATGCAGGCATAAATTTTGGTACTCGATACGGCTCACATCTATATATTAGAGATACCAAAAATTTGGTCACAACTTTAATTAAGAATATTAATTTGATAATTATAGAAAAAATTATAAATTGGTTGACACAAATATTTCTTTGCAAATTTTTACTTTGCTTACCTACGTACATTAGAAGATGTCTAAAAAAGAAGGCTAAAAATTGGTCATAATTGATGATTTTAACTTACCACGTTAGGAGGAAACATTAATAAAAAATTTCTTTAAAAAGCTATACGATACTACGTTGTTATAATTAGGGCCTGACTAAGTAAGGCCCATGCAGGGCAACTGCATCGGACGTTGGGTCTCCCGATTGAAGGCCCCCCTCCCCAAGGGCAAAAAGAATATTTTTGTTATGACTAATTAATAAAAAGGCCAAAAGTCACCAAAATTCTTTATTTATATGTTTATTTTAATCTTTATGGGGCTCTTTTCTCATATCTCCTCTGCTTTCGAACCTCATGCCCCTCCTTCTCCCCTCAATGTAACAGTTACATCACAAGTGTATTTACATTTTAATGGTTCACATTTATCCTTATATTTCCATAACCGAAGAAAAAATGCATTCAATAGTTTCTTAAAGTTATCTCTTTTGTGCTATTCTGTATACAAATGCGAATAGTACTTGGTACGAAATTTACATATACAGACAATTAGTATAAAGTTTAGTTTTAGACACTTCTTTTAATTCAAGAAAAAAATCGAAAAGGTAGAAAGGGGGCCTCCCCGAATTACGTTTACCCCAGGGCCCCTCACAATCTAAGTCGGGCCCTTGGGTCCTGGTTGTAATAAAATTTTAATCATTTGTTTTCTAATGATATAATTCGTTTTCTGCGTATGTCGAGGGAATACTGGAAACAGAGAGGAAAAGGGGAACCCCATTCCCTTTCTAAATATTTGAAAACTTATGAATTTTGACCACTTTTGGCACATTTTAAGCATTTGCACCCTTTAATGGAAATCCTAATTATTGGGGCCCCCCTTAAAAAGAGGCACGTGGGGTAACTGCCCCGCATGCCCCTGGATAAGAAAATGTGGATTTGAAAAAGTAAAAACATCATTTAAAAGAAGTATTTTCTTAAATTTTCACTACAAATAAACTTAGGTAAAAAGGTCGATAGAATCGATTAGGGGCCCCCTGGCTTTGTCGCCCCCCCCCAAATGGGGGGTATGGGGGGCGGTCGCTACGGCCTTGGATATAACCACACTAATCATAAGAACAATTTTTTTCTGCCCACATAGTCGTATTGCAGCTTATAAATTTTGCATGAAGCAAGGACTCACTATTTTAATAGTTTTAGACTACAGCAATTTTCATATGAATTTAGGTATGAATAAAGGTGTAGCTGACAAAGGAAAGAATGTCTAAAACTTAGGGTGTATGTGTGTAGAGCATTAAAAAAATTATTGGCATTTTTGTAAAGAAGTTTTTAAAGAACAGCTCCACAGGTTGACTCGTAAAAGAAGTGGTGAGAAAATTCCTCTAGGTCAGAAGGTAGGAGAAATTTACCGAGCCCTCAAAATTCCTCCCTTCTGATAAAAATACAAATTCTAGAAACATCTTTAGGACATCCTATGTCTTTTAGGTCACAGTCATGCTTTTTAAAAGAAATGCAATGATACTTTTTTTTAACAAGACAACAACAACAAGAATATTGACAAAAAACTTATTATAATACGGTTGAATAAAAAAAGAGAATCTTATTTCAATAAAACGTGGAAACTATAAAAAGTTTCATGAACACAAAATCTAATGTAATAAAATTTTTACAAATCATGCATTGTAGAGTCCGGCGAAAAAGAAATTTCCGTTGTTATGGATAGTGATTGTTAAATGGACAAATTAGGAATTAGTTGTCTGGTCTGTCAGAAGCAACTAATGCACGAAAGGTTTTATATTTACACAGATGTAAAAAAGAAATATATATATATATATATATATATATATATATATATATATATATATATATATATATATATATATATATTTATACATGCATAATTTCTTGTGGAAAAAGACATTATGTAATACGATAATTGGATAAACCGCTTTAGGCTTCCTGACAATATTTAGAGCAAATTATTTGTGCCTACATGTAACTGATGGAATTTGCTTGCAAACTAAACACACATTAATAAAAGTTTTGGGCAGTATCATGATATGTATTTGAATATATTTATGGCTGCAACTACAGATTATAATTTTTTTTTAAAAGTTTCCCATTAGATGTTTTTTAGTTTGTGTGTGCAGGGGCGGGGTTTTGGAGGTATTTAGATGCTTTTAATAGATCTTTTTTGTAAAAAGAATCATTATAATAATATTAAAAATTTTATGTCAAGAAGTTTATTTTAAAACAATTAAATATTAAAAATAGTCTCATTAAAAAAAAAAAAAAAAAAAAAAAAAAAAAAAAAGTTTTATAAGTGTCACTAAACTAAAATCCAAAAACTGTTCAGTGTCATAAATCATGCATGTCAAGGTCTGGTGAAAACTAAAGTTATGAATAATAGGGACCATCCATGTTCAAAGAGATATATGTCAGAAGAATAAAAAATCGAAGATATTTTGTAGTTATGCTGATTAAAAAACGTCTTTATGTAAACATGCATGTTTTTTCAATAGAAAATGGTAATGGGCAATCGCGTTTGTAACATGAAAGATGAATAAACAGTTTTAGTTTCATGACGATATAAAAGCAAATTATTAATGCATGCATATTTTAGTATGCAATACTTTGTATGCTATTTTTTTGTATGGAATAAAAACCGATAATCTTAACAGTTTTAGTCGCATCGATATTGATAAGAACTTACTTATGACCACAGATTAAGATTGCCTATTAGCTTTTTTTTTTTTAACTTTCTGGGGATCTAAGCTTTTTTCATTTGGTAAATATCCCTATAATGAAAAAAAATGATAGCTATAATATTTTGTTGAAACAGTTGAATAATACATATGTTACGGTCATTTTGATTATTCGCTTATTATAAATAGTAACCTGTTATTATTAATTTTAGCCAAATCATGTCCAAATAAATCGGTTAATATGATAAATTTATGTGAATTTGTCGAATTAACCGGTTATTATTAATAATTACCAATCAAGGTTAGTAAATATAATAAATTTCAACTCGTTTGGCTTGAGATTTTTATTTTGTATACTTTTTTTTCTTAATATTCATTGCTAAAAGTAAGCATTTCCAAGTTGTATGATTTATTTTTTTTAAATTTTTATCTAATTCATTCAGTAATTATAAAAAATAATTATTTAAAGCTGTTCAGTCTTTTACGTTTTATTAATAGAACATTTCTTTTGATTGAGTATTATTGTCTCGTAACAATTATTTTTGTTATTAGATTCAAACAGATATGATAGTACATATTTTTGTAAAGTATATATCCGTTACTAATTTTAATTAATCGTATAGAGCGATCTTCTTCATTAATTATTAATAATAACCGGTAAATTTGATTAATATGCAACACCTATCAAATTTACCAAATGACATTATTATTATTATTAATTATCGAATTTTTCAAATTAACCATAGTTTATATGTATATTTAAATGAAAATTGGTAAAGCTATTGAAGATGCAATAATTAAATGTTCAAAGTAGAAAATCGTTTCTTTTGACAGAAGAAAATTATATCAAAGAAGTTTTTACAAATACTTTAATCTCATTTTTTTCAAAGAAATATCTAAAAGATCTTATAGAGATTTTGTTAACTTCCTTATATATTTGTTTTATAAGGTCTGTCTCAAAAGTTTAAGCACAAGCATAAAATGACGATTTTTAAAGAAATATAAAAAAAATGGAATGAATAACATTTTTTTGTTTGGAGATTTTGTAATATCATTTAAATAAATAATATCAAAAATAGAAAAAAAAAATAAATTACAAAATTTTTAAAAATATAATTTTTTTAATAAAAAAACTGTCTCAAAAGTTTATGCACAATGTCAAAAACAACCAGGTTTATAATTTTTACAGAACTTTTACTGACAAATTATTTTTCCGTGATTTCGGATTAGTTCAAATAAACGTGAATCCATCGAAATTATTAGTTTCTGTAGGCTTTCTGGTGGAAAGAATACTATGCTCTCTCAATGGCCTCTTGGAGCTCTTCAATGGAGTCATACTGCTTTCCATTGCCGTAAACCTGGCGGGTTAAAATGCTACAGACATTCTTAATCGGGTGTAAGTCTGGACTTAAAGCTGACTAGTCAAGAACTTTATAATTTTTCTGATAAAACAAAATTTTGTAGAATGTGAAACGTGGAATGAGGCATTGTCTTGTTGAAAAGTCCGTTCAAGACCCACCAAAATGTCAGCGAATGGAGGCAAATGATGGTTTAGCATCTCTCGAGACTTTTTTGAATCTTTTATTCCTTTTAAAAAATCAGAGAGGTCTGGCCATTAAATCCAAATGCCCCCCCCCCCCAAACCATAACAGATTTACCGCCTTGCTGCCTGCTGAAAAATGGCCTTGGTTTCTTGCGTAAGTCATGTCAATACGTGTTCCAACTATCAGAGCCGTCTAAGCTCAATTTTTTCTCGTCGCTGAATAAAACAGTAAGCCACTTGTCCCTGTAGGACATGTGCTTTATAGTTCCGTTCATTCTTGACTGTTTGTGATGTAATTTGAGAGCAAGGGCGGCGCCAGAGGGGGGGCATATGCCCCCCCGTCGGGCACACCTGGCCCCCCCATCGGGGTCAAAATTCGATTTCATCGGGGAAAATATATTGACTTTTGAAATGAGACCCCGTCAAATTGGGTCAACATTGGAGGTTTTTTTTTTTTTTTTTTTTTTTTTTTTTTAAACACAGATTGAATAAAGTAATTATTCTAGGTAAGAATCGGTTTCTGAATGAATTTTGATTCTTGCAGATTAAGTTCAGATAAACCCGATCTTTCCAAAAAAATATCGAATTTCTTAAAATAAAAATCTATATGTATGACTGCACAGGGTGATATATGAATGACTCTACACATGTATATATTTTTAACAAAAAAGATAAAATTTACACTAAAGTTTTGTCGGGCAATCTTGGATGACAAATAGAATGCTTCATCGGGTTGGGCAAACTGAACCTGACACGACTCGTAGTCTGTATCGGATCGGGTTGAATTTAATCTTTTGTCGCTGTGGGTCGAATTCCATTTGGGTTAACTTTAATTGTTTCAGTTTTGGGTTGGATGTTGACACTTACGGTTCCTGATTCAAGATTGATCTCTCAAAAGAATTTGCAAAACTTATTTTAAATTGAAAAATTATGTAGTGAATGATGTTAATGAGTTTATATATACATTACCAGTTTTTACTTAAGGGTGTTCTCAACTGCTCCGCTCAACAAGTGGAAAACGTTTTCACACATTTACAAACTCATTTTTTAACGGGAAGATATAAAATTGGAATGCCTGACTGTGGAAGCGATTTCGAATCGAACTTATGGTTCCATTTTATGACAATTAAATAACCTATCGAGTTGTAAGTCATTTCGATAGCAAGATTACCCGTTTTTCTCCTCTTTTTCGACCGGTTTTTCTGCTTTCGTCAGGAAACGTGCTCAAAAACGTCCACCTTGAAGGCTTGTTATGAAAGATCTATTGTGTTTTTTAAAAAACAGAAAAATGAGTGCCATTAGACAGTTTCTGAATAACAACAACTGCTATTTTCAAGCATTTCTGAACAAAAATAAATTAAAGCATATGTCACAAAGTTGCTCTTTTTGTTTTAAGAACACCCTTAAAAGTTAAAACTGATACTAGAGGTATAGTTGTAGATATATTTTTACATAATTGCATTACAGTATGGATATATTTTTTAATCAGTTATGGTTGGGGTCTAGTTGAGGTTGAAATATTTCGGGTTCAGATAGGAATTTGGAGATGTCGGGCTCAGATTGCGTTTCGGGTAAAGTCCTGCATCACCTTGGAAAATTAAACCCAACTCGACTGGCGATTTGAGTCGGATCTGACTAAAGTTAATATTTTTTCGGAGAGGTTCGGATTGACTTCTATTTTTCGAGTCGGGTTAGTTTTAATTGTTTTAGCGTATGTGTTCGATTCTACCTCATTTCTCAAAAGTATCGCTGAAATAGAGTGAGCAAAAAGTCCGTAAAAACTTTAAAAATTCATAAAAACCGAAAAAATAACCGAAATGAAAAACGGTTTGCAGGGTTAGCATCCATAGGTCACGGGGATTTTTTTAAGACAGAAATAAAAAATAATTAAAAAAAACAGCCTACAGATGGCGCTGGTACTTGCGATTTCCGCGGAAATATGCAAATGAACCGGTTATAAGAGCTTGCGCTCCTAAACCACAACTAGTTCACCGTTGTGAGCCGTGAACTTGATCAAGGATGCTCACTGCGAAGGACAAGGCTTTGTTGGTGAAGTTATTTTACATGAACAAAGAATCAGCGACTATTGCTTTGCATAAATTCCGATTTCAAAATGATTTGAGGACGGGAAAGGGGCCTTTAACAGCGGCAGGCCTCATAAAGCTTGTTCGGTGGTTTCAGGAAACATTCTGTTCTTTATTTGGGTATCTTTTCTTTGATTTGGGTACGTCAGCGCCACCTATTGGCTGTTTTTTGAATTTTTTTCATGTCTTAAAAAAATCCCCGTGACCTATAGATACTAACCCCGCAAACCGTTTTTCATTTCGGTTATTTTTTCGGTTTTTATGAATTTTTAAAGTTTTTACGGACTTTTTGCTCATCCTGTATATTTTAAAATGTAAAATTATATTATTTGAATGTCAATGAGTGCATATATAGATACATTAATTTTTCTGCATAAAATATATAATTGATATTGGAGGTATTATTGTAGACTATTTTTCCATTATTGCTTTACAAGTTCGAATTTTCTTTTTCAATTTTCTCTTGTATTTCGAGTTGGATTAAGTTCGAATTGGATACTTTTAGGTCGAAGTTGTCGAGTTCGGGTCATTTGCTTTTTTAAAACTGGTTCAGGTTGAATGGATATAGAATTAACCAGTTCAGCTCGGGTATAACCCAATCCGGGGAGGACTCTATGCTCGCAAAATAATCCGTGAATTAAACTATTTTTTCCCTTGATATTCCGTTAAAACAGAAAAATTTGCTTTAAATTTTGCTTTCAAGCGCTTTAATTTTACTATTTTTACCCCTCCTCTCCCGCAAAAAATACATAAAAATCACCAATTACCTAAAATACTCACATCTAAAGCAATATATTCGTCAATTTACATGGCTGTTCTGGCAGCTATGCTGTTTAGTACTTTTTCATATTAGAACGGAATTTATAAATCCGATTTATCTAAATATACGTAAAAAAACAAAAATCTAAGATCAAAATTCTCAAAAAATATCCAATAATAAGGCAGAAATTGCTTAAAATAATAGAAAAGTCTTTTCAAATCACAGGGCTATTTCGGCATTGTCGCCACGGACTCGAGCGAGAAATTTTGGCCCGCGCAGACTTTCTAACCCGCAGTTAGACCTCCCGTATAACCCGTGGTTCGGATCGGTGATATATTTTTAATTGCGGGCCGCTTTTTGCTGATATTAAAATAACGCACTTTTAGATTTCCAACTATTTTACAAGTTTTCACTTCATTTACATTTATATTTTGTTTTTAATTTGGAAATTTTGTATTTAAGTTTTTGTTTCAGATTTAAGTTTTGTATCTTATCAAAATTTGATACATCGCACTTTCTGCATTCGATTAATATGCAGTCTAAAACAAAATGGAAATTGAAGGTGTTTTCCCCATTGTTTTTATTATTACTACTATAGGTTAAAATTTCTGTTTTAATTTACACTTTTCTCGAAAATACAGAAAATTCATCAATCTAATGCTAAAACTACCTGAAATACGCCAATATCTAAAGTTACATTTTTGTTAAATCAAAAGATTGTTCAGTTAACTGAACAGTAACACTTTGCACTAGATTTTTCGATTCGAAACTGATTGTTTACGTATCTCTAATTTCTCTTAAAATAATGAAAAGTTCGTGAACCGAATCTCAAATTTTTTTTAAATTCTACAATGAAAACACCATCATTTCTTCAAGTAATAGAAAAATCCATTCCAATAACATGTGCGTTCCGGCAACTTATTGTCTGTATATTTTATATTTTTGGCGAAATGTTTTTTGAGAATGTATGGAATAATAATTACATTTTCTCAAAAGTGTCAAAAATAGAAAATAATGAAAAAAGTAAAACGCGGTACTTATAAAGTAATACAAGGTGCATAATTCAAAAATTGCAGTTTGACTAATTAATTTCACTCCGGCAAATATATTCAATTCAAATAAAGAAAACTAATATTTAGCACAGAAACGAAAAAGGATATGAAGATATTTCAATTTTATAGAAGTTTTGTTCTTAGTAAGTATACTGTTTCTTTATACTTGTGTTCTTACTTAGATTTCAATCTAGGATTTTTATACCGCCGATAACAGGTGCGATTCACTAAAAGGAAATACATGCCTTCTCTTTTGACTTGTTTTCAAATTCTGATGTGCAAGTTAATATAAAACAAACTTTTCGACAACCGGAATAAAGAGATCGATAAATAATATTGTTTAGCTTCAGCAGACGTATTCTTGCTGAATGGTTGTAAACCAAAAAACACCTGCATTGTGATAGACCGGAAGGTCATTTCAGAGTTACAAAGGTGCAGTACTCAATTTTCGTTAATTGTCCATTGACCACAGATATAAGGAGTTATTTTTTTTTTCCTGATCTAGTATTTTTTTTAAATATATAGAAATAAGATTTTTAAAATTATTATTCATCTGTTTAATGCATTTTTTTTTTTACAAAATTCATATAATTAATCAGACAGTAATCGTAAAAACAATGCTACAATGAAGTTTTAAAGAAAAAATTTGTTTGTGAAAAAATAGAATTTATAACTTTGCAAATTTTGCATTATAATTATCATTTCTACTAGTTATAAATATTTTATGAGTTCTGTCTTTTTACGAAGATATCATCTTTAACACTAGAACGACCAAAACCGTCATTTTGACGGTTTTCAAATTTCATGCTTAAAAATTTTATATAATTTATGGCGAGTTCCAAAATTTTATGATACGACTTTTAATGAAACATAAGAGTATTTAAATATTCCTATTCAATTTCCTCTCACCCATTTTAATTTCCGTAATTAGTATGACATATACCTATTTATACCAAGACCCGTCAAATTGACGGCTTCGACAATTAACAAACTCATCCCGAAGTTGTGCGGACTTCCCCATTTTCCACATGGACTAGCCCTTTTCGCCCATGCGCAGTCCACTTCAGGCTTCATATCAAACGTATTAGTAACTGGTAAATGTAATTAGGACGCGATCATTATGAATTGTACTTCTAATGTGATAACGTTCTTAGAGAAAAATGCAGTCTGTAAATAGTGTAATCTGTGTAAAGTCCAATCTCGGAAAAAAGTATGAATATTTATTTTTATGAAAAAAATAACATTTTTTATTTTTTTTGTAAATTCTAGTCAAAAATAAAACGATTTCGAGAAAGAAAAAAGTTATTCGGAGAATACAAAGAACTCACTAGTATAAATGAAGACTGTTCGGACACTTATTCAAGTAATAATAATGACTCTGAAAATTCTGGAGATGAAATTGAAGTACGAAATATTGAAGAAAGTGAAGAAGAAGAATATGAAAATGAAGATTCAGGGAATGAAGATGAAATTCCCCAAAAGAGCCACAAACGCAGAAAGAGATTGCGAATAAGTTCAAATACTGAACTGGACAGCCAAACAGAAGCTGAAAAAAGACAGGAAAAAGAAATTGCTCTCGATGGTACTGAATCGAAGAAATAGGGATTGGTTGTGTTGGTAGACTCCCATCACACACTATATTCAAGGATACTTCAGACCCAACTGGTTATGCGAAATGAAACATTATGCTTGGTAGTGTTACCAGTGCAGTTAGACATATAATTGATAATCGAATGATGAAGCACATAAAAAGTTGCACTGAGCTTGAGGCCAGAAATGTTTTACAGAAGGACGATTGGAAAATTACTATTGAAGAATTGTATGCGTTTGTAACTATTTTGTATGCTCGAGGAGCCTATGAAGAGAGAAATTTGAAATTAACCTATTTGTGGTCAGAAAAATGGGGACCTATTTTCTATCGCAAAACTATGAGTAGAAATAGATTTTTAGAAATTACGAGATTCATTCGTTTTGACAAAAAAAGTGAGAGGAGTGTTCGCTTACGAACTGACAAATTTGGATTAACTTCCGAAATTTGGAAGTCCTTTATTGATGACAGCCAAGCTTGTTACAAACCAGATCAGAATATAAGCGTAGATGAACAATTGTTTCCCACAAAAGCAAGATGTAGATTTCTGCAATATATGCCCAAAAAACCAGACAAAATCGGAATTAAATTTTGGTTAGCTGTAGACGTGCGAAGTAAATATCTTATAAACGGCTTTCCTTATTTAGGCAAAAACGAACTTAGATCACCAGGAATTCCTTTGAATGAACTTGTAGTTTTGAATCTTGTAAAAAACTACGTAAATTGTGGGAGGAATATAAAAACGGATAATTTTTTTACAAGTATGCAGCTCGCAAAGAAGCTACTGGTCAAAAATCAAGTCTTGTTGGAATTATACGAGCAAACAAAAGAGAATTGCCGAAAATAACTAAAGTTAGAAAAGATAACATGGCTCTTTTCTCCACAAAACTCTGGCTCAAATGATATTGTTTTAACAGTTTATAAAAGTATGCGACGTAAAAAAGTACTACTTCTTAGCTCAAAACATAAATCTGTAAAAATTGTTTCCAATTGAAAGCAAATTTCTGCAACTGTGTCATTTTACAATGAGACTAAGTTTGGAGTAGACGTAGTTGACCAAATGGCCTGCAAATATAGCGTAAAAGCAGGGTCACGTAGATGGCCTTTGCAGATATTTTAGAATATTTTGGACATGGCAGCAATCATATAAAAGACTTGTGATAAAAATAAAACTAGAAAACATTTTTTATTTAAATTATTCGAAGAACTCTCCAGTGAATATAGGTGCTGCAGAAAAGAAGCCTCCTACCAAAAAGAAGAACGGAAATCAATGGATTGTGCTCTAGAAAATTCACAAAATATTCCTTATGATCGCAAATCTTGACAAATTCGATTATGCAACAAAAACAAAGCGATTTATACTTGCAATATATGCAACAAATATGCTTGTGGTAAGTGTTCATCTAAGATAACATGTACTTGTAAAATATGTGCCTCATAATTATTTCATTCATATCAAATGTGCTATACTATAAATGCAAATAGAAACTGGTTGTTTTTTTAAATAATTAATGAATTACTATTTTAAATGTTATTTTTGTTAAATTATATATATATATTATTTAGATTAAATAAGTCAAATATCTCTGTGGAAAGTGTTCATCTAAATAAGAGACACTTGTAAAATATCTGCCTTATAATTATTTCGTGCATATCAAATGTGCTATATTGTAAATAGAAATATAAGCTGTTTTTGTTTAGTTTCTTTATATTTAACATTAATGAATTATTATATTAAATATTGTTTTTGTTAAATTATATTCTTTTATTTACATTAACTAAGTTTAATATGTTCGTCGTTAGTGTTAATCTAAGATAATATGTAAAATATGTGCCTCATAGTTATTTCATGCATTGCAAATGTACTATAAATGCAGATAGAAACTGTTTTTTAATTGGATTTTTATTAATAATTAATGAATTATCATATTAAATGATGTTTTTGTTAAATTATACATTTTTATTTACATTAACTAAGTCAAAAGTTACAATGAAAGCCGTGATCAAAAATCCGTCAATTTGACGGATGCGGTAAAACTAGGTATACATGAAACGCCGGTAGTTCTAGTGTTAATTTGTCTCTGCTGTATATAAAAAGTTTCAAGACTTTTATAAGAGTAAGTCCAAATAATTTCTAATTTATTTGCGTTTATATGTGATTTGCTATTTTTACCCGAGTGTTTTAATTTTAAAACTGCTTTATACTCAGAATTCGTACTTTTGTTGATAATAATAATTTAACTAATGTTTATGGAAGTTTTTCACGTATTTTTTGCATTCAGCAATAAATACAGTAGAGCTTCGAAGCTTCGATTATTCGGACCTATCGAGATCTAGTCCGATCCGGTTAATAAAAAACACGGAAAATAGGACAGTTTTAAAAAACGCATATGCATATGTTTTTAGGTAACTTCCCTTCACGGTTTTTCCAGTTTAAGACTGGCAATTGTGGTAATGCATATTTTAGCAAATTGAAAATGGCGTATTTAGAAGGGTTTTTATTTTATTTACCTATTTTTTTTAAATAAAATTTACAATTTTATTTTCTGCAGAATTGGTACAAAATTATATATAGAAGTACACATAGAAACTTCATGATTTCCGATATAATTATATATAAAAAACTTACGCACAAAATTTAATCCATCATACTTTTTTTAGATCTTCAAATAAATTAATGCAGATAAAATTTGTTATGCAACACTAAACAGTGGTTTTGTTATGCTTTGTTTTTAATAATTAAAATTTACAATTTTAATAACTTAAATAATTTTAATAATTTAAATTAAAATACACTTTTTTTTTTCCAAAAAACAAAATGATCATATTTACAAATCAAATTAAAATGAAATAAGTACCACGTAAAAGCTTACCTTTCTAGATAATTTTCTGTTTTATAATACATTTATTTGATTGTTAAAAAGCTTAAGTTGGCAGGTGTGCCGTGAGACCGGGAGAATTATTTCTCAAAAAGTTAAACACAGAATTTTATCAAACTTCATCATATTCAGTTAGTATTAATGACATTTTGGTGTATATCGCCCTACAGATGGTGTTTTTATGCTGTGTTTTTCCCGAAATTTTTTTATTTCTGCACCTATTGAATATAGGGTAACACCCCCAGTAATTGGCATGCACCAGTGATTGGCACATTTTACAAACATGTCCTAAAAAAGATTTTTATCCAGTCTTTTAAAAATTCAAGACCATATATCAGTTATATGCTCATTCACGTTAAAGATTATAACTTTGATTTATTTTACAAGATGACAATAGAGCCTAGGAAAGAGAAACAAGTATGGCTTGTATCAAATTAGCCATTTTGTTGCAAATTCTTGTTCTTTGGCTTAAGGAAGGCATGCTTTTCAATTCATTATTATCTGATTTATAATATATTTTAAATTTTAATTGACAACATTTTTGTTTAGTTAAAAAGGGTTACTTTAATTGTGTAAAAGTATTTTCGACACAAATATTTGGATTTCTGAATTAATGGTAGTTGCCAATTAATGGTGCTTCAATTTTGCTAGTTCCTAGTAATTGGCACCTATTCCAATTACAAGGAATTCGCAAGGAATTTGAGATTAAACCAGTTATTTTGGAAGTACTTTTAAAATTATAAACTAATTTTGTTTATCATTTGTTTTTATTTGAAAATATAAATTTTATCAGTAATCGGAATCCATTAAATCTTCATATGACAATTACTGGGGACAGCATGACAATTACTGGGTGTTAATGTAAATATATTGTATTGTTTTAACGTGTTCACATTTCAGACTAATATGCTGATTTCTTGCTCTCAAAAACCTGAAATATGGCATCTTCATCTACAGTAAATTAATTTAAAGCGATTAAACACAATGCAAAATGTAAAGTTTTTTTTTTAATATAAACATATGCCAATTACTGGATCACAAGGTGTCATACATTGGTGCTCTAGGTGCCAATTACTGGTGATTTCAGCAACTTTTTATAAATATATTTTTATAAAAATACTTTTTAATTTTTTTTTGCTTTTAGTGGGCAAAATAGATGCACAGATATGCATTCTTTGATTTAAAAATATTTCCAAGTAAATATCTTATTTCTTTGTAATGAAAATTGAAGTAAGTTTAAAGACAAATTCTTAAAGTGCCAATTACTGGGGATGTCACCCTAGAATTGCACAAAACATTTTATGCGTAAAAAAAAAAAAAAAAAAAACAGCAATGCTGTCTCTATTTTGTACTCACTCAATAGGCTGCGCTGGTTTCCTTATCCCATCCAGAATCAATTGACGTAGATTAGCGAGCTGGTTTGCCATATTATTTATTCCTAGTGATTAACAAAAATTAGGAAAGAAATTTTCACCGAGCTCCAGTTCCTGGATAAACCTCGATAGAGGTCTGCATTGGCCGGGTCCGGGCCTATTTTCTTTTACGACACTACTGGAGCCGGTTCATGCCTGGTTTTCACTCTTTTCATGGCTTAAAGATGTTTTTAAATCAAAAAGGGCAACTTTGTGACATATGCTTTAATTTATTTTTGTTCGGACATGCATGAAACTAGCAGATGTTTTTATTCAGAAACTGTCTAATTGCTCTCTAAAAGATGAATTTCTAAATGTGTCAAAACATTTTGCGCTTGTTGGGCGGAGCAGTTGAGAACAACCTTAACTTTTTTCGATACCGAGCTGGGACTGATTTCATTCTTCCTAGGACTGCACTGGTCGAAATTTTCAGTCTCGGTTTGGATTCAGCCCGTATGAAAATCAACCTCACGAAACGACTTTGGCCGTGCAAAAATCAGTAAAGTTTGGCCCGTTCCAAACAATATTTTTATAAGTTTAATACCTGAATATTCTATAATTAAACTTTAGAATTTATTATTTTTAAAGAATAGTAGATTTTTAGGCAATAAAATTAAAATACAGCAAAACCTGCCTATGACCCCAAAAAAGTACTTTCAGTTTCAAAACCGTACCTAAAAGTGAAAGTATCTTAAAAAAAAAAAAAAAAAAAAAAAAAAAAAAAAAAAAAAATCTGCTACCGAAATCAAAGAAGCGAAAAAAAGTCATATTAAAGAGTAACTTCAGGTGTCTCATACAAGAAAAGAAAATTGTTTAAAAATATTCTAATTAAAACGAGAAATTTGAGTGTGTTCTCAAGTGAGTGAAGAGTCCCCTTAAATGCAAAATACGTTGATTCAAAATGAATATAATAATACATGTGAAAAGAATACAATACATTACACCTGCTACGAGGGTAACTCGACCATAACTCGCTCTTTTTTTCTTTCTTTCTTTCTTTTTTTCTTTTTTTTTTTTTTTTTTTTTTGGTTACTATGCGACTTTGTCTTGGAAAATTTTACTGTGTGGCATTTTTCTGATTTTTAGGTAGCTTTCATTACAAAAAGTAAAAAGCTACCTATTGCAGCCGTCCGGAGGAAAGCACTTCCGGAAAATTTTGGTATATTTTCACCGATCATGACCCCCAGACCCCAAAACCACCCTCCGTTCAAATGTTGACATATATATATATATATATATATATAACCATATATATATATATATATATATCTGATTTTTGTCATGCGATAACTGACGTATTTATGAACCGATTTGAATGAAACTTGGTATGTACATAGTAAATACAAATGTCTCGACCGAGTTCGCTGTTCAGCATCATCCGCCATTTTGTTTCAAAATGGCGGCCATTTTAAATTTTTTAAAAAATTTAAAATTTAAAATTAAATGCGAAACAATCAAAATTTGATAAATATTTTTCTTTTACGTGTTAGAACTTAAAACAACGATTCCAGAACACTTTTCATTTTGTCTATATCTTGAAAAATGATTGAGTTATAGCACTTTGAATTTTTCTTATGGCTGACATTTTGAAACGATCTGATTTTTGTCATGCGATAACTACCGTATTTATGAACCGATTTGAATGAAACTTGGTATGTACATAGTACATACAAATGTCTCGACCGAGTTCGTTGGTCAGCATCATCCGCCATTTTGTTTCAAAATGGCGGCCATTTTAAATTTTTTAAAAAATTTAAAATTTAAAATTAAATGCGAAAAAATCAAAATTTGAAAATTATTTTTCTTTTACGTGTTAGAACTTAAAACAACGATTCCAGAACACTTTTTATTTTGTCTATATCTTGAAAAATGATTGAGTTATAGCACTTTGAATTTTTCTTATGGCTGACATTTTGAAACTATCTGATTTTTGTCACGTGATAACACGCGTATTTATGAACCAATTTCAATGAAACTTGGTATGTACATAGTACATACAAATGTCTCGACCGAGTTCGTTGGCCAACATCATCCACCATTTTGTTTCAATATGGTGGCCATTTTAAATTTTTTAAAAAATTTAAAATTTAAAATTAAATGCGAAAAAATTAAAAGTTGAAAAATATTTTTCTTTTACGTGTTAAAACTTAAAACAAAGATTCCAGAACACTTTTTATTTTGTCTATATCTTGAAAAATGATTGAGTTATAGCACTTTGAATTTTGCTTATGGTTGACATTTTGAAATGGTCTGATCTGAACGATTCATCATGTTGCTTTAAAATGGCATACACTTTATGATATCGTGGAATTTGGCGACTCTCTAAATCGCTTAAAATATAACCAGAGTGCACAAAAGATGACTAATTTCTAAAAATTCCTATTAATATTCAGTCTTGACAAAAACTAGTATTTAATCTTATAAAATCACTAATTTTATAAGATTATTTCCACTAATTTGAGCTTAGTATTTTTGAACAATGTAACTTACTTTAAAATAAATAAATAAATATATAAGTATATGAAAGCTACCTCTTCCTCCCGGCATTGCCGGAAGGACTTTTTAGTCTCCAATACATGATATAAGTATTAACGATAATTGAATGATAATTGAAACATTTACATGCAAATAGATATTCATTCAAAATAAATAAATATTGCCGCCTAGAACACTTCTTAAAAAGACTATTTTTTATCAGACACCCCTCATCCAAAATATTTTATAAGCGTATCGAAGTAAAAATTCACGTTTTGTAGAAATGGAGTCGGGCGGGCCGAGATTTCAACCCTTTTTTTTTTTTTTTTTTTTTTTTTTTTTGGTTAGGTTATATATGTATGTATTTGTATTTCCCAGGCCGTATAATCAGGCAGATTTTCTAAATTTTATGTCGACCGGAACATTAATCTATTTAGTACAAACCGGATCGGTCCTGGGCCTAAAATTTTTGCCACGCATTTTTTAGAACCCGGACCAATACGCGGGTACCTCTAATATGTATTATAAACTTGGCCCCCCCTGTCGGGGATACAGTGCCCCCACGTCGGGCAAACTCTCGCGCCGCCCTTGTTTGAGAGACAGTTTGCGATCCATTTTCTTTAGTATGATGTAATCACACTCTTTAATGTGTCTATTAACAGTGTCTTTGAACACATGTACACTGAGATTATTTTTAATTTACCGTATGGACGTATTTTGTCCAGATACCAATTTCTGTATTCTCCGATCAGTCTGAACAGTCGTCATGCGGGGTCGTCGACATCTTGGTTTCCGCTTAAAAGTATCATTTCTAGAGAGTACTGGATATATACCTTACTTTGATCGATTTAAAGCTTTTTCAATTTCAGAAACAGTTTTACATTGCGATTTCAATTTAAAAAATTTCAAAATCTCACATTTTGTGAATTTTTTACTCTTTAACAATTTTAAAATGAGAGGAAATAATTTCTCCACCTTTTATACTTGTATAAAAGTGCAGTATGATGTGATACAACGTCACTACGCAATACCAATCCCGTATTTCTAAAAAAATGTACATAAAGTGCTTAAATTTTTGAGACAGCGTTTCTTCAAGAAAAAAGAAAAATTAAGTAAAAATAAATATATATATTTTTTAACTACCCAAAATGGCTTATTTTATTTTATTTTTATTAAATGTCGAATATTTATTGTAAATTTGCATAAAATATTTTCTTCTTCAATTATTTTAAATCAGATTTGCAAAATGCTTAAACTTTTGAGACAGACAATAGCAAAACCCACAGCTTTGCTCGCGCAATAGTTAAAATATGTTAAGTGATCTAAATTTTATAAAAGGAAGTTATAGGAACGATGTGGAACCCGTCAAAATTCGACAAAAGAAAATATTTAAGAAATAACTGTTTTATTGATGTATAATAAATCTACAAAATTAGTTACAGTAAAAAATGCATCTTTTATTGGTCAGTCTAACTTTGAAATAAATATTATTTTAAGCTAAAATTAACAAAATACAATTTCTATAAAACTCATTTGTCCAAATTATTAAAATTAAACTTTAACTGCATAAATAATTAATAAATTATAATAAAGATCAGTTACTATGATGAAGTTACTAATCGAGGATCTTATATTTGGTATAAATGCGAATGAAAAAAAAAATCTAAATTGGCACAATCACAGACGATATATTTGACATAGTATACGCATTTTAATTTATATATATATATTTTTTTTTTCAATTTTAAGAGAAAATGGAGTGATTCTGTTGCCACAATTACGAAATTGGTACTAAAAACTATAAAAAAATTATATCTCAAAAACAGATACAGCTTTCAAACGAATTGCATTTATAAGTAAATTTTTTTCTCTATACGACGGTGTAAAAATTTTAAATGTGCGATGTTTAGAAGTGTAAAATCTGCAGTATCTAAAATTTCAAAACCAAAATTGTACAGGAAAATGTTGCCATTTGCAAAATGACGTATGCATTACGCACAGATGCGTTTGACCTTTATAATATAGATAGATAATTCAAAAATTAACATGTAAGCCACAGTTTGACTAAACTACATCATTGTGCTGCATTACACAGAAAAGGGATGAAATAAATTAGAAAGAACTAAAGCTAATTCTAAATAAAGGATAATTTCAGTATTCTTACGAAGTTTTTAATTTTTTAGAAATCATCTTCTTAGTACGCATTTACATCTCAAAATTAACCATTGTGATGAATTCCAAGCTTCTTTTCTAACGTCTACCATCTCTCTAGGACTAGTGGAATTAACATAAAATGCCTATGTTGAAGCAGAAACTGCCACATTAATTTTGAAGCCGATTAGGTATTTCCTATTATTCTATAGAAACGTAATTTTTTTAAAAAAAATAAAGGCTTTTTTAGAATATGGATTGTTTTTGCCAACCCCAGGTAGTAATGGCGCCGGTTTAAAATATAACCTGTGTAAGATCAGAGATTGTCACCATTAAGTCACAACCAATACTTTTATAATCGGTTTATTATATCCTGAGATTGCGTAGAAATCGTAATTTAGAAACTTTTTAAAACGCCTTTTTTTTCCCTTCCCATTGCTTCACAACTTTTAAATTTCGAATTTACTTCTAAGTATTCTTAGAGGAAATTATATTTTATAAGTAACTATCATGCTATATTTAAATTTTCCAACCTCTTTAGCATCCCAGTAGTCGCAATTTAGAATGTTTTTTGCTTTTGCAATCTTCAGATGGTAGTAGAACGCACATAAATATAGCTTATGTTTGAACAGGGTGTATCATCACAAATTTGCAACCATTAACTTTTTTATTCGTTTTGTTATTTCATAAGATACTTAAAAATCATAATTTAGAATGTTTGTTTTTAGATCGCTTTTCGTTCACTTCATCCTTTTAAATTTGGATTTTCTTCGACTCATTCAGGATGCTTTTAGAGAAACTTTTGTGACACTCTGTCTGAAAACACCATTTGCCAGAAACTTTGAATTAATCTGTTTATGTTCAACTTGTTTAAATGTGTCTGCATACTTCTCTAAAGCGTTTTAATCAATATTACGCTAGTTTTCAGAGATTATGAACACTTGACATTTCATAAGACCTGTTATTTTCAGAGTCTTTGATTATGAATTGCACAATTGCGCCATAAACTATACTAAAAATAACTTGATGAAGCTAAAATTATAATTCCATGCAAAAATCCATGTCTCAATAAAATTTTAGAATACATTAAAGCTTGGGCCGCGGGCTTGTAACGATCATTTATCATACTCCATTCATAAAATCTGGTTATAATATGCTGTAATAAATCAAGCAGATTTACGCACGCTCAACTCAACTATGCTCGTGGACGTATGTGTTTACATTTTGAAATTTTAAATTGAGTTTAACATCTTTCTATTGTATCCTGACGATGTTCGCAGAAGCGAATGAAACGTTAATAATTTTTAAATGCATTTTAAATATATTCTTTTTGTAAGTGTAACAATTTAGTAATCCGTATTTATTTTAGTACATATTTCTAGTCTTTTTTCATTCTTTCTATTTACCTACTATGAGTATTATTGAATGAAATGAATATTCCAATCAACTTTTCCATTAATATTTCATTATATTTTCTTTTGTTTATGTAACAATTTTTCACATCTTCCTTTAATCATATTTTTTGTTTCCATTTTCACCACTTCATTCTGCTATTGCTTTACAGAATAAGTTTACATTATTTTATAAATGTAATCAGTAACGATTCATTATGTTTAGCGTATAATAATAAAATTTCCACAAACATTTAATTAAGGGAGCTTTGGCCTAGAAGTCTGAACGGGCCGGACCGGCGGAATGGTTCCGAATTTTCTAACGGGCAGGGTCGGGTTGACAAGCAAAATAAACGGGCCGGGCCGGCCAAAAAATTGAACGGGCCATACGGGCTGGGTCGGGCCGATAAAAAAATTTAGCGGGCCTGCCGGCCCATTATAATGATTTAGGCACAAACGTTATAATAATAGCTGTTGTTAATGAATATGGCTTTAATGAAAATAAGTAGAAATGTGCGTCACGAACCAACACTAGTTTGACAACATCAATGCAGAAATGTAACTTCTACGGCGTAGAGATCGGCAACGGACAGTTACATTGTGTGTAACACGGGCTTAGTATTTTTAGCAGACTCGTGCAGGACCGAAATTAGACTTGCATTGTTTTTCTACATACAGACGAGCCGGACCGAAACTAGACTTAATTGATCTCAAGATGTCTATGTCAGACAACATGATTTGGAAAATTATTAATAGCGATAAAAAATTCGATTACACAGTTTCTGAATAAAAACATCCGCTAATCTAATGCATTTTCGAAAAAAAAAAAATGAATCCAGAAAGTAGCTCCTTGAATTAGAGAATTAATTTGGATTTGGAATGTTTAATAAAATAATACAGAAATATTTCCATAAATCTATTTTTACTATACAGCTTCAAAAGTTACGATGTTTTTAACTTTCTTTTTTTTCTTTTATTCGAAACCATATTAATTTTTTAATGTATCTTTGTTTGAATATGGAAAGTCTAAGAATCTAAGTAATCATAAATGTTTAAAATGTATATTTCCTGTAAAATATACTGTAAAATCCTCCCGGTGACATATATGCAGTATTCTTTCTTTAAAAGAATCTTAATTATAAGATAAAAATCTAAGTTTTTTAGAAATAATAGAAATATTGACGGGCCACAACGGGCCGGGCCGGGCCTGTTTTCACTCATTTTTGTACGGGCCGGGCCTAAAAATGTAAAATATAAAGGGGCCGAGCCGGGGCCGAACTTTTGAGTTTAACAACGGGCTGGGCTGGGCCTAAATAAATTTCCAACGGGCCGGGCCCGGGCCTGGTAATTACGGGCCGGGCTCGGGCCTGGTAATTCCGGCCCGTGCAGACCTCTACTTTGGCCATAGTCAATTCTTCCTTACATTGACTGTGTCAAGCCTCTTCACCTATTATTTTTTAAAGATTAGCACATGGTTAATGTTTAGCGTAATTTACTGTACAATCTTTATGCCTGGAATGAAAGCTCAATATTTCAGCCGTACGAACTTAGAACTTCTTTAAATTTCTATTATATATTTTATCTGAGAAAATCTTGCAAAACGTTTCTAAAATTACACTTCTTAGGCTGAAAACTGTTCATAATTGATTCTTCCATGCCAGTTTCAATTATCTGTATAAGGCCGTCCATAAATGATGTCACAAGTGTTTTCCATATTTTTGACTCCCCTTTGTCACAAAGTGTCACACTTCACTGTACCGCCCCCTCTCTTGTCACATGTCACGCTATATTAAGTAAACATAAACATTTGCAGTTCAGAAACAAAACACTACGTTTTAGATCACATCTCAAATTTTAATTTTAAACTTTAACGATGTGTTTTAATGACATTTGTAAGCTGAACAATATAAATGATTTGTACTTTGTGTAAAATAATGTTTACAACAAAATCTTTACAAAAAAAGTCGAAATATTAATAGTGAGCTGGACAATATGAATGATTTGTATTTTGTATAATATTTTAGAAAAAAAATAGAAATATTAATAAAATATTAATATGAAAGAGCAATTAAAAACAGTAGTATTTTAGAATTTGAAATAGAATGTAACATATTTGGCTTTAAACCTTATCTTTATGAACACAAAATATTTTAATTTTAAAATAACTTCATACTTCATATTTTAATCTACTGAATTTTAATACTTTTCTATTAATCAAATGCGTGATATCACATTCCTCCTTACTCCCTCCCATCCCTTGTCACAAACTAACACAATTTCGCGAACCCCCTCCTCCCCCCCCTTCAAGTGTGACATCATTTCTGGATGGCCCCCGATGAAACAAAGACTATTGCTTGGACATTTAAATAGTTTTGGTTTCCAACTATTAACGAAATTCTGAAATTCCTTTAAATATGAAAACTGTAAGTGTGTCAAGCTTCCTTGTGGTCAACCCTCCCTAGTCTCTCCTATAGCAATTTTTAAATGATTAATTACACCCAAGATATAGGAATCTGAAAATTGATTCGAGAATATGAATCCACTTCGCGAACAAAGCGTAGGGTGCCAACAAAGTGAAAATTTCTTTTACTTTCACTCTGTTGTTTCTATGCCAGAATATTATGAATTAACTTTCAGATTTACAAATTAAAAAGTTATGTGAAAGGAAAATTACCAATTTATCTGTCTGTCTTACAGAATTTTACTGCAGTTTCAATGTAATAATAAATAAATAAATAAATAAATAAAATTCTCAAATGATTAGAAAAAATAAAATTTTCTCATAATTATCAAAACGTCAGATATTGTTAACATCGACGAACTTCAGGTAATAACAACATTCTCAATTAAGACCAAAACAAAATAATTTTTATTTGCGGTTTTTAGAATTATTGTTGTGTTTGCTTTGTTGAATAAAAAATATTTTTACAAAATTAAATAGATGTAAAGCAAGTATAAAGGTTATCTGCGCGAACTTTTAACAGGTGATAGTGCACATTACAAGAAACATTTTATACATAAAGAAACCAAGATGGCAATGCACTTATATAATTAATTATAAACAGCAAATACTGCACTATTCCCCAGTATAAAGTTTCATTCATAAATTTAAATACTAATGGGATGTGCCAACCCCAAAACTTTCTTCTATCTCATACGCAGAGGAAAGGGGGGCTCCTTTGAACAGATTTTCAGAAAATCAATATATTTTTTACTTGAATTATATTTATTGAGTTTTAAATATTACATAATAAAAACAATGCATTTCTTCATCTTATGAACCATAAATTAAACATTTCCCAAAGAAATTAAATAAGTTGTGAGGATTTAAAAAGTTGAAAGATTTTTGTTCAAACCTGACCCATGTAGGGGTGCCTTTAAACAAGCAAGGGACACCTTTGAACAAATGAATAAAATATGAAAATATTCAGAGTTTTTATAAAAAGTTGCATATGTTACAGAAATATAAAGTAATATGAATAAAATTAAATAACTACATTAAGTTGAAAAAATAATTTTTTTGTTATTTAACCAAACTTATGTCCATCAAAGTTGGTGTCAGAACTCATTCTTTATAAAAAAAAAAAAAAAATAAAAAAAAAAAAATAAATAAATAAACTGTCCCTCCAATTATGTTTCGTTGTGAAAACTGTTTAAAAATATCCTTGAAATACACCAATGTGGTATCTGATGTTTTTGAAAAAATAAAAATTTTCATTCGCTATAATTCCGTTTTATCCGTTACGGAAACCAGAAATAATGTCTGGAAACCTGTTAAACCACGAATCATTCTTTGTATCCAAAATTTGCAACTATCCAATAAAGGATTTTAGATTTGATTCAGTTTAGATTTTAAATTTCCCATCACTGATACATACAGAGATTGGAACCTATGTGTGCAGTAAAGGGAATTGTTAGCAGTATAAGTCCACGTTCTTTGACATTCTTAATTAATATCTTTTCACATAAAAAAATTTCAGAAATAAGAATATTTAGATGCATTAACAACGTTAATGCATCTAAACTTCATAGGTGCATCTAAACTTCATATCTAATCTTCATCTAACAACTTCATAGTTTTAAGTGTTCTCTTTAAATTAGTTCAATTATTATTTATCACCAGTTTATTCGGCTTTTGTTCACTGATCAATGGTTCCCCAATTTTTTTGTTCAGTGGTGCCCCATAACATGGAGCTCAACATTACAACGGTTTACTCAATTCGGCTGAAGAATTTGAATAAAACAAAGCTTATAAACTAAAGCTCACATCTTTGTTTAAACATTGAAAAATAAATTAAAATTTTAGGGATAGAAGTTTGTAAACAAAATTCTTACAACTTTATTTTCTTAAATTAAGATTCAAGAGGGAGAAAAATACATATCTTGTTTAGACAGTACTGTTCATACAAAATAGTACAGCTTTGTATAATTATTCCATTGAAGCAGCAGCAATGTATTGCCATATACATTTTTTTTAAATAATTTATTTGAAGGAAAATATTTAGAGTGTTCAAAGGTGCCCACAGTTCAAACGTGCCCCAATCTTCCCTACATTTTAATATTTTAAAAAATAGCTATTCATGTTAATGCCTTTAATAATTTTAATTCAATACTATACGAACTTTGAATTTCATCTTAAATGTCTACCTCAGTCAATTAATCGGAATAAAAACGAGTTTCCGTCTTTGCACGAACCGATGGACAATAGAATGATAGACAGTTTTTTTTTTCAAATTCAGGGAGGACCTACTTACTATACCCAAAAATAGTCATACACAAAAATTTTAGTTCAGTTCTATGCTTAACTTTATACACTTTTTGATGGTAAAATAATGAAAATGACACAGACATCGTGATTATAATGCTTCCTTCCAGGGGATTTTTTTCGAATTCAGGGCGGACCTCTGGCCATAGGCAAACGCACAAAAATTTTGTTCAATTCGATGCATAACTTCATACACTTTTAGGTAGTACAATATTAAAAATGGTACAAAAATCGCTATTGCAGCAACCCTTTCCGGCAATTTTTTTTTTTCAAATTCAGGGAGGACCAACTAACCATAGCCATATATTTACATAAAAATTTGGTTCAATTCGATGCATAACTTCATACACTTTTGGTCGGTACAATATTGAAAATGGCACAAAAATCGCGATTGCAGCGCCCCTTTCCGGCGGGATATTTCGAAACTGAAGAAGGACCTGCTTGCCACAGCCAAAAATGTATACAAAAAATTTGGTTCAATTCTATTTCATCTTCGTACACTTTTTGATGGGGCAATGGCGACATATGGATATATACACAAACGGACAGACAGACATTTTGTAAAAACATGTTTTTTGGAATCTCTGACCTCTAAAACGTGTAAATCAGTAGCCGAAAGTAAAAAAAAATTCCGATTACAAAAGTAACAAGTATGTAAAATCATGCGTTAAGCATAGATTATGAAGCACTTTCCAACACTTAATGAAATCTTTAACAAAACTTTGTTATTTAGGGAAATAATAGTGTATAGCCAAATATACCCAAATATGTATTCCAGTACTTTTGAACAGCCCTGTATTTCATATGTCAGTTGATATAATGGAAAAATTTAGCTTAGCAAGAAAATACCCAGTAGCTTGAGATTTCTTTTTCAGCAATTCATACTATTAGATGGAAGCATACTTGAATACATTTGTTCAGCCCTGTAGTTTATATTGTACCTTTATTACACGTCAGTATTAGGCTAAAATTTATTGTAAACTAAAACACTTTTAAAACAACTGAAATCACATTCTCATAAATCATCATTCATACGCGTCCAAGAACCGAATTCTTTGCGTGGCCCTGTACATCCTTTTATCTATATTCTGCAAACATTTCTCAGTAAATTGAATGAAGCTCAGCGTAAAAATGCATAGCTTATTTAAGAACCACGTTTAAATAATTTACTCTCATATTGAGTAACGTTGGTGAGCTCTTTATGGGTAGCCCTGTATATCAACTATAACATTTATACACACCATATAATGTGCATATATTTAGCGAAATATAAACGCGCATATCATAATTAAAATGCATTTCATCCCTCCATGAGCCATCATCGGACACATATACGGTACTTCGGAAAGAATATACTATTTGAAATCTTTTGTGTGGCCCTGTAAATGCTATGTACTTCATATTATGCAAGACAGTAGCGTATAATTTATATTAAGCTTCACAGACATATATCAATTTTATTATACATGAAAAAGCTTAATATATTTAAAATATGTAATGGGAAACTTTTGATTCGCCCTGTAGATAAACTACTCATGGTAGAAACTTCACTTTCGATAGGACTTGTGCCAGGGTAAACGTCAATAATGTCCTAAAATTTCATGGCAATCCGAGTATATTAACGATTTTCCCCCATAGGCCGTAATGTAATGGGAAACTTTTGATGCGCCCTGTAGATAAACTAATCATGGTAGAAACTTCATTTTCGATAGGACTTGTGCCAGTGTAAACGTCAATAACGTCCTAAAATTTCATGGCAATCCGAGTATATTAACGATTTTTCCCCATGGGTCGTAATGTAATGGAAAACTTTTGATTCGCCCTGTAGATAATCTAATCATGGTAGAAACTTCATTTTCAGTAGGGTTCGAGCTAGGGTAAACGTCAATAACGTCCTAAAATTTCATGGCAATCGGAACATATTAACGATTTTTCCCCATAGGCCGTAATGTGATGGGAAACTTTTGATTCTCTCTGTAGATAAACTAATCATGGTAGATATTTCATTTTCAATAGGGTTCGTGCTAGGGTAAACGTCAATAACGTCCTAAAATTTCATGGCAATTCGAGTATATTAACGATTTTTCCCCATAGGCCGTAATGTAATGGGAAACTTTTGATTCGCCCTGTAGATAAACTAATCATGGTAGAAACTTCATTTTCGATAGGACTTGTGCTAGGGTAAACGTCAATAACGTCCTAAAATTTCATGGCAATCGGAGCATATTAACGATTTTTCCCCATAGGCCGTAATGTAATGGGAAACTTTTGATTCGCCCTGTAGAAAAACTAATCATGGTAGATACTTCATTTTAAATAGGGTTCGTGCTAGGGTAAACATCAATAACGTATAAAAATTTCATAGCAATCCGAGTATATTTACGGGAGTTAGAGCGCGGACAGACGGACAGACGGCCAGACAAACCGAATGCATAAGCACTTTTCAACTTTGTTGGAAAGTGCTAAAAATGAAGACAATTTATCGAAGTATTCAATGGAATTAATTACTGCAGTTATTATATCGATTTTTTTATTAAACAAGTTGGAAATTTCACGTGAAGCGTAGCAAATGATGTGCGTTCGTACGATAATGAAGTTTTAAAAATATCACTCTCATACATTAATCTCATAAAATTATAAATAGTTAATTACATTTAAATTGCGCAACAATATGTTCTCTCTATACCCATTATGTAATGAAATACTTTTGTGTGGCCTTGTAAATCAATAACAAAAGTTTTTTGCACAACAGATTATGCAAAATCTATATTATAATATGTACTTTATGATGCATAGCAATATTATTATGTTCAAATGAGTGTAATATTATTAAAATGTATTTGAAACTTTTTTTTTTTCATTGACTGTAATGTAACAGAGTACTTTTGATTGTCCCTGTATTTGATCTATGCATCCTATTTTAAAAAAAAAATTGAAATGATTTGATAAAATTATGTAATAAGTATGTAATTTAAATTTCAAACGATTAAAATGCATTTGCAAACATTTTCCCCCTTTGATCGTAATGTAACGGGATACTTTTGATCGTCCCTGTAATTGATCTATCCATCCGAGTCTCATAAAATTTGAAATGACTCGTCAAAATTATGCAATATTTATATATTTTAAATTTCAAAAGATACGGTTGGGTAGTTTTTGCGTTGTTATATGCGGACAGACAGACAGAAGGACTGAACGACAACTATAGGTTCTACGTATTTACATAATTACGAACGCTTCTAAAAATGGGTGTTTATTTATTGTCTAGTGATTCAACATCATCTTAAATTAAAAAAAATACCTATTGAAAACCGTGTTAGAAAAAAAATATCATTTTTTAAATTTAGTAGAGATCACTTGAAATTATTAAAAAAAAATAATAATAATAATAATAATAATAAATTGTGCAGTGTTACATGATTTGGATTAGAATCGCGAATTACTTCTCTATTAACTCACAGAGAAACAGAGTTTTTCTTTATTACGCGTAATTTCTGACGGGAGGAGGTCCTTTTACTGTATAAATTGCATGAATGCATTTTGGAGTCAATGTCTCCTATTGGATTCAGCGACTATTCTTCTGCGACTTAGAAGACACATCCGTTATTTGTTGCCTTTTCAGAGATTAACGCGGATATATGAACACACACTGTCCCTGAACTACATTGCCTGAAATCTATGAACAACAGACGCATACGAATGAAAACTTAAAAGTCAACGAAAAAAGCTTATTATTAGGAAGGACACAACTTTTTAAAAAAATTGCCTTAATAATGGTGAAAAAACAATCCTGAGTATATTCTAAAATAACAAATTTACCTTGATTTGATATAAGTTTTATGTTTAGCATAAAACGAAATAGAAGGTCCTTTTCATTGACATATAGTTTAGCTACAAAGAATGACATTTTATAGTTAAACATTCCGGGTAATTAATCTGGGTTTTGCCTTTTTTATTTTCAATCCACAGTCAGCAACCAATTGTAATAATTCTACCAATAGTTACTTTATACAGTGAAACCTCTGAATAAGGGACATCCATGGGACCGGAACTTTTGTCCCTTAAATAGAGGTGTCCCTTATTCGGAGTTCTTGATTTTTTTTTATTAATTATTCAGAATGACATAAAAAATGACAAAATATTAAATTTGAAGTTTAAATGTACCCGACAGTTATAAATTACATTAATCAAGCACAAAAAGAATAAAGAATTAATTCAAATTTTCAACCGATTACTAAATCATTAAATGATTTGTAGAATTAATAATTTGTATTTTTGCATAAATGTTTGTGTACATGCAAAAAGCACAATAACATTTAAAAGAATTTTACTTGAAGTCATCAATAAAAAAAGGTATTGCTTTGCAAATTTCAATTTTTCTAATACAAAACTTTTCAGATATTCATTTACCATACTTAAAAAAATATTCAACTGCTTTGCATATTTTAAAGCATCTGTGAAATTCTTTATTTCACAATTTTTCTTTCTCCTTCATTTTCGGAGTCATCTTCACAATTTTCACCTTAACTTTCAATAGGAATAAATGCATTTCGATGTCTTCATCTGAATTGTGGGTAAATAAATGCTCATTAATTGTGTTGTATACCACTGTATCAACATGGCTGCCTGTCTCATAAGTTCACAAAATTCTGTATTTTCATTTTCATTACAGACTACTTTATTATCTGAAATGCAAAAATTTTATCCTTTAATCATTTGCACTCGTATGTACAATGTGATTGGGTGGTGTATTTCTTTACGAAATTTATTTTTGGAATCAGTAGCAAAGAAAAAAAAAATTTTTACTTAATCAATTTTTTTTTTTTAGATTATGTACTTGAAGTAAACTTTTTAAAAAAGCGATGCTATAACGGAATAAAATTTGTGTAAAAAATGCCCCAGTCCAAAGGGTTAATCTCATTTTCAAGTGTCCCTTATATCGAGTATCCCTTATTCAGAGGTAAATATATTACATTCCCTATACCTTGGGACTGGGACCGGAATTTTTGTCTCTTAAATAGAAATGTCCCTTATTCGGAGTGTCCCTTATTTGGAGGTTTCACTGTATCATTGTAGCGAATAAATGCGCACTGTTCAGACAGACTTAAAAAAAAATTCATTCAAGAAATTTATTTAAAAAGCCATAAAATTTTATTGAATTGAGATACAGATTTCAAACAAATTTCATTCGAAATTCGTATTTTTTCTGCCATTTGAGAATGTAAAAAAAAAAAAAAAAAAAAAAAGAAAAAAAGAAAAGAAAGAAAAAAAGAAATTATGTGATATATAGAAATGATGTACGCAAGCCATAAAATAGGGAAAGGTATAGTGTCGTTCGATGCCACCATTATGATACATTTCTAAAAAAATGCAACTAATATTTGGCGGGCATCTAAAACTGGACAACAAATTTCTGGACAGAAAAAAATGTACCACCTTGTCGCTACAAAGGAAAAATATTTGCTGGCTAAAGTATATTTTCTTTCAAATGGCTTTCAAAAGTAAAAGAAAACATTTGTTTTTTATGAGAATGGTAATTAAGAGGCTACTCGACTTGATCAAAAAAAAAAAAAAAAAAAAAAAAAAAAAAAAAAAGAGAGAGAGAGAGAGAGAGAGAGACTCGGATGATAATGTTAAGTCTATGGAGCTGTTTTTTCAAATATCTCGCCCAAATTTTTATATTTTTACATTAGTTTTTTTTTTATAGCTGAGGTTTATTCACGAACCGGATTAGTTTTTACTCTTAATATTATGATAATTCAATTTCAGAACCGGTTCCGAAAGTTAAAGCAATAAAAAAAATACGAAGCCAAAATCGATAAAGTAAAAACTAGCCCAGTTATAGATCGTCTTCAACTATCCTATCCCAAAAACATCATGTGAAAATATTTCAATGTCAGCGAAATATTTGAAAATAACGCTTCCGTATACTTAACATTATCATCCAGGTCTTTTTGAGCGAGTCAAGTGACCTCAAGTACAAAACTGGTGCCCTCAAAAATTTTAAATGCATTTCAATTTCTTAACCATTGAAAATGCATAGGCAATGTAAATTGCTCAAGAGTTCATAAATTAGGCAGGAATTAAGGTTATGTTGATAAAAAAAAGTCTGACATTAACTTTTAAAAAGTTACACGTTACACATTTTTATATTGTCCTTGGCACAGGTCGGAAGTTGCGCTCTACAATTTGAAAATATACAGTAGACACTACTTTGGTTCTAGTGTAACATTCTGCATTTTGGACAATAGTACAGAGAGTAGAGCGATTAAAAAAAAAAATAAAAGTTTGTAATATTGATTGCAAACTATAAGGTTTTTGCGATTTCCGATAATGACTAATTGAGGTAAGGGCAAAAGTTAAATTAGGGGGGGGGGGGGCATTAAAATCATTGCAACAACATTAAAATTGAATTAATGGTTGGTCAGTCATATGTGTATATGTAATGCATAAACAATATTTTCGCACCTTAGATTTTAAATTGAAGAAAATTCTTACTTCTGTCAATTCTAAATTAAGTACCTTAATTAATAAAAATACCCTTTTTCCTTACTAGGAAATTGTAAGAAGTGTATGTCACCGATTTTGACGAAAGTGATATCGTTGGAAAGATCTCATCGTGAGCAGTAAAAAACTCAATGGAACTACCCATCTGAAATGAGCCGTTTTCGAGATATCCGTCAATTTATGCCACGTAGCTAGTGCACACTTAATGGGAGACCGCAAAAAAATGTTTTGTTTCGATTTTAACGAAAGTGGTATCGTTGAAAAGATATCATCGCGAGGATTAAAAAACTCAATAGAATCACACGTCGGAAATGATAAGTTTTCGAGATATCCGACAATTTGTGTCACATTGCTAATGCACACTGCTGGGAAACTGCATTATGTGACATAAATTGTCGGATATCTCGAAAACGGTTCATTTCAGATGGGTAGTTCCATTGAGTCTTTTACTTCTCATAATAATATCTTTGCAACGACACCATTTTCATCAAAATGTAGAAAACAATTTTTTGCGGTTCCCCATTAAGTGTGCACTAGAACAGTATGCATTAGTTATGTGACATAAATTATAGGATACTTCGAAAACAGCTCATTTCCGACGGGTAGTTCTATTGAGTTATTTCTCCCTCATAATGATATCTTTTTAACGATACCACTTTCGTTAAAATCGAGACTAAAATTTTTTGGGTTCCCCATTAAGTATGCACTAGTTACGTGACATAAATTGTCGGATATCTCGAAAACGGCTGATTTGCGACGGGTAGTTCCATCGAGTTTTTTGCTGCTCTCGATAAGATCTTTCCAACGATACTACTTTCATCAAAATTGGTGACTTACACTTCTTGCAGTTCCCTAGTTAGTACAGAACAAAACACTTTAATATAATTTTAACAATTTGCCATATTACTTTAGGATGAATGTAATAACATAAAGTTATTGAAAAGTTGGAAAAAATAGTAAATATTTTATAATTTAATGTATGGATTTGGGGGCCCCTTGATGTCTGGCGTCCCTGGGCAAAGTCCCGATTTGCCCGTGCGATAATAAGAGCCACAATATAGCCTGTATTATAAATTGAACTCATGACCAATAACTAGAAACAATGAAATTCATAGCAATAAATACGCTCATTTGAGCCGATACAGCTCAAATCGATGAGTCTTATTGCAAATTTCCGAAGGAAGAAACGAGATTTTTGGAATACAGGTAATTTCAAGTTTTTGGTTAGGCTAAATTTTTAACGGCATTTTCGCCAAAAACGATTTTTGGGGAAAACTCAAATTTTTATCCGAAAATGAAAACGAAATTTGATAATCGGCCGATTTCCAATTAGAATATTTATCAGACTCTTTCTAATAATTGCTTCAATTAGCTTTTCGATGGTGTTAGTTTTTTTTTTTTTTTTTTTTTTTATAGAGATTTTCTTTAGATATCATTGTGCTACTTATTGAACGAGGAAGTTTTGTTATAATATTCTAAATAAGTTAGAAGGCACCTTATGATCTATGCTTGACGCGTGATTTTTCATTATTGTTAAAGTTTAGTTAAAAGATAAAAAAAAGTACAGATTATATTATTTGCATTCATTTACTACACTGATGGACAAAATTAAGAAATGGGAAGTATTTTCACACATTTCTCAGAAAATAGCTCATAAAACCTGGACAGTTGATTGTCATATAATTGCAATATGGCACTGGTGTCGCTGAGATGAGGTTACGTATTTTTGTGGGCGTTGCTAAGCCAGCAGGAGGTATAAAAGTCTGCAGCTAGCTGCTCAACCCACTCCACTCGCAACACAGGAGTGATTTGTATACTGTTTCTTGAATAATCTTGTTTTTTTTTTTTTTTTTTTTTTTTTTTTTTTTGTGAAATGAGTGAACATCATCGTTTAGACGATGGTTTGAGGTGGTGAATTGTGGATAGAATTGAGACAGGGCAGTCCCAAGCTCAGGTTGCTAGGGAATTGGGTGTAACTCCAGCCGTTATTTCGACTTTGTGGAGTCAATTTCAAAACAGTCGGATAGTGTCCAGAATACCAGGAAAAGATCGTCCGAGAGCAACAACGCCCAGGTAAGACCAGTAATTGCTACTTACAGCCAAGCGCCAGAGGACGTCTACAGCGACACAACTGAGTGCGACACACGGCAGTGTTCTCGCTGACTTTTGACAAACGTTAGAAATTTGGCTAATTAAAAATAAAAAAAACATTCGCCAAATGAAAAACATATTAGCAAAATAAATTCGCCGTGTAGCACAATAAATAAATAAAATAAAAATAAAAATAAAATAAAATAATTATTTAATCCTTTAATATATCCTCTTTTTTTTCGATATGTTCTAAAATAACCTAAGTTTTTATACCTGCGACAACGATTGTTATTAATCTAATTTCAACTATTCGTTACAAATATATTATAAATATGTACATTAAAAATGTGTATATATACATATGAATGAAAAACGAAAAAGAAAAGATAGAAAAAGCAAACATTGTGCACTAGCAATTTGGCGAATCTAATCGCTTGTTTACTCTCCAAATGAAGAATATAGTCGCAATTTGGCGCAATGGCGAGCGACAGCGAGAACACTGGTATAGGGACCTTGCTGCTGCCACAGGAACATTAGTTTCAAGGAAGATTGTTGCCAAGAGGTTCGTGAAAGAGGGTTGTATGCCGGGAAGCCAGCCATTTGCATCCCACTCACTCCCTTCCACAAAAGAGAGCGTGCACAATGGTGCAGACAGCACCAACACTGAACACAGCTTCAATGGGCTAATATTCTGTTCACAGATTAGTCCAGATTCAGTCTTCAACCTGATTCTCGGCGAATATTCATATGGAGGGAACCTGGGACCCGATACCATCCCAGTAACATCATAGAAAGGGACCAATATGCTGGCGGAGGACTGATGGTTTCGGCAGGAATCATGCAAGATACCCGCACACCGCTCCTAGTGTTTGACACTTGTTCCGTGAATGCCCAGTGGTACAAGCAGGAGATCCTACAATCCTGCGTGCGTCTTTTCAGGGGCGCTGTTGGCCCTGAATTCGTTTTTATGAACGACAGTGCCCGTCCACATAGGGCTCGTCTGGTTGAGAAGTATCTGGAAAGCGAGGATATTCATCGAATGGATTGGCCAGCTAAATCTCCTGACCTTAACCCCGATGAATATGCTTGGGATGCTCTTGGAAGGGCTATTGCGAGATGCCAACCCCCACCCAGAACCATTCCGGCGTTAAAAACTGCTCTGGTGGAAGAGTGGGAGAGTCTTCCACAAGCAATCCTTAACTCTCTTATTAACAGCATGCATACGCGTTGTGCATGCTTGTCTTATTATCAGAGGTGACCACACACCATCCAAGCCTCACTTTCATTGCCATCTTTCATCATGAATTTCAGTCCACATTGGACTGTTGGCAATAACTCTTGCCAATGAATGACACTTTAATTTTTACTTTACACATATTATTGTCATACTATAAGTTATATCCATACCAATTTTCATTTATTTTTATCCAGTATTTCTCGAGATATTTGGGAAAATGCCTTCCATCTCTTAATTTTGTCCACCAGTGTATAAACATGATAAAACTTTTCAATGAACTAAACATTTTCATCTTAAATAGAAATATAATATTAAACTAGTCGGATGTGGCAATCCCAAAACTTTCTTCTATCTCAAGCATGTTAATCCTTCAAAAGTCGCTACCGCAGTGCCAAAATTAAATGACAATCTATGCTCATTGTGAAGAATTCTAAAGACATGAAATTCCGTGAATTAGTTCTTGAAATAGCACAGTTGCGGATAACAGGAAAAATGCAGCATAAAAGGACCATTTGCTGGGCGATTTATACTAAAACATAGACAGCAATAATATTCATCAAGGTATGTCAAAATCTGAAATTTGATGACAAAATTCGTGCATTAGCTCTTGAGATAGAGCTATAGCAAGAATCGGGGAAATTCTGCATAGCAGCGCCACCAGCTGGGCTATTGACGCCAAAACATAAACAGAACTAGTTCATATCACTAAGTTACTGAATCTAAAGTTTGATGAAAATTCATGCATTAATTCCTGAGATAGAGTTATTGCAGAAATCGTGGAATACGCAGCATAGCCACCTGATGAGTACTTTACACCAAAATGTAAACAACAGAAATTTATGTCAAGGACTAACTGAATCTGAAGCTTGTTGGAAATCCTGCGTTAGTTATTGAGGTAGAGCTGTTGCGTAAGTAAAAAAAAGTAGCATAGCGGCGTCACCAATTGAGCGATTTACACCAAAAACTAATCAGCATCAATCTATATCAGGTACAACTTGAATGTAATTGTTTATTAAATTCTGTGCATTAGTTCTTGAGCTAAAACTATTGCAAAAAGTATAAAAGATGCAGAATAGTCGCGCCCTCTGTTGATCGATTTTCACCAAATTTGAAACATCATTAATTCATTTCAAAGATTAACTAAATCTGAAGTTTGATGGAAATCCGTGCATTAATTGAGATATAGCTGTTGCGTAAATCGTAAAAAATGCAGCATAGCAGCGCCACCTATTGATTATTGTTTTGCACCAAAAACTAATCACTGTCAATTTATGTTAGGGACTACCTGAATATAACTTTTTATAAAATTCTGTGCTTTAGTTCTTGAGGTAGAGTGCCCACAAAATTTATGCCACATATACTAGATCTAGACAGTCACAGACTCACAGAGAGTCATTTTTAAGACATGCTTTTTGGAATCTTTGAGCCCTAAAGCGTTTAAATCCGACGAAAACTGGAATTCAAAAATTTTCACGAATAAAATACTTTTTTCTTGTAATGATAGAAAAAAGTAAAAACATTTAAAATTAAATGGTTAATGAAAAAAAAACTCCCACTAATATCACGTAATTTAAATCAGTTACAATAGCCGTTTCAAGCTCTTACAATTTCCTCATCAGTATAAATATAAATGTCAAACAAAAACCAAAGCTGTTCTAATTAATAAACAGCTTTGGTTTATGACTGACATTTGTATACTGTTGAGGAAAGCGTGTATAGAGCTTGAAACTTCCATAGTAATTGATTTAAATTACGTAATATTATTGCGGGGATAAGTGCGATTTTTATTACATGTCAGCTGTTAAATTCTTTAAAAATGTTAAATGTTCATAAAATGTTAGCCGGTATTTTGGCAAAATCAAAATGCACTGTAAACATTTTGAATAAAACTACTTTACGTATGTAAATTTTACAGGAAAATATAAAACATTTTATATTAATTGTACAGTTTTGGTTATTTTTATAAGTGACCCCATTTCTTTATTCAAAATTAAAATAAAAGTTTGCAAGTATGCATTTTATTATTCATAAACTCAATATCTGTATTGTATCTGCGGTTCTTTTGTTACTTGCTTTCAAACGTTAAAATATTATTTTAACATAATTTTTATAAAGCACTTTGCAACATATTTAGACTATTATAACAAAAGCGTTTAATATTTTTTTCTTATTAATTCTATGTACAGTCATTTTATTCGAAACGGTTACACTGCATTTTGATTTCGCAAAAATGCATATTTTCGAGTAAAATCATTTTATTCAAAAATGTTACATTGAATTTTGATTTCGCAAAAATGCGTGTTTCAGAGTAAAATCATTTTATTGAAATCGGTTACACTGAATTTTGATTCACGAAAATGCTGGCTAGCTTTTCGTGAAAAATGTTGATGACAGAATCTATTTTGATGACAGTTATTTTATTTTGTATGTGAAAATAGACGAAGCTCGTTTTGATACTATTTGTTTTTCTCATGCAAAATTTTGAATGTAGTTTTATATAAAATATTAAAAATTAATTTACTTTTAATGTACGTGTGAATTAACACGTTGAGTGCCACCGTCAGTCACCGGTGAGTGACACTGAACTTTCCGTTTGGGCCACAGTCTAATATATGATGAAAAAAACTAAGATATTTATATTGTTTTAAGTAAGTAATTACTGAAAATTTATTAAACTTTTACTTATTACAGGATTATATTTTCTTAACAATTAGTTAAAACACTATATTTTTTTAGTTTTATACCGTATTTTATACCGTCAGTCATCGCTGACTGACGCGGCCTAAATTTGAAGTTTAGTGTCAGTCACCGTAGCATTCAACATATTAAAAAAGTTTTTTAATTAAATAACGATCACTTGAGTATGTTCTATTTGTATTGATTTAAAAAATTAAGTCAGATTCTTTTCCTACTTCCTTTATTTAAAAATGTTAATGCATTTCTTCCCTTTCCAGCTGTGACAAATTGTAATATTTTAACGTCCGAGACCAAATAGCAAAACAACCGCAAATAAGCATTTTGAGTTTATAAATATTAAAATCTATTTGCATACTTTTATTTAATTTTTTATTTTAAAAACGGGGTCACAAATAAAAATAATTAAAACTGTATAGATATTATTATTTCTTTCACATTTTAAAGAGAATATAAACTTTAAAAAGTACTTGTTTTTCTGTTAAGCGAAATATTTATTTCCGATCAAAAAGTCTTTACTTATTCTATTCTTAGCTTTTAAAACTATTTTATAAGCTTAAAACTGTTTTGGTTGTTTTGGTTGGAAATGTTACTTTAATAAATAAATTAAGTTTATGTTAAATTTTTTAAACTAAATTTAAAATTTTACCTATCTTTATATTTATTTATATACTTACATATCTATCTATCGTCAAGCTTATTATATACATATATACAGAATAAATTTTTTAGACTCTTCTACAAGTTTATAGAACTAAACGCTTTAAGCTCACTTTCTTGCTGCTTTCGTTATTACTTACCCATCATACGTAGTATAGAGTAAGTCTTGCAATCGTTTTGAAAATCGAAAAAAATTTTTGACGGATTTACACGTTTTAGACACTGGAGGTTTCGAAAAACATATTTTTAGAAAAAAAAATTGCCGTCCGTCCGTCTGTCTGTCTGTCTGTAAACGCTCTATCTCACGAACAAATTGAGATAGAGACTTGAAATTTTGTATGTACTTAGTATGTAAGAATGGGACGAAGCCTATTGAATATCAGCAACCTCGATTATCCGGAACTATTTTTTCCGGATTCTCGAAAAATTCGTGCTGATGAAAGGTATATAAAAATTTTCGAATTTTTTTATTTTAAGGAATGCATATAAAAGGCAATAAAAAAACACAAATTTTGCATAAAGAACGAAGTCGATCGGATTATTAGTTGTCGAGATATTTGTAATCCTGTTTTCCACATTCTTCGATTTTTCATAATCCTGTATTTCATTCAAATTTCAATTCAAAGGTATATTTTAATAGAAAATGAGACGCTTAATCCGACGCAGCAAACTGTTAGTTAATATGATTATTATTTTTGGAGTTATAAGGATGTTTCTTTTACATAGTTTGGTATTTCTTGAGTAGTTTGGCGTTTTATATAATTTGTTGAAATTGGTGCATCAGCAATTCATTAATAGAGTATTACTATGTGTATTAACAACATTTAAATTTAATTTTGGAATTGAAATGCATTGTATAAATCGTTTTCACATATTTTATTTTCATATGCATATAAATGATGGGTAAGTATTACGGTGGCCTCCAACGACTAGTTTCATATTGATTAATATTAGATAAAATTTGATTTTGGAACAAAAGGGAAAGTTGTTTTAATAACAATATTTTAAATAACAACATTTTACTTCGAAGTAATAACGATATAACATTGTTGATGGGAATAGTTAACTACTCAATTGTGACACACTTACAGATTTTACAAAGATTGGGGGAAAAATACGAATAATTATTTGTGAAATTTATGCTTCAGTAGATTTGTATCTATTCATATTATCAAATAACTGTGTATTTAATCAAATACGAAAGTGTTTCTTATTAGTTCCATAGCAAGTGTCTTTTGAGGTTATTTTCCGAGCGTTTAAGTAAATTAAATATTTCAAACAGAAATAGATTTTTTTAAACGTTCAATGATTCATCTAATACGTATTGCAATATTCTTGTAAAATAGAATGAGAAAATATAAAAACATATTCACAAGGAATAAGTTAAAACTCTAAAATTTGAAAACGATAGACTTAAACGAGTGTTTTTAAATTGCATTCATACAAATGACATGCATAATGAAAAATACAAAACTTATTATACTAAGGTATCCTGGGGTAATAACGCCACGTTAAGGATCTACCAATTTTCGCGGCTTAGTTTTAGATTGCATTTTTCAAACAAATATATGATTTGATACAGCAACTCATTGACTATCTATATAAAAAAAAATAATGTAACAGATATGTATTCATAAAATGTAATTCCGTGATTTCTTGACCAATGCTATTTGGCGTTATTACCCACCTATATGGGTAATAACGCCATGCAAATGAAACTATAAAATAAGATGGAATAATGGCATGTAGATTGCCCAGTTCTAAAAATACAGACTCTACAGCTCTAAAATTATAAATTGCATTCTAAGCTATTGAAAATGTTCACTTTTTTTGTGAAAGTGTAAGAAAAAGAAATGTGCGGTTAGGAGGGGAGGTGAGGAGGCAAAAAAATATCAGATTCTAAGCTACTTTTTGCTTAAAAGGGACCGTTTAAATAGAATTATTAGAAACATTACGCGATTTTAACTGTGCTTATTTGAATCAGTATTTATATTCCCATGTATGTATCCTATTAGATAGAAACTATCCAATTTTTGGTAAAAGTGAAAGAAAAAGAAGTGAAGGGGAGCTTCAACAGGATATAACACTCTGTGCCTCTCTTTGCTTAAAAAGTCCCGCTTAAATACAGTTATAAGAAACATTGCATGGTTTTAACCATTTATAATGTAGTATTTCAATCATGTGAAATTTTATAATAACTAGAGTTATTTGTAATAAATAGTTTTGTTAATACAATTATAGTAGTCCTGTAAATATTTTTTAACCCATAACTCCACACTAATGCGTATTCTCCAAACTTAAAGTTAAATTGTCGGCGTTATATAAAGCATGCTTTAAAAAATTTTTAACTAATTAAATAAGATTTTTTATTAAAAAAAATACTATCCCAATGAGATCTCTTGTTAATTATTATACATGATTCATGTGGTTATGTATCATTATCTCTGTATTAGCAACAAAATTAACCCTTAACTGCTGTTAGCTATCTCACTGAACGCTATCTCCCTCCCCTCCCCCCCAAATTTTAGAGTTTAACTTGTGTTTTCCTGTTTAACTATAACTGAAACTGAAATTCGCTTTCGTTTTGAGTCGTTATTCTATTGCTAGAAATATTTGAATAGATTAAATTTAATTATAATTAATTTTGTACCAAAAGTTTAGTGCAGAAACAGTATTCTATGATTTTTAATCATTGATCGCCTTTTAACCTTTAAGTAATGTTACCAGTCTCACTAACCACGATTTTTCTTTTCATTTTTATAGTTTAACTTGTAATTTTCAGTTTAACTACAAATACAACCGAAATTTTGTTCCATTTGGAACTTTAGCACTATCACCAGAGACTTTTAAATAGGTGACTATTAAGTATAATAGACTTGTATAAAAAGTTTAGTACAAAAACACAATCGTATGAGTTATTCCCGCTTTTTAATCATCTTTCAATTTTGCGGTGTCACAAACCGCTTCACATTAGTTACGTTACAATTTCTGTCAGATCGGTTAAAGGTTAAACTTGTAAAATTTTGAAAAACCGAACGCTGAGAAAGCGGACAGTTAAAATTTAGAACTCAATTGAATAATCCAATGAAAATTTAATAGAAACCTGATTTTGAAGATGTTCGAATTAGAGTATCGGAAACATTTTGCTGTATTTTTATTTATAAGATTTTAAAATTATTTTTTATATTAGTATTAAAATATATATATAGAGAGAGATTAGTTTTGGTTATTGGACCCCCTCCCTCCTTAATCTTACCATTTCAACAATGATAATAATACTGTCCCATATTAATAAACTCCCTTCGGATGTAGTTCGGCCACTGTTGGGAATCAACCGTGGTAATAACGCCAATCATTGGCGTTATTACCCCGGTGTACTTATTTCACAGTACATTTTAAATTACAAATTATCTCGAGAAGATATCCAAAACATTTTACAACATTTTGAAAGTACATGAATTGCACCACAGATTTATGTAATAAACAAAGTATTTCCGGATAAAAAATATAGTCTTCGCATCACAAAACGTATCTTGAAAATATTAGATCAAGCGTTAATTGTAGTATGCTTGTAAAAACAATAAGACCTACAAATGGAACAAATTAACTTTAAGCTATTTTTTGCGATTTATATGACTCAAAACCCTTCTGCGCTGAGCACATGGTGTCATTTACCTGATTATTTCACAATTAAGCATAATATTAACACTTGACGTTATTACCCCGCCTGGCGTTATTACACCAGAACACCTTATAAAAAATAATTTTTAAAAAATCATTTAGAAGTGCATTTTTTTTCTCTACGCAATGATGTAAAATTTTTAAATGTGCGATGTTTAGAAATTTAAAAATTTGCAGTTCCAAAAATTTTAAACTGAAATTTTATTTAAAATTTGCTTATGATTGATCCAGGAATATTATTGTTTAATCCATGTTGTACATTTAGTATAGAAGGCATTATTATAGGAGGTATTCAGAAGCCAATCTGATTAACGCCATCCAATAAAAATGCACATTTTAAACAGTTAAAGTTGCTGTTTTTTTTTTTTTTTTTTAAATCATTGATCTAGGAATATTAATGTTGAATGCATGGCGTGCGTAATATATAACTCGTTATGATCATCATAAAAATTATGTTTATTATTATTATTAGTTTAAATATAGAATTTGTTTATATGTCTATGATATCAATATATCATATATCATTGAATATGACGATGTTAGGTAACAAATTGATAAACTTATCTTTTCCTCCATTAAAAAAAAAAAAGAAAAAACCCTTTCTTTTAAAGTAACTAAAAATCATGATCACAACAAGATCTACATTACAGTTGAAGTTATAAATATATCGCCCCTTTTCTCATTTTAGTAATACTTAAACGACCCCCTTAATATAACGGACACCGAAATGCCAGCACATGTATTTCACTCTTTCCATACCTTATATGGTCATAAAAACCGAATGTGCTTTTTGTAAAGCCAGCTGCTCTATAATAAAAATGCTGCATAAGATGTTTTGCGCGTCGTACATATTCGAATATATCTCCTTTCTCATGCTACCGTTCCTTATAGGGTATCCATTCGCGAATTTGAGCCCGCTTCAAGAGCCCCAAGGCCTAGCCCACAAAAATTCCTTTGCTTTTTCAAATTCCAATATCAAAGTTTAAACTCTTTTGTCGCCAATTAGCGATTATCTTGTTAATATGCTAAGTACAAAAGAGTTTAAACTTTGATATTGGAATTTGAAAAAGCAAAGGAATTTTTGTGGGCTAGGCCTTGGGGCTCTTGAAGCAGGCTCAAATTCGCGAATGGATACCCTATAAGGAACGGTAGCATGAGAAAGGAGATATATTCGAATATGTACGACGCGCAAAACATCTTATGCAGCATTTTTATTATAGAGCAGCTGGATTTACAAAAAGCACATTCGGTTTTTATGACCATATAAGGTATGGAAAGAGTGAAATACATGTGCTGGCATTTCGGTGTCCGTTATATTAAGGGGGTCGTTTAAGTATTACTAAAATGAGAAAAGGGGCGATATATTTATAACTTCAACTGTAATGTAGATCTTGTTGTGATCATGATTTTTAGTTACTTTAAAAGAAAGGGTTTTTTCTTTTTTTTTAATGGAGGAAAAGATAAGTTTATCAATTTGTTACTTAACATCGTCATATTCAATGATATATGATATATTGATATCATATATCAGGAAGAATGTCTTGTTGTGTACAAAGTGCTACAGAAAGCACAAATTAGGCCTGAACTCTAAGCAATAAAAGGTCAATTTATGTTCCGGAACAACATCAAAATAAATGAGCATGGAAAAAAAAAAAAAAAAAAAAAGAGAGAGAGATTGGAGATGTATAAGCATATGTCGACATAGTGTATAACTGTATAAATTCAAATATATATATATGTAATCAATTCATAACATTTAACCAGCATAATCTTACACGTTCGTATGTAATTCTGAGAGAGACATTTTCGTACCTGGTCCAAAAAAAAAATTTCAAACCCAAACCAGCGGGGGAGATATAGGATATCAATATATCATATATCATTGAATATGACGATGTTAGGTAACAAATTGATAAACTTATCTTTTCCTCCATTAAAAAAAAAGAAAAACCCTTTCTTTTAAAGTAACTAAAAATCATGATCACAACAAGATCTACATTACAGTTGAAGTTATAAATATATCGCCCCTTTTCTCATTTTAGTAATACTTAAACGACCCCCTTAATATAACGGACACCGAAATGCCAGCACATGTATTTCACTCTTTCCATAACTTATATGGTCATAAAAACCGAATGTGCTTTTCGTAAAGCCAGCTGCTCTATAATAAAAATGCTGCATAAGATGTTTTGCGCGTCGTACATATTCGAATATATCTCCTTTCTCATGCTACCGTTCCTTATAGGGTATCCATTCGCGAATTTGAGCCCGCTTCAAGAGCCCCAAGGCCTAGCCCACAAAAATTCCTTTGCTTTTTCAAATTCCAATATCAAAGTTTAAACTCTTTTGTCGCCAATTAGCGATTATCTTGTTAATATGCTAAGTACAAAATCTCTCTCTCAGAAGAAAAAAAATGCACGTATATTTTTGCCAAATACCATATATATGCCAAACATTGTAACCTTGGCGATAATTGACAACTGATGTGATCTTCGTTCTGACTCTAAGAACAGACACTTGGCCTCTCTCTGCTGTAATTGCCAGTATCACGTTGAGCGCCCGTCTCTCTCGAAAGGGCAAAATAAAACTTTACTTTAAAAAAACGAACCTGGCTTTCGACTTGTATTTTTGTCGCTCTCCTTTTCACGGCATTGATGGTAATCGTAATGGACAATATTAAACCTACGAAACATAGTATTCAAAGAAAATTAATAGTATAATGTCTTTCAAATTTTAGTCTTTGAAAATATCCTTTTCCAAATAGTCGTTCTAACTTGTTAAATTACATTTTTTTATTTTTATTTTTTCAGAAGTAAATGTGCAATGGTATAACACCAGTTATTAAAAACAAAAATAGAAAGTAATGTTTACGATCTTGACAAAATAATTCATTGTTCATAAGCATTATACATTCACGAAAATTACTAGTTTTCCTGTTTTTTAATCCGGTTTCAAGCAAAGACAGAACAGCAACACTATCTACAAATGCCTATATTATAGAAGATTTCATCTCTTTATGCACGAAACTAATCTTTACGTCGTTAGAACACACCAAACTATTATCTCGTTTGTCTTTTAAAAATTTGGTTTTGTGGTAGACATATTTATAGTGAGTAGATTTTATAGTTCCACTTTTACGCCAGCTAAAATAAGTGGGTAAGTATGATCGCAGATTTCACAGGGTGTTTTAATTAATATATCTTTCAAAACGTCTTATTTTTTAATTAATGAATCCAAATTGTCAATCTATAATTATTAAATTCTGGCACATATGGTAGCACGAATAAATTTAATTTTAAAATAATAATAATAACAAGTTGCTTATTTTAATCAAAATATAAATAAAATAAAGATATAAATAAAATTTTGTATTTCTAAAAACGAAAAGTATTGTTTAAAGTTAAATTAAAAATGCTGAATCATTAATAAAGCGCAAATGTTTTTAAAATATATAAAAAAATATTATGAACGAAAACCTAATAGTATAAACCCTTAAGTTGGCCAGAAATACAAAATTTCTTCATATTAAATCCATCTTAATATAAGAATTTCAAGTTCCAAAATCGGGGTTCGAACTAAGAACCTGTGGTTAACTAGCGAGACTTCCAAATTATGATATCCGCAGGAAAAGCGTGAAATTAAGGTTCTATTTTAAATTTTGAATGGCAAAAATGAACGGATGACATCGAAAAAAATAACTTAATTAAAATAGTAGACTTTTTCAGAATTTTATGATCTATTATAGGACACGAGGTATTCGGCTGTAAATTTGAAGCACAAAATTTGAAGTCCCTGACTTATACAGTTTTTGTGTACGGACTCTGTGACGGACAGAGGTCAGAGACGAATAGAGTTTCTTCAGATGAACGAAACAATAAAAAAGTCCCTTTCTTTAATATCCGCTTATAACATTGGTGTGTCGTAGGCATTTGGATCAATTTCTTCCCATGAGGATGAAATTTGTCAATGATTATTCATAACTACCATGCGAAGAAGGCAATTATTCGTCGTCTGCGCTGTCTATACTTTGAGCAACTAGCCTTCTGTTACGAATCGTAGCACCTGCTATCCAGTCACGTGATTGTTTTTCGGCGCCGTTGGGCCGATCGTCTGTTACGAAATCATGTTCTAAAGACCAGATGTGCTCGAAGGATGTTTCTCGACGAGAGAAAAAGTATCTCTCGCTTATTATACATGTAAAATTTATGTTTTTATGTTTAAGTGTTTTGTAGTTGTGTTTAGTGTGTGTTGTCCGAAATAAACAAGTAAAAAGACTCCATTTTCAAGTATTATTTTAATGTATTTTCGAATTCGCGAATCGTAAAATTTTTCATGGTGCCACATTTCAATCCGGGAAGTGACTGTTTGCAAGACTTTCGAATTTAAGACTTTTATAAGTGTCAGTGACTCCTTTAAGGATATCTGAATATCAAGAATGTGTTTATAAATTTCAAGACTGTGATTTGTGCTGCCGCTCTTGGGGATTTCTCGGTCTGAATTTATCGGAAATACATCGCGTCTTCACATCGCGGATAGAAAAGGTATTGTAAAATTATTTTGATTTATTCTTTTGATCTATATTTTCACTATTATGGATCTTGAAAAAATTAAAAGTAAAAGAAAGGTATTGAAAACCGCAATAACCAAATTTATTACAAAAATTGAGGCTTATATAGAAAGTATCGATTTTAATGATAAAAGTCATTTTGAGCAGTTAACAGAATATTTAACTAATATTAATGATAAACAAAACGAATTAAAAAATGTTAATAGTCAGGTTCAAGAATTATTATCGGATGGAGCAATTTTCGAGAACGATATTCAATCATCTATTGAATATGACGATGGAATAAATGAAACAAAATTTAAAATTAAATTGAATTTGAAGAAATTTAAAATTGATTCTGATCAACCTGATACTAGTTCTTTATTTAACGCGAGTACAACTCCTTATTTTAATTCTAGACCAACAACAATAAATTTACCAAAAATAAACATCCCGACGTTTAAAGGGGATCCGAATATGTTTTTGGAATTTATGAATAGTTTTAAAAGCAGCATTGATGCTAATGAAAATTTATCCAAGGTGGATAAACTTATTTATTTAAAATCCTTTTTGTCAGGTGAAGCACTTAAATCAATTTCCGGTCTAGCCCTGACCGAGGCGAATTACCAGCAGTCTTTAGACTTGCTGCAGAATCGTTATGGTAAACCAGAAATTTTGATAAGCGGGTTTATAAACAAATTATTAGAACTAGAACCGGTTAGGTCGAGCACGAATATTAAGTCATTACGAGATTTATATGACGAATGCGAAGTAAGCATTCGTAATTTACAAGCTATCGGGGTCGCGTCGGACAATTTCGGATATTTATTGATACCGATAATTTTAAAACAGATACCCCATAATTTAGTTGTAGAATATCAGAGAAAGAAAAACGCGGAAAAAGCTGGTGACGTAAATGAATTGATGAAATTCATAAAATTTGAAATAGAATCGCGGGAAGCAGCAAATGCAGTGTCAGGGATTTCCTTAAAAAATCAGGAAGTAGCACGATATGAAAAAAGGAATTTTAGAACTAAACCAAATGTTCCCTCTTCAGTCGCGCTTAATACTGTTGTGAAAAATGTTTGCATATTTTGTAACGCGAATCATTTAAGCTTAAAGTGTAATGAAATTACCGATGAACAGAAAAGGTATAAGTTGAAAAAAGATGGAAGATGCTATCGTTGCTTTTTGAAATCGCACGTAATATCCTTGTGTAAGGTCAAAATACCTCCTTGTGAATTGTGTAAAAGTTACCAGCATAATTATTTATTTTGCCCGACTAAAAAGTTGACAAAAGCGCGTCACGATGAAAGCCCAGTAAAAGCCGATGATTCTAAAAATGAAGAAAGTCAAACCGTATTTTCATATGTAATTAAAACTAATAATTCTCCCGAAAAGTACGCAACATTGTTGCAAACCGCCTGTGTACGAGTGCAGGGTACTGATAATAAATTATGCACGAGACTCTTATATGATTCGGCATCCTCTAGAACATTCATTACAAAAAGTTTAGCCTCGGCGTTGAAATTAAAACCTGTTGCCAAGGAAACGCTTTTGGTCTATACATTTGCGAATCGCGATGCCGTAGAAAAGGAGTTTAATGTAGTAAATTTAACTATTATTAGTTGTCATCATCCTTATGAAAAAATAACTGTAAAAGCGCTGGTTTCTGAAATCATTAGCGGTACTAAGATAATGACTTCTGTTGATTATAAGTTAATAGATAAATTACGATTAGACAAACATGAATTGGCCGATACATTTATTCATTCGAAACCGGTCCAGATCTTGCTAGGTGCGGACTATCTGTTCAAAACTATAATAGGTAATGTCGAAAAAAATAATCATAATTTATTTACGCAGCCAACAATATTTGGCAAAACCATTGTCGGTCAAGTTAATAGAAATAATTCGCAGCCAACTTCCTGTATGAATGTAATTTGTTTCCCTTCAGAAAATGATCTTAGAAAATTATGGCAAATTGAGTCTTTTTTAGTCGATTCAAATGATCAAATACAAGAGGAGACTTATGAGGTCATTAATCAATTCCAGAAAGAAATCATTTTTAAAAATGATAGATATATGACCCCCTTGTTATGGCGTAGCGAATTAGATAAACAAAATTTGTCTAATAATTACGAGGTAGCAGAAAGGCGTTTCGCAAGTTTGGCGAAAAGGTTAAAGAATGATAAGTCTTTGTTTTTAAAATATAATGAAACTATGAAAGAGCAATTAACTCAGGGATTTATTGAAAAATGTAGTGATAATTGTTCTGTCAATTTCGTGATGCCACACTCTGCTGTTTCTAGGCCAAGTTCTTCTACAACAAAAACAAGGATTGTTTTTGACGCGAGCAGTCGGGAAATGGGGGACAAAAGTTTAAATCAACGTCCTTTTGCGGGGCAAAATTTGAATCCTAATCTCATAGATGTGATATTAAATTTCAGACAGTTTAAAATTGCTTTCACGGGGGATATTGCTAGGGCCTTTCTACAAATTCAGGTATCAGAAAATGATAGAAATTATCTGTGTTTTTTGTATTTCGATGACTGCGACATAGATAAACGTAATGTTTTGTATCACTTTAATCGTCACTGCTTCGGCGTCACCAGCTCCCCCTATGTTTTAGCCTCTACAATTAAAAAGCATATTGGTAATTATAAGGATACGGAACCCGCCGCCTATGAAATGATTAATAAATATTTGTACGTAGATGATTTAATTTACGGATCATCTACAGTCGAGCAGGCTATGCAACTAACAACTACTGCAGTTTCTATATTTAAAGATGCCAATATGCAATTGCGAAAGTTCGTTACTAATTCTCCAGAATTAAAAGAAGCTTGGAATGGTAACCCGGTTATAGAGATTAATGAAAACTGCGCCGAATCAAAGGTATTGGGGTTAAACTGGAATGTTGAAGGGGATTTTTTGGCTATAGATTTGGCATCTTTAGTGTCAATAGGTGACAGTTTGGAATTCACCAAAAGGCATGTTCTCCAGACAGCCGCTAAAATATTTGATCCCATTGGATTTATGTCACCCTTTTTGATAAGGGTAAAAATTTTCCTTCAAGAATTATGGCAGAGTGGGCTAGACTGGGACGATGAATTTAACGAAGAATTTCAAATTAAATACAGAACATGGTATCAGGAAATCGAATTGCTAGACCAATTAAAAATACCCAGATATTATTATCACTCGAGTGAAGTTCACGACAAAGTAGAACTACACATTTTTTCCGATGCTTCCTTGAAGTCCTATGGAGCGGTAGCCTACTTCCGGTTTAAAACGTCCGAAGAAAATTATAGGACATGTTTTGTTATGTCTAAGGCCAGAGTAGCCCCGTTGAGAAAAATAACACTACCACGCTTAGAGCTTTTAGAGGCTCTAATAGCTGCTAGAATAGCTAGTCACCTTAAACTCATTTTCACGAATCTAGAAAAAATAGTACTGTGGTCAGACTCGACTATAGTACTACATTGGATCAAAGGAGTGGCATCCAAATGGAAGCCGTTTGTGGCTAACAGAGTGATGCAAATTCAGGACTTAAGCGACCCTAGTTCTTGGCTGCATGTAAATAGCAGGGATAATCCTGCTGACATGCTAACTAGGGGACTGTCAGCGAAAGAGTTAATAAACTCCAATCAGTGGTGGTACGGGCCGGAATGGCTCGGTAAATCTGAAAAATTTTGGCCTAAGGACGATAATTTAAAATTAAAATCGGTCAATCCTGAAATTGAAGCTAGAAGTAAGATTGTTGTTAATACAATTATTGCCAAGGAGAATGTAATTGATATACACAAATTTAGTAGCTTGAGAAAATTATTGCGTGTAACAGCCTATGTATTTCGTTTTATCAGATTACTAAAGAAAAATAGAGAACCACTACGTACACTTTCGGCGGAGGAAATCCGAGAAGCTGAAATTTTCTGGATAAAATATTGTCAAACTCAAATTTTCGAAAAAGAAATCTTAAGCCTGAAAAATTCCAAGCCACTTCCTAGAGACTCTAGATTGCTTTCATCGAACCCTTACCTCGATTCAGATGGAGTTTTGAGAATCTTAGGACGACTCCATAACGCAAATTATTCGATGGATGAGAAACATCCAATAATTCTTCCGCCAAAAACCAAACTTTCAGAACTTATAATTTGGGATGCCCACTATAGAGTTTTTCATTCTGCTGTTGCCCATACACTTGTGCAGATTAGAGAAAGATTCTGGTTATTAAAGGCTAGACAATCTGTGAGAGCTGTGCTTAAAAATTGCATTATATGCAAAAGATTTTCTTCAACTCCAGGCGATCAGACGGTAGCGCCATTGCCTAATGATCGAGTAGAACAGATCAGCCCATTCAGTGTGATAGGATGTGATTTTGCAGGGCCATTATACGTAAAAGACTGTGATAACAAACAATACATATTATTGATTACATGTGCAGTTACTAGAAATGTCCACTTGGAGCTTGTCGGCAACTTGTCGACGCAAACATTTTTACTAGGTTTTCGCAGGTTTGTTTCTCGGCGAGGATTACCATCTGTAGTATATTCGGACAAAGCCAAGACTTTTAAACGTGCAGACAATGACTTGAAAAACCTTTGGCGGATTATGACTCATCCAGATGTGCAAGAATATTTTGCTTCTCTTCACATGCAGTGGAAATATATCATTGAACGAGCAGCGTGGTGGGGGGGGGGGGGGTTACGAGCGAATGGTTAGAACTATAAAACTGCTTTAAGAAAGACACTCGGGAAATCATCGCTAACTGTTGATGAACTACATACTGTTTTAGTTGAAATTGAAGGAATGGTCAATTCTCGACCTTTAACATATGCTTCGCCAGAAGGTCAAGACCCCCTACCATTAACGCCTGCTTATTTCCTAATTGGGAGAAGAATTTCTTCTCTGCCACCAGTTCGCCTTCACCTTGAATCAAATATCTCTTCCAGGAAAGAATTAATTAAATCTTTTAACTATCGTGAGAAATTAATGCGCTTGTTTTGGACTAGATGGAAAGGGGAATACTTGTTAAATTTGAGGTCAGCTCATTTAAGTTCGAATAAAACTAATTTTCCTCAATTTAAATTGAATGACATAGTATTAATCAAAGATGATAAATTACCCAGAAATTTCTGGAGTCTAGGAAAAATTATTGAATTATTTCCTGGAAGAGACGGCAAGGTGAGGGCCTGCAAGATAAAAACTGAGAAATCTATTCTCAGACGGCCAGTACAGTTATTGTATCACATGGAAATTTGAACTGATTAACTTGTATATACTAATCTTGGTTTTTTTTTTTCTTATTTTAGTTGAAGTTTTGTTGTATTTAGTTGAAGTATGTATAATATTCCATATTTATATTCATGTTATATTAAATTGATTTATAATTTGCGATGAACATCCATATGTTCATGGGTGGGCAGTGTTACGAATTGTAGCACCTGCTATCCAGTCACGTGATTGTTTTTCGGCGCCGTTGGGCCGATCGTCTGTTACGAAATCATGTTCTAAAGACCAGATGTGCTCGAAGGATGTTTCTCGACGAGAGAAAAAGTATCTCTCGCTTATTATACATGTAAAATTTATGTTTATATGTTTAAGTGTTTTGTAGTTGTGTTTAGTGTGTGTTGTCCGAAATAAACAAGTAAAAAGACTCCATTTTCAAGTATTATTTTAATGTACTTTCGAATTCGCGAATCGTAAAATTTTTCACCTTCCGTAACAACGCCCATGGCAAGGACTTTTTTCTACATTGAAATAGAAGCAATTTCTTTTTTACATATATGCATTTTTTTTTTCTTTTTTTTTTTTTTTTTTTTTAATTTTGTTAAAAATAAATGGACGAAAATAAAAGTAATACATAAAAAGTAAATTTATTTATCTATTTTTGTAAAAGTATTTTGATTCTAATATCCGTAAAGAAACAACTTAAAAAGCCAGACAAGTGTTCAATATCTTGAGGTACTCTCAAATTGCTGTTTTTGTGAAAATTTTTAATTTTTTTTAATTATTGTTTTAGATTACAGTTGAAACACGTAGAATTCCAAAACTGCCTTACTTTTTGTTCATCAGTAATTAGAAGCAAAGTTATAGCCCAAAATATAAACCGGAAATAAGCTTTCTCAAACCAATAGTGACCGCTTAAAAAAAGCACAGAAATATACAATACAGCAAAAATATATAAACACCTACAAATATGGTGGATTTTAAAGTTGTAAACTTTATACATAATTTTCTGTGCTATATTAAAATTTTAATTTGCGTTTTCTTTGAAAACTGCAGTTTTAATTTTCTACGCTTACGAAAAACATCATTTCTTAAAAAAATTTTAATATATTAACATAAAATTTTGTAAGAAGGTTCAGCTCATCTATTAGTACGTTATGAAGCAAAATTTAGTTTGTAAGTTTGTATAGATTATTTTAAGAGCTTTTATAGAAAAATGCATATTAAACGGGGGGGGGGGGGAAACATGTTTTCTATGCAAAATTTGGCATGTACTTGTAAATTTAATCGGCATTATATATATATATATATTTTTTTTTTTTTGCTTCATAACACAGGTATGTGATTTGCTAATATAGTGTTGAAAACAAAAGTGAAATATACGGAATAGATTTCATTCTAAAAGATTTTGCATAAATGTAATTCTTTAGTAAAATTTGACTAATTTTTGCCAAAATTTGAAAAGTTAATTAAAAACCCATTCAAAATTTATATAAATTCATGCTTTTATTTTTTGATTTAACTAAAAACGCATGCGTTTCATCAGGGGCATGCGAAGAGAAAACTGCGCCCGGGGCAAAGTTTCAATTTGGTGCCTTCCCCTCCCCGACTTTTTCTTGTGACAGACCAAAAATGACGTTGGTAGTATAAATTTGACGCCCCTAAATTTCCGCGCCCGGGGCCATCGCCCTCTTCGCACAGCGCTGCGTTTCAAAATAACTTGATATTTTTCAAAAAAGGTGAATTGAAGGCAGGCACATGCCTCAACACTAGAACGCCGAGGAATTTTGCGTAAGTTCTCTAAAAAGTATTTGAAACCAGAAAATGCATCTAAATTTTTTAAATTAATTATTTAGATCATTTCAGTACAATAGATTTATAATTTATTTTAAGTAGAAATCTCTGGTTCGAGTCGATAATTAGTCCAACGGTCGGTGTCGAATTGACACCCGCTCGGGATTCTAGTGTTAATTTTTCCGATTACATGAATGAAAAAGCGTACTGCCTGCTGCACCTGATGTCAGTTTCATTTAAGGAAATGTTACGATACCACTTGAATTAAAAATCGAATATCACTCAGCTTAAGCAAAGAAAAAAAAAAAAAAAAGAAGGAAAAATAAAAGGCAAAAAAAAAAAAAAAATGAAAATGATTAGACGGACATCAACAGTAAATGTGGGAAGGATAAATAAACCCATAAACAAGCTTCCGCAGAAAACACCCACAAATATTCAGACTTTGCTTTTCTATTTCCGTATGCTTAAAATAGTTAGCCCACATCCCTCACGTGCAAATCTGCTGCCAAATCCTCCATAGACGTTATGCAATTCGATTCGCGTGGAGGTTGAACGCATTGCACGAAGCTTCAAAATGATTAAAATCAGATGAAAGGATGTAATTTCTTTTGTTAAGTAACAGGATATTTATTTCATATTGTTGTTGCTCCATAATTAATTCCTAAACCACTAATCTAATATTTATAGTTCCGATTGCAACTCTTTCGGGGTCTGGTTTACTACTAGTAATAGCACATGTCTTTTAATGGAGTATTATTATGTTTTAAGAAATATTTTTGCTATTACTTACATATAGTGATATTAGCATGTATCTATGCTTTTACTATATTACATCATTAACATTAGTGATAGGCATTTAGTAGTAATAATAATATTATTATTAACAATAATAATAAATATTGGCTTAATTCTCTTAGCACCGTATGCAGTTCTTTTATTTTAAACATGTATTTCATTCTTTAAATGTATATATATATATATATATATAATATATATATAAAAGATTACTTTAATGGCAGAATCATGTGTAATAAAATGCGAAAAGTGTTAGAAAGTTGTAATATCAGTTAAATCTTGTTGTAATACAATGTTTTCTAAACATCTCCAAAAACTCTTCCTTAGCCTATTTTCATATAATCATGAATTGAATAGTACGCAAACCAACAACATTCGTTGTTTCAGAAAATGAAATATTCGTTAAACTCTAATTAATCTATTTGGATTATTATTAATATAAATGTCCTTTTTTTTCTAAAAACTGTAAAAAAAAAAAGCATTTTGTAAGGATTAAAAAGATGAAACGATTTATTTTAGAATATGAGTAAAAAAAAAAAAAAAAAAGATTTTTTAATATTATTATTACGAAATTTAAATTTTTATATGGTCTCATTAGTCCTATAAGTTAAAATTATTCAATAGTATTGAAATACAAAGAAGAACATAAAAATAACTTGTTTGTATTGTATGCAGACTAGTGTAGCCACTTAACACTTAAACCTGAGATCAATGACCCATCGCCCTTGTTATAGTCATATCTACATGTACTGATGATATAACTCAGATAAAATTATCTTCAGTTCCAGTTTTGTAAAATATTTCCTTCCACATACGAACAAATTTGCTGGGAAATAGATCTTACATCTATTAATTACTAATTAGGGACAATCAAATTCTACAACGGTGATACAAGTAAATGTTGTAAAATCCCTTTAAATATAATAAGTAAACGATGATTCATCCCAGAAACTAATACTACATCAGAAAAGTAATGTATATAATTGCTAAAAATGGAGGAAAGTGTGTTATAACAATGCCATTTAAAAAAAAAATAAATAAAACTCAAAAAATGTCTTTTACTAGAGACAAAACGCTATTTCATTACTGTATCATATTCTTTCTCCGTACTTCCTTCATTTCAAAGACCTTTTTCACCCTCCTATAGGATGCTAATTCGAATCCAGGACTCTGGCAAGTGTGTTTTTCTTTCTGTCCGACTTTCCTTCCAAACTTCCGTGAGGGCGTCCACCGTGTGTTAAAACTTCTTGATTTCACTGTGAATCGGGTAACCCCTCTGACGTCAACCTTGTATCCTTGTTCCTAGATTTTTCCAACACGAATTTCCCTCGGCGAAGTGAATCAATCGCAAGGGGAGAAATGTATTTTGTTGATAAATATACTGATTTCTTAAACCCTTTATACAGGATAATTCAAAACATATTGGGCACATTTTGAGAGGAGGTAGTGCAGACCCAGGGCCCAGGGCCCGATTACTTCACAGGCTAACGAGGCCATGATCTTGGGCCCACTGCTGAGGGGGGGGGAAGAGCCCAAGTTTAATAAAATGATTTAGAAAAAACTTCTTAATATTGCAGGTCCTAGAATCATTATCTCAAAAAACAAGAATGATTTTGGTTAACTTGGCAACTGTTTAATAATATAATGATAACACTTAGAATACTCCCCCCCCCCCAAAAAAAAAAAAAAAAAAAAAAAATCTAGCTACTATTTTGGCGCGAAGAAACCCTGAAAAGCTGTTGTTGTTAGCCTTTGGACCCCCTATAACCTTAATCGCGTTCTGTGTACATCAAAGCAAACAAATTTTGACAGGAAATCAGGGATATATGGTTTCACTCTAAAATACAGGGCGTCCCACTGTACTCAGAGCATAACTATCAAGCATAACTTTAAGGCTAAAATTTTTTTTTTTTTTTCCAATACCCAGCAGTGCGAAATTTCCTGACACATTTTCTAATTCATTTTTAAATATAAGGATAGCAATGAAATTATTTGTAATCAAACAGTTTTTTCGTTTTTTGATAAATGAAATACATCTTGATTTATAAACGACTGTTGTCTCAAAGACGGTAGTTCTGTAGGTGCTTTCGTAATTATATAAGTAGGTGGCAGCTATAGTTGTTGCCTGGTCCGTCCGCATACAGCAGCCCCAAAACTATCCAACCGAATGGTTTGGCATTTAATGTATATAATCATAGCAGAATTTTTATCAAGTCATTTCAAATTTTATGAAAATCGAATTAAAATTAAAAAAATTACTAAGGAAAGATTTTTTTTTCATTCTGTTAAATCTAATTATCATACGCAATTGATTCAATGACATTTAATGATAGTTAATGATTTTAGGTTACCATGATGATTATATCCTATTTAAAAAAAAGAGTCACATTATTCCCGTGTTACTGAATTTAATATATGTATCAAATTTTGTATTCAATCATTTTTACATAAGAGTGCAACATCTATTGCACCAAAATTTAAATATTTATAAAATTATTTATTGTACGAACGTACTTCCTTTATCATGTTTGCCATATAATTTCCGACTCATTAAACCAGGGCGCGAAATTTCCACTCGCCAGCTCGCCATTGGCGAGTAAATATTTAAGGTTGGCGAGTAAGTTTCACCTTTTAAAATGTTGTGCTTCAAATCAAACTATGCACAGTGATACGCGGAAGTATTTCAAAATAAAGCGGTGGTATTTATTTTATAAAAGAAGTAAAAATGTGTTGCCTATTTCTTCGTCTTTTTTACGGAGGAATAAAATTCCAATATCTGCATTCATTCCCTCCCCCCCTCCCTCCACTTTCGTACCATGCACGTTCCAATACCAAATCAGATCGTTCTTCGCTTGTGCCGAAACTTTGATGTTAGATTTTGTTCAAAACTTAAAAAAGTGTACATATATCAGCATTCTAGTTGATGGTTCTACACAGAGGCGTGCGAAGAGAAATTGCTCCCGGGGCAAAGTTCCAGTTTGGTGCCCCCGCCCCCCAACTTTTTTTTGTGACAGGCCAAAAAATGACGTTGGTTGTATAAATTTTGTGCCTCCTAAATTCTCGCGCCCTGGGGCGACCGTCCCCTTAGCCCAGATTTCACACGGTGCTGGTTCTACAGATCAGTCATCTGTTCAGTATATAAATGTGTATGCTCGATACGTGGATGCAAAAGATAATCATATCTAAGAGGACATATTCGAATTAATAGAGCTGCCAAATTCTACTTCATCCAGTTATTTCACAGCCATGACTAATTTTCTAGATAATATTACTGGTCCAAATGAATATAGAAACAGGTGTTATATTTTAAGCTTGGGTACTGATGGCGCTGCAAATATAGTTGGATACAAATCAGGATTAGCTATGAAAATGAAATCTATTTGTCCTAAATTGATAAACATTCTCTGCCTTGCACACCGTTTGCAGTTAGCTGTTTTGGATGCATATGGTGAAGCTGAATAGCTTAAAACATTTGATTCAATTGTTAGAAGTGTTTTTAAATTTTACCGTGCCTCTGCTAAAAGACTACATATGGTAAAAGAAAGAGCAGAAAATTTAGGAGAAGAAATTCTTAAACTGAGTGATATTCACACTATTAGATGGTTATCCAACAAAGAAAGTGCAGTAAAACCCTCTTGCAATCTTGGAACACTATTGTAAGCCACCTTGAACAAGTGACTCATGGAAAAGACAATGACATATCTAAAGCTAAGGATTTGCTGAAAAGTTTGAAGGATTATAAATTTCTTAAAGTTTTGTACTTCGTCTTGGATTTCTACCGGAGATTGAATCCTTTAAGTGTGGCATTACAAAACAAGGAACTTCTCATTTCATCTTTGAAAATAAAAATTGAACATTGCATCTTAGTCCTAACAGATCTCGAATCTAGTGTTGGACCAAGCGAACAGGAATTTTTAGACCAACTATCCATTTCAGGGATAATCAAGGATGTGCCGCTGACAAACATAGAAAATGGGGAGGAAGAGTTTCAGACTTTAAGAGGGACATTAATTAAAAATACAACGATATACATTACAGAAAGACTGCAGTCTATGTCATCAGATGTGATAGCATATGTGCATATTTTTGACACTGTAGGTTGGCCTCCCAAAGAAAAAATTCTTCAATATGGATAGAAGAAATAAACAAGATCTTTGTGTATTTGAACCCAAATGTAACGAAAAAGTAGATATTGTACTGGCAGAGTGGGCAGAATTTAAATTTATGTTCCCATCACTGACATTGAAAGAGATGCTGGAGAAAGTTTAAACTGAAAAATGTTCAGCAAGATTCCCCAATTTGCTCCAGATATTAACATCTTGTGCTGTTTTACTAGTAAGTACAGCTTTATGTGAGAAAATGTTCAGCTGTTACAACGGACTCAAGACAGCATACAGGAACTCTCTGAAGAATGGGACAATGAATGATTTGCTCAGAATTTTTGTTAATAGACCCACCCTGACAGAGTTTGGCCCTACAGCTGCAATTGATAAGTAATATTTCAGTGCAGAAAGACAGTAAGCACTACACAAACCTAAAGTGCTAATAGTACAGGAACTTATCCTTGGTATGTATTTCTATAACCACTGAAACCTTATGCAAGCTTATTTTGAGTTAATGTTATTTTTTTTTCTTTTAGCACTAAATCTGTATTGTTTTATCAATTTCTGCATTTTTTTCGGCCAATAGAAAATTTTTCGTACTACATCTGTTAATATTTTGAAAATATCTCATATTTTTTATAAATATAAAATATTCTGGATTTAACAAACAGCTCCTTCTAGCAATCGTCAATTTAAATTAAATTTGTCATAAATATTTCATTTTCTGCGCAGGTGTGGGGGCTGGCATTGTCTGAATGAGTGTAAAATAGTGGCGAGTAAAAATTTTAGTCTGGCGAGAACCTTTTAAGCTGAAATTTCATGCCCTGCATTAAACAAAAGTATCATATTCCAGGCAAAAGCACTGAAATGATTTATAATCGAACAATTTTTGACTGTTCGATTTTTTCGAATATTTTCGAATATTTTCTGAAAAATCAATCTGCTTTTACCGAAAAACGGTGTAGAAATGTGAATTACATTGTTTATTATTAAGGAAACCTGATAGTTTCAGACGTTTGAAAATATAAAATAAAATAAAAAATGTGTCAAATAACCATTTAAGAACAACCTCAAATCAAATGCTGCTAAGATATTTTAAAACAATTTTCAGAAAACTGGGTGGAAACTGATTGTGATATCGTGGAAAATGATTTAAGTGTATAGCATTTCAGTAAATGAAACATTATGAACTGCCGATTACAACAGAAAACATGAAGTTATTTGGATAAAGGTGTTGACAGCGTTTGATGATACACAATCAATCACCAAAGTCTACATACATCCATGAAAATAAAGCTTTCATGGATGTAATTTTCACTACAACTACTCGAATTTAGAAGCAAAATTCAACTTTAGTCTATTAATCTCAATGGCGGGTCTAAGAGGAGTGGGCGATGATGCGATCGCCCCCCCCTCCTTGGGCCTATAAAGGTTTTCAAAACCAACATGAGAGATCTTCATGGACTTGGGCTGAAGCTCAAGGTCGGCGCTGCGCGGCGCGGTCCGGGCCGTGCCAATTCATGAATCTGACAATGGCGGATCTAAAGGGAGGGGGGGGTGGCGAAGGGGCGATCGCTCACCCTAGGGTCGGGCTGGGTCAGGTCTTCTGACTTTTAGAGCCGGGCTGTGTCCTGATCTTTATTTTTCTGCCGATTTGGGCTAGACTTGTTTTTCATCCAGGTCGAGTCTGGCCTGGAGTCATTCTTCCTAAATGTCTGTATTAGAGATGAGACAATGCTCGGATTCGGATTAATTTTTTCTGAAACGCATAAATTTTATTTATCAATGAATAGAAAATATTAAAAGAATTTTTTCTCCCTTAAACATTACTTATTCCTTTTCAAATCACTATCATGACATTTTGATTAGAATGATGGAGAAGCAGAAATTGTGTTTTTTTTTCTATTTTAGCATTAGTATGCTATTTTAAAAGTAAATTATTAGTCATTTCTACAAACTTATTTTTGCCACTTCCGACGATTTTCTGGCGCCAACGAAAAGGCGGGAATGATGAATTTGTCTTTAATTTGATTTTTGTTTGTAGTAGAGGTTATTTTGTAATAGGGTTGTTTATTATTATTATTATTTAGATATCTAATGCAAAGAGAATATTTTCTTCCAATTTTAGTTTGCAGTTGGCGAATAATTTAGATTTCTATTGTACACAGCGTACACAGGTCGTAATATCTTTTCATATAGAAATAATTTTAGTGATTGCTGCATTTTGGGAATTCGGCTGATGCTGAAGTTGTACTTTGCAATTTACGAAGTCATTTTCGGTCGTAAGTAAATTTAATTTCCATATATTATTCCGATAGAAAGCAATTGAACAGTGTTTCCTCTATTCCTATAAGAAGATCGGAATTTAAAATTTTTCATTTAATGTTATTGTCTGGGTCACGAATATCCCAAAAGATTGTTATGAGGTATGAAATGGTTATAGTTAAAAATTTGCACTTTTTATAGAAAATTGATAAATGTCATTCGATTCGACAAATAATCGACAATAATTTCTACAAATTCCATGCATTTATTCATGAAACACACGTCATTAACATGTCCATAATATTTTCTTATTAAAAGAGACAAAATATGAGGGTTTTTTTTTTTTTTTTTTTTTTTTTTTTTTTTTTTTTTGTATAAAGTACATTTTTATTTTATACCAAACTTTTCTTTTGATAATATTAAATTTAAATTTTCGTTTAAGAGTAACATTTCTATGTCAAATGTGGTTTCAAAATTACATTTTTTTTTAACATTAAAAAAAATTATTATGCATTTTTTTCTTCTACTGAATACTTTCGTTATCGGGCTCGGGCTCTGATGAAGCGAAATGTTTCGGGATCGGATTTAAAATCGTCGAGCTCGGTTGGGACCTAATTCTGAAAAAAGAGCTCGAATTCATATCTTGTCTGTACTGATTTAAATTTCCAGGTCGGGGTTTGGCTCTGAGTAAAAGCTGAACGTTTGTTAAGTGTCCGACTCAGCCTGTATGATAAGCATTTTTGGCCCGGCCGCGATTAGTGCAATTCTTCACTCCGAGCCCAATTTCGGCTGGCGTCTTACTTATTTGTTATTCGTAAAAAAATATAATTATGTTGTACATTTGTTTAGCGAAATCTTAAGAAATACATTTTTAAAAAATTACTTTTGTTTTAATTGTAGAGCTTTATATTATGATTTATTTATATTATAAGTAGAGGTTAACCCGACCCGCAGCAAAAAAAGGAGTCTACCGGACCCAAACATAACAGAAAAAAAGTATAAATTAACCCCACAAGCAGAAAAAAAAAAAAAAAAAAAAAAAAAAAACAGAAGTCAACCCGACATTTCGGTCCCGCCCTTTCGATCCCGAGACATTTCGGTCCCGAGACATTTCGGTCCCTGGCCATTTCGGTCCCGAGACATTTCGGTCCCTGGCCATTTCGGTCCTTAGTCATTTCGGTCCCTTGCTATTTCTTTACCGGCCACCTTATAACTTGGTTTCTGATTGATGAAGGCCCACGAAATGCTTTAAGCTCAACATTGTTCGGGCTTTTTTAAATATTTTATTCTCCTGCCCCCTTCCCTCAAATTTTATATAAAGCTGAATATAATAGTCCGATAAGTTTGGGCTGCTTATTATTAACATTGCCTTGACCTATAAAATACCCCTAATCCCTTCTGACCCCCGATCACCAGCAGTTGTTATTGGCAGTATTAGTTGCGGGCATGAATAGAAAGTTTAAAGGAAGCTGCCAAGAGTCTGACTGATATATAAAAGTACAAAATATTCCACTTTCTTATATGGCAATTATTATATAATATGCTCGAAAATAAACTGTCTTGATACAACTGCGATAGATAATTCTTTGTTAAAAACAGAAAAAAATAAATATATCTATATATATAAAGAACAAAACGCTTTCTCCAAACAAAGGAGGAAAACGCGTGAAGAAATTCAAGGCGTCTCTATCTAGATCTAGATTAAGAATGAAACTAATTTGCCGTTTTCACTTTCACATAAAGGGAGATACCCTATTTTATTTCTTTTCTAAAAATAAAAGTACGTAGAGCAAAAGCTGAAAAGACTGTGATACATCACTAATGTAATACAGAAATAGTCTGCTGCAATGTATTTCGTACTCTACTTTGTTCTACTTTCTATTTCGTTTAAAGAAATGCGAACTTCTAAAATTCATCTTAGTTTATTTTGCTTGAAAAAATCAGTTTTAAACATAGGATTTTTTCCGTGTTGCGTCGACCATTGATACAATATAAACTTTATATTTTGAATGATAATATTTTATAATTTTTTTTAATTATTTATAAAACACTATACACACTCACAGAAATACTTTCTTTAAAACAAGGAAATTTCCTGGCAGCAATTTTGCTGGAATATTTCTGTTATTTGAAGGATGTTCATTTCTTGTTTCTGTGTTAGAATAGAAAAAATAATCGTCAATTAAAGAAAATTAATTCCCTTTTCACTGTTGAAAGAAAGAAATGTTTAAGTTATTTGAAAAAAAGAAAAAGTCATTTTATTTTATTTTTATTCATTTATTTATTTTTATTATTATTATTATTTTTACACTGTCATCTATGAATTCTTAAGGAAATATTTATTATTTGATATGCATATTTTAAAAATAATTTCTGCCTGTCTTTGGAGTTCAAACGTCCAGTATCTATCTCATCCATTGAGGCCATGAATGCACGGTGTAAGATTTTGTGAACCTAGCCAAAAAAAAAATCAATTTATGGAAATTATCAATCTTAATTGTTGTAAAATTGTATTTACTATATAGAAATAATTTAGTATTATAAAAAAACATTTTTACACATTACACTTTATGTCATTGTTTTTAAATCCTCAGAAAGAATTGTGATTAATGAATTTTACAGATTGTTAATGTATTGAATGCATTTTTTTTTATAAAGTATAATAGATATTTATTTACATCAATAATAATTTTCTTTATATATATAGTTAATTTAGGAAGTACGGTGACTGTTGTCATTATAAATTAAAGCATTGCCGTTTTTCCTTGTTTTTTCTTCTGTTTTTGTGTATATTCAGTGACTATATAAATTTTTTAATTTCAGAGTGAAATTCAGCTGCTCTAATCTGCCGTAAAATACTTCAATATCTTCTCCTTGTTTTATAGTATCGAAAAATGAGCTCCTTTCATATCGAAATCTTTCAATTATAATTTTCTTTTTTTTTGTCTTCGTTTTCCTTCAGGTTTCAGTATTGTCATTTCTTTACATGTTTCTTAGCTCCAACTAGCATACTGCGATCGAAAACTGTTAATTTTCGTCGTATGGTCATAATTAACCTTCTCACACGAAGCATTTGAATACAAATGAAAGTCTTTTCCAGGCACTGACCATTTATACAGTTTGTAAGCGACATTACTGACGTCTCTATATTTGCATATTGCTATCTCATGACTTTTATCACCTCAGTGTAATATGTAAAAAATATTCTATAAATCTTATCTGTGCGTGTAACATTGATAATCCCCAAGAAAATGTTTGACCAATACTCATGCATCTTCGAATCCTTTTCAAGTTATTTATTTATAACTTTGATAATAGTTAGAGATATAGCATTTTCGGATTCCTTCACTCGAGAGCAGTTTTCTTTGTAAACTTGAATTTTATAAGTCAACAGTAGGGAATAGATGCCGGGTGTAGATTTTGACAAAACGCAAAATTTTTATGTTAGGGTTTCGTTCATCTCATCTTCTCTGCCCGCTGTCTGTCTGTCTGTCACAGAGTTCGTATACAAAAACTGGATAAGTCAGAGATTTCAAATTTTGTGTACTTACAACTGAACACCTCGTGCCACACGACAAATCATAAAATTTTGAAAAAGTCCACTATTTTAATTAAATTAAGATTTTCAATGAGTTTCGTTTGTTTTTGCGATTTAAATTTCAAAAGAGAGCCTTAATTTCTATGCTTTGCGTGTAGACATCGCATCTAGGGGTTGGACGGCTGGCAAGTAAACAGAAGGTTCTTAAAATGTATTTTTAATACAATCAAATTGATTGCTAAAGTTATCAACAAATTAAATATTCCCAACTGAGCGAAAAAATTGTTTATCTACGTACCCATCGTTCTGTGGAGTTCCTTTAGCAGCGGTCTATTCTGTTGAGCTGTCTAAATGACAGACCAGATGTTATGACCTACAAGGTTATCTGAGCGAAAAATGCTCGTAAGTTGTCGCACCCAGTTAGCTTAAACGGTAAAGCATTGGCCTTGTAAGCCAAGTATTCGGGTTCGATTCCCGGCCTGGGAAATTTTTCGCTCAGTTGGAAATATTTAATTCATAGAGGGTTCTTAGTTCAATCCCCTGAGCTCAAAGCTGAAGATGAATTTAATTGAAAGAAATTCCGCATTTTTTGTCAGTTTAAGTGTTTATATATTTTTTTTAATCACTGACATTTATGATACTTTTTGAATTTCAATTTTCTTTCTATTTTAAAAACTAGTGCGATTTATTGTAAATTAAACATTTTAAATTTCGTGTAAACAATTATTTTTTGGATTTAGAAATTTAAAATTTTATTTATATCTCCACTAATTTTTTTTTCGGATTTTTAAAAATTTGGAATTTTGGGTTTTATTTTAATAATTTGATTTGAACATTTTTAATTTGATTAGAATAAAGAACTTCTTTTATAATTATTTAAAAATTAAATTTATTGGTTCTAGCATCTATGTGAGAATTTACTAATTATAAATTAACAATTTAGATTTATTAATTTAAGGATAAGTTGTTTTGAAAGAAATATTAAACGAAACCCTCTGTGGGATCAGCAGTCACATTTAACTACTTGATTTTCATTACTGGTTCGGTGTCATTACGGTATTTGCAACTTCATAGTTGATTTTGTTGTATTTTTACTTGTCACTGCTGCAACTTAGTTTCTTCTCAGTTATCAAAATCAATATTTAAATGTAGGAGGTCCGGATTTTTAAACGATTTTTTTCTTAAATTAGCTGTGCTTTTATGGTTTTGATATATTTACTTTAACATATTCACATAACATACGGGGCAAAATCTTTTTGTCCGAATTGCCCCAGTTTTAAATATATGTCATGTATTAGTACATATTTAAAGAGTAATTTAAAAATAACGAAAGCACATTTCTCCATTTTTGATTTCAGTCTTCTTGAACAAAAACTTTCTTTAGGTGTCAAACTTTTTTCGGTACTACTAGGTTATCCCGTTGACCAAAAAATTATCGCCAAACTATGAGATTAAATGCCAATATTGTATGATCGTGAATGTCACATTCAATGACATTAAATGCGATTCACGTGTTTAAAATGTCATTAAAGGATTTTTATTTCGACTTTTTATTAATATTTTTATTAATATTCTACTAATTATTTGTTTTTTCGTTATTTAAAATAAAAATTATGTCAATATGTATAATTTGGCTATTAGTTTGGCGTTTTGTATAATTTGGCGAAATGGGTCGACGGGATAACAGAGTAGTACCCTTTTTTCTCGTCGTCATTATTTCTTCAGAGGGTTAAATAAAAGTTACTTGTTATATTTTCGATTTTTCATTTTTAAAATAAATTCGAACTTTGTAATAGACAATTTATTAGTAGAACAATATGCATTCCTCCAAGAAATAAACTGAATTCGTTCCTCTTTTTCTGACCTTCGGGAAGAATTCATGGGAAAAACCATGTTATCTAGGAGTACTGAAATTATTTGTTGAAATATGAGGAAAAATTTAATACATAAAGACGAGTTTTTTTCTGGCAGAGCACTATTTGAATTTAAATCCCGATTATCATAAACTTATTTAACAATTCGTCATCAGCATCATTAACCCTCTAAACTTGAAACACTATTTTTACATATCTTTCTTAACGATTCATCAAATAATAATTACTAGCTACGATAAAGTTGAAATTAATTGGAGTAATATGGATAACTTTTGATTTCAAAGATAATTTTTGTGCTATTTAAAAAATCCCAGAAGAATTGATTTCCATCTTCGTTAAAGAACCTACTTGAATGTATAATTTCCAGAGAAATTTCACTCTCGAGCGCATTTAGAGCATCAGCAACGAATTTAATCAGAATGTACTTCAGACAAGAATAACTGAAATTGAATAGATCATTTCAAAAACCACACAAGTCAAGATTTTTTTTAATTATTATTTTTATTTTTGCAAATGCTTTCTTAAGATTATAGCTATGATCTGGATAATAACTATATAAGTCAGTGTATTCTTTATTTTCAAATGATACTTTTAATGTTCGTTCATTACTTAAAGGATGTATGACAATAACGTAAGTGGTTTTTGCATGCAATTTCAGATGACGTTACAGCCATGATATTTCATTTTATGCAAAATCTACCACTGTTACATATACCAATGGAAAACACTTTTATTTATGACAACTATGGGTTTATTGTTTTGGCATAAAAAAAATCTTAAATAAGGTAAATCCATATTTTAATATGTATCACAAAGGAATAGTTTCATTATTGACTAACATTTACTACCATGAAAAAAAAAAATTTGAGTTTTCTTCAAAAAAAAAAAAAAAAAAAAAAAAAAAAAAAAAAACATTTAAATAATGTAGCTAGTAAGCATATATAAGTGATATACTTTATAATGTTTGAGACCTTGTTTAAAACAATTAATCCCGAAACATATAATATTAATCAAACAAGTTGCTGAATGCTTCATTAAACCTTTTCAATTTCACATAAATCTAACAAACTTTCACATTCTTCAGTTCAATGCACTTCGCTATTCAATAAGGAAAAATGTTTAATAAACTAACGTTACTCTAAGTTTTGTTACATACGTGGAAAAAAAGAGGAATCCCTATCCATAATTATCTTTATTTATTTTTTATTTATTTATTTTTTTTTTTTATAAGGAGTGGCACACACTTGACTGAAACCATTATCAAAGAATTAAAAAAAGAAATCCTAAACAATCAAATCCTTCAATATTCTCAGTTGTCATTGGAGTTGTTTTTAGAACATGAACACTCGAAAGACGAAGATTTATTATATTTTGTCACAACACTTATTAAGGATGCAAAATGATGTTGTGTAATAGGAATTTACAGTAAAATAACATTAGGGATGTATGATGTTTTTTAACAATAATATTATGTCAAATTAAAAGCAGCCCAGAAGATGATCACGTTGTGATTGAAATTACTCGGTTTGTGGTATCGAAGTTTTGAGTTTTTAAAACTGCTTTTTATGTGTAGTAAAAGCTTTTACATATTGTGATATCATTGATATCTTAAATGCACCTTATTTGCTAAATTACTTGATTTTAATTTGTTTCAATCGAAGGTCAATGTGACATTCTAAAATTACAGTAAGAGTCAAACTCTAATAGAGAGGAGAGCTTTAATTCCGAAATTGCACTCATTTGTTTGTATATGCATTAGAATGAACTACATGACTTGCAATTGCAAATAATTGTTCTTTCATAGATTTCTAATATATTTATGAGTGCGTTTTAACCAGGGCTTCGGAGTACAAGACCGTAGCCAGAAAAACATTTCGGAGGGGGATTTAGTATCATGATCTCATTTTATATATTCCCCTTCTCAACTGAATATTGAAGAATGTTAACAGTTTTATAGCTATTTAATGAGAATTCAAGTAATTCATTTTAATATAAATAAAAAAAATAAGTGTTTTTTATTGCAAGTAAAGTTATAATCTTATTTAATAATTATTCGGTGATTAGTTGACTTTATTCTCAATCCAGTTAATGTTTGACATTTTCGCATACGTTTGCAAATATTTTATTTCTAAAGAAATCTCCCAGTAGTTTACATCGGAACAGCTAAATAATTTCCACTGCATTTTGGGCTAAATAAGTCTAACAATCTGTATCAAGCTATTAATTGATAAAGTCATTTTAATTTGACGGTTTTAAAATTTAACTTTTACAAAGTTTCAACTTCGAATGAACTTAAAACATTTCTTAGAAATTGTATTTATATTTTGGCATATTAACGGAATAAAACAATAAAAGTATGATTTTTAAATTTTCAGTGTAATATATTTCTAATCTTGTTTAAGTTGATTGATAGTCAATAACATATGTATAGTCATCTTGATAGAAATTTCAGAGGGCGATCAAACCCTGGTCATCCCCCCCCCCCCCCCCATTGGCTACGGCATTGCCGGAGTAGAAATTGCGAGTGGAAGTCAGGCAAGAGTTGGAGTCGTTAAAAATCAAGCCAACAAAAACTCAGATTACCGCTTTTTTGTTGGTTTGGCATCAGGTAATATTTACCTTCCTAACTCGTTCCTAGTTACCTTTGGGAAAAGAAAATAAATAAATGATTAAATAATGTGAGAGATACATTTTTGTTAGCCTTATTTAGCTTTTGATTTTGTATATAGAAATTTATATAATTAATTTTAAATTGCTTGCATCTTTATGTTTATCTGTTTGCATCGTGTATTCTATTTCTATCATTTGCATTGTGTTAACCCTTATACTTTGCCCTTGAATTTAATATTTCATTCGACAAATTCACACTACTATGATTTAAAATAAATAAAATTGGAAAAAAATACTTATAGTTCTGTTTACCCCTTTCCCCCCTCCCTGCCCTGGCATGTCTCTAAAACTCAACTGCTCAAAGATCACCTTTCGACAACACATCATCTGCTCTTCACCACCGCAGCTCCCTGCGAGTTGAACAGCGGTGACCCAGATGGCAGAGCGTCATGCTTATAGACGTAAAGATCGTGGGTTTGAGGCTCACCGCTAGCTAAAAACCCGCCATGTACGCTAACGGCACCTGGTGCATGTAAAATCCGTTGTGGGTGCAAAGTCCTCCAAGTTACCTGTGAATTATACCTCTTGGGGTGCCTTGTCAGGTGAAGATCTCGTCATCCGATCAAGGCTCTAAATTACGAGATCAAACTGGAGTATCGGTTGTCGTATAGGCAGCTCGTATGAGCTCTGTGGAACAATTAGCGTTACCTCCTTTCTTTTTAATCCCTTCCAATTGCAACATCGTACGAATGAACCCAATCAGATAATTAAAAGTAACCTAGAACAGGCCAGGATAATAGCTAATATTATATAATAGCGATACAGCCACATTCAGGTAGATCTCAGCTTGTGCAATCAAGCGGCTTCTGCCCCGCAGCCAGGTAAAACAAGTTGGAAATTGCACGTGAAGCGTAGCAAATTAGGTGCGTTCGAACGATAACGAAGTTTTAAAAATATTACGTTCATATATCAATCTCATAACATTGTAAATAGTGAACTACAATTAAAACGCTCATCAAACAATGTTCTCCCTATACCATTATGTAATGGAATACTTTTGTGTGGCCTTGTAAATCAATAACAAATGTTCTTTGCACCACAAATTATGTAAGATGTATATTATAATATGTACTTTATAGTTGCATATAAATTTTATTAAGTTCGCATGAGTGTAACACGATTAAAATGCATTTGAAACATTTTTCCCCATTGACCGTAATGTAATGGAATACTTTTGATTGTCCCTGTAATTGATCTATGCATCCGATTTTCATAAAATTTGTAATAACTCGAAAATATTATGCAATAATTATGTATTTTAAATTTCAAACGTATAGAATATATTTGAAACTTTTTCCCCATTGACCATAATGTAATTGAATACTTTTGATTGTCCCTGTAATTGATCTATGCACACGATAATCAAAAAATTTGAAATAACTCGACAGAATTATGTAATAATTGCGTATTTTAAATTTCAAACGATTAAAATGCATTTGAAACATTTTTTCCCATTGACTGTAATGTAATGGAATACTTTTGATTGTCCCTGTAATTGATCTATTCGTCCGAGTTTCATAAAATTTGAAATAACTCGAAAAAATTATGTAATAATTATGTATTTTAAATTTCAAACGTATAGAATATATTTGAAACTTTTTCCCCATTGACCATAATGTAATTGAATACTTTTGATTGCCCCTGTAATTGATCTATGCACACGATTATCAAAAAATTTGAAATAACACGACAGAATTATGTAATAATTGCGTATTTTAAATTTCAAACGATTAAAATGCATTTGAAACTTTTTTCCCCATTGACCGTAATGTAATGGAATACTTTTGATCGTCCCTGTAATTGATCTATCCATCCGATTCTCATAAAATTTGAAATGACTCGACAAAAATATCTAATATTTATGTATTTTAAATTTCAAACGATTCGGTTGGGTAGTTTTTGCGTTGTTATATGCGGACAGACGGACGGACGGACAGACGGACGGACAGACGGACGGACTGAACGACAACTATAGGTGCTACGTATTATATAATTACGAACGCACCTAAAAAAACCCCGTTAAGCTAGGCATATTGTCCGGCAGGCAGGGGCCTGGTCTGCGGTATAATAATAATAATTAGATTCATTTTATCATCATGATGAACTCTGCTTACTTAGATCGTCTCTTGTTCGATGGAAGTTAACGTGGGCATCACGACCACATAGGATACACATAGGACAATAATCACATAGGATTGGATTTAATAGAATGAAGAAAGTTTTTATTATGTATATATTTATAAGTTTTGATTTCATTTTCATAAAATTTGAAATGAATCAACAAAATTCTAAACGATTATTATTCTAAATTTCAAGCCATTCGATTGGGTAGTTTAGTTATATATACGGATGGACGATATAAGTTCTACATATTTGGGGTTCTGCATACACTATATAGCCAAAGATGACCGTGCATTTGCGATTTTCGACATTTTGTTAAATATCTAGAAAATACTTGAGGAATTATCGTGAAATCTTAAGTGTGTAAACATAATAGTACAGATCATATATTTCCTTGAAGACTTTCTCCCGAAACTGCATAGGGGATCGTTAAAAAATTGAAAAAGAACGAAAATCTTTTGGATAACCCTGTCAAAACTAATGTAGCAAAAGTGTCCAAACTGTAGATTATGATTAAGTAGCTCATTGTAATTAGCTGTTTTTGCTTTTATGTGGATAACATGGATAATCGTAGAGATATTAAGGTTTTTATAAAAACAGCCCCAAACTTTTTCAAAATTTTTTACTTATAATTTGCAGAGTTTTTAATATAAAATAATGTTGTTTCCGAAAATATGACAAAAAATATTGTACACAATAGCCTCTGAGCAGTTTCATTAAATATTTTTTCATTGCACATGCTCCAACGTTACTAAAATTTCATTTGCATATTGTGTTAGTTAAATGTATACAGCAACTTTTTTAAAAGTCTCAAAAGCATAGTTTGAAAATTCTAAAAGTGCTCATCGGTTGAATAAGTTCAAAATTCATTAATCCAAAAATGAAGCAAAAAGATGAGGGGTTGTAATAATTTCCCCACTGATTAGTGCCAATATATAATACACAATATGGCATGTACTACTATATTTCGATACAACCTATTACTTTTTTGCTTCATTTTGGGAACAACAGATTTTGCTTTCATTCTATCGACGAACACTTTTAGAAATTTCAAGCTATGACGTAAATGAAAATAATATTATATTTTTGAACGAAGAACCAAATTTAACAGAAAACTATACAACTAATTCCAGGTACCTCACCAACAAAGCTATCTAATTAGAGACAACAGGTTAATCGGATACTTTTTGCGTCATTATCGCAGGACAAACTCACAGACACCAAAAGATTTTCGGATCTCGACACTAATCTTAAACTGATGTTTTGGGATGTAAATTATTGGATTTTAAAAGAAATTATCACTTAAAAAAATTATAATAATAATCTAAAGTCGAGCATTTTTAAATTTATTTATGTAAAGCTACTTAAACAAGTCCATGTTTCATTTCTGGTTTTTCTTTATTTCAGAACGATTATATATACATGATATATATTATTTGTTTATGTATATATTTATATTAAATATATATTTGATGATATAATGCTACGTTTAGCAGTCCAGTTCTTGTAATTCCATTTAATTTTTGAAAAAATGAAAAAAAAAATAAAAAAATAAAAGAAGAAGAAGAAAATTGAAATGAACTGTATATTTGCCCACTGTAGCTTAAAATCTTAGAGTATGGAAATTAACACTTGGTAATTTTTTGTCAACTTTTATCCAAGACTATTTATATTATAAAGGCCAAACATACCTGTGCGTAATGCATACGTCATTTTGCGAATGGCCACACTTTCCCCTCCAACTTCGATTTTGCAATTTTCGCTACTGCAAATTTTACACTTCTAAACAGCGTACATTTTAAATTTTTACACCGTTATAGAGAAAAAAAATGTACTTTTAAATACAATTTGTTTAAAAACTGTATCTCTCTCTCTCCTTTTTTTTTTTTTTTAAATATTATTATTACTAGCAAAAGCCATGCTTTGTTTGGATTCGCGAAGCATTATTTCAGAAGATAAATAATTGAAATTAAAAATACTTTTTTGTATTATTTTTGCACCTTTATTAAGGAAGAACGTTATTTTATATCTTGGCGTATTTTAGTTTTAGAAATATAAATTCAGTCGAATTCCATAAATTGTTTTAAAATGGCAAACATATTAAAAATAGTACTAGTAGTAATTATTTCTTACTGATAAAGATGTTTCGGTTAGTTCAATTTTCAACCTTCGAATTTGAATAACACTTTATCTAAAGAATTTAACAATTTGTTTACAACTCTTTTGTTGCCACTTTACAAAAAAAAAAAAATTATAATAATATAATTTAATTCTTTTAAAATGCATCAGTATCGTTTGCACAAATGATTCCACATAATAAGAATAAATTTGCATTTGAATTCTTAACACTAAAAAACACTTTTATAACTGAACGTGAATTCACTGATTGTGAATTGTTTCACAGATTTTAATTCATTAAAAATATGCTATAATTTTCATAAGGGGTATTTTGATAAAAATTTCGTAAAAGAAATCGTGGAACTATTGTCTGATTAAAAGAATTGGCCACCAAAATATGCAACATTTCCAATCAAACTTAATAAAACATTCTATTAAAATGTATATTTTCCTCTCAAATAACATACATTTTTAATGTAAGAAAATTACCTATTTTACGGTTTGAAGTATAAATTCTATAGTTATTTTCAGTAGCTTAAAATATAAAAAATCGTCAATTTACCTGCCTTTAGTTCATTATATAACCAATAAGACATAATATTTGCTTGCAAAAAAATGCATTAAGCTATTTATTTTATTTTACGTTTTTAAGTTGAAATATTTTATAGATAAAATTATGGCATAGTATTCAATTTTTCTTAAATTCATCAAACTGTTTTATATTAATTTTTCGCGTGAAAATATTAAAATTTTAGTCTTCAAAAGTTTTTGAAATGTTTTGATGGAATAGTGAAAATATATTTCATTTATTTATTTAATCGTGATTCTGACTATAACTACCGACTCCGTGATTTATTTTCTCTTCTGAAAATATACGTGTTTCATTTTTTATTTGCAAAAATGCGTCCGTAATAGAAAAGCATGTAAAATTAATTAATTAAAATAATAAATTTTAAAAAGTTATTCTGTAAAAAAAAAAAAAAATAAAATAAAATAAATAAAAAAATAATATTGTGCAAATCTATAGATCATAATTTATTCTTATGTTTAATTTGAAGTCAAAATACTGAATAGTTTTCTTGTAAAGTGTACGACAAAATGTAATTTGAGTGGCCTAGTAGAGGATGAGCGAAGCGAATCCTAATTATTATTATTTAGGTTTTAGTACCATTTTTGTAATTGTGGCAACAGAATCACTCCATTTTCACTTAAAATTGAAAAGAAAAATAGTAATTAAAATGTGCAAAACACAGAGTAACGAGAAATTAATAGAGTGGAAGTACAATGTCTGGAGGTGACACCAAAAATGTAACCCTAAAATCCGTTACATCAAGTCCAATTAAGTTCCAACAAAACCACGTGCTTTGACACGCCTTTCAATTCAAACAATTTAAACCCGTATTTTTTGCTCTTGTTTTTTAACACATTCGCTGCCGCTTACGCCCCATCGCGTGATATGGCGCCAACGTTCAGGGGCCATCACGCGCAAGCGCGTGAAGTGGTGTGATGTCCAATAGTCAGTCACGCGCTGGCGTGGGAAAATCTTTCACTGATTCTTTGTTATAAAAAGTAAATCGGCTTTTGGGAAAAACCCACTTCTACAGTGCGGCATTAACTACCATCACATCTTCCTTCACATAAGCGGCAGCGAACGTGTTAAAAGGTACTAATCTATCGCTTCATAGGTAAGTATTTTTACTTTCTTCTATCTTCAATAGAAGAAAGTATTGTAATTGAAATTTTTTTCGACTTCCGGTTTTCGACGGATTTACACGTTTTTGGGATCAGGGATTCCAAAAAACATGTTTTTACAAAATGTCTGCCTGTCCGTATGTCGCCATTCTACTATCAAAAAGTGCATGAAGTTATGCATCGAATTGAACCAATTTTTTTGTGTAAGTCTATGACTATGGCTAGTTGGTCCTCCCTAAATTTGAAAAAAATCCGCCGGAAGGGGGCGCCGCAATCGCGGAGTTTTTTGTGCCATTTTCAATATTGTACCGACCAAAAGTATATGAAGTTATGCATCGAATTGTACCAATTTTTTTGTGTAAGTGCATGGCTATGGCTAGTTGATCCACCCTGAGTTTGAAAAAAATCCGCCTGAAGGAGGCGCTGCAATAATGAATTTTATGCCATTTTCAATATTGCACCACCTAAAAGTGTATGAAGTTAGCTCTAGAACTGAACTAAATTTTTTGTATATGATTATTTTTTGGTAAGGCAAGTAGGTCATCGCTGAATTTGAAAAAAAAAAAAAAAAAAAAAAAAAAAAAAAAAAAAAAAAAAAAAAATCTGCCCATTATTCTATTGTCTATCGGCTCGTGCAGAGACGGAAATTCGTTTTTACTCCGATTAATTGATTGAAGCAGAAATTTAAGATGAAAATCAAATTTGGTATAGTATTGAATTAAAATTATTAAAGCATTAAAATCAGTAACTATTTTTTAAAAATATTAAAATATACGCATGAGATAGAAGAAAGTTTTGGGATTGTCACATCCAACTAGTTTATTATTCTATCATATGTGTTTTAAATATCAAGATAAAAAGTTCTTTTAAGTTTTTGCTTGAAGAGATAGCATTCTTTTGTTAATGTCTTAAAATCGTTTGCACTCGAAAATCTAGATTTTAGACAGTTTTCATACATGATTTTAAAGGAATGTTTTCATTACTATTTCTTCTTAAAATATACTTCAGCTGTAATTAATTTCTCTCGATTCGTCGTATTAATAGAAAATCCCTTCCACTTGCTTTTGTTCGGGACTTTAAAATTTGAACGATAAATGGTTTCATATTAAACTTTTAAATGCAATTTGTTTCAAAGCTGTATCTCAATTTATTTTTGAGATATTAATTTTTTTTATAATTTTTAGTACCAATTTTGTAATTGTGGCAACCGAATCACTCCATTTTGTCTTAAAATTGGAAAAAAAAAAGTAATTAAAATACGTATACTATTTCAAAAATATCTTCTGTTATAAAATCCGGTGAATTTCCGTTTTATTTCGTTTAATAATTTGGATAATTGAATTTAAACTTTTTTGTTAATTTTAACTTAAAATAATATTTGTTTGAGAGTGAGACTGACCAATGCAAGGATGTATTTTTTACTGTAACTAATTTTGTAGTTTTATTATACATCAATGAAACAGTTATTTCTTAAAGATTTTTTTTCTTCGAATTTCGACGGGTTCCACCTCTTTTTATTAAAATTTACAAATCTAATGAAGATTTTCCATAATTCCTTGTTGATGCCGTAGCTAGGTAGAGGAGGACAGTCTAGGCAATTTCCTCCCCCCTCTCTCCTCCCCCGAACGAGAAAATTTAATTTAGTGAATCATGAATACAGAAATAATTTTAAACCACTAGGAAAGAAATGCAAGAATCCGGTAAAAAATTCGTTTTAGACATATTTTCGCCTTAGTAGGTCTAATTTCAAGGATTTTTTTTAATCATCAAGACTATAAATACTAACGACAGGATTTATTTAAGACAGGATTCATTTTCAAAGAATTAATCATTATATAGCAATAACAAAATCAGTGAAAAAGTAATCACAAAGGCAAAAACAGCATTCCGTTTTAGGCAAGTTCTATCTTAGCAGGTGTAACTGAATTATAACCTTTCTATTGCGACCATAAAATTTCCGAGGAGGTCTTCTGTTATATACAGGTTTCATGTATTTTCATACGTTATATTTTTTTGCACATGCAACATAAATGCATATATATGTATGTAGATTAAAAAAAAAAAAAAACTATAAAAGCAGAACTCTATTATAATGGAATTTGCCTTAAACAGGAAAATTTCCTCTTTCCGGCTTGAAGACTATCGTACAATTACACTTTCTAAGATGGAAATCTATTTTTTGCAACTTTGTGCTAGCACGTATTACTGTATATATCAGGGTTGGCGAACCTTTTTGTTACCGCATGCTAAATTTGATCAAAAATTAAATTTTACGTGAACATGAATGACATGCTAACTAAAAAAAACAAATTTTTGTCGGTGGAAACATAACAGTTTAAAATTACTTAAACTTTTCTTTTGAGAATTAAAATAAATTAAAAACGGACATGCAGGTATTACATTATAATAATTATGGAAACAATTATTATTAATTATTATAACTGATTTTGTAGGTTTATTATAAGTTAATGAAACAGTTCCTTCTTAAACATTTTCTTTCGTCAAAATTTGACGGGTTCTACCTTGTTTTTATAAATGTTAAGAGTCTTAGGCACATTAATTGCAATAGATGGCAGCACTACATAAAATGAAAAATCTTTCCAAGGTGTTTCGAATGCTCATGATAAATAGTAGGAGGATTTAAGTATTTTATTCAATTCTTGTAAATCTAACCAACATTTACTATGCAAGCAGACAGAGGCCCCTAAAGAGAGTACCGTACTCCGATTTCGGCTTTTAAAATTTTGAATAAAAAACTTAAATTAATGGCATAAAAAAGTTTTGATGCTGCACTTGCACCTGTGTCATTCCATATAAAATGAGCAAAAATGTAAAAAAAGCCGTGGCCTCATAGGAGCCGATTTTAATAAAATTTGAGATACGTGTTCATTTCATATTCAAATGTAGTTCTGCACAATATTTTGACGAAAAATAAATTGTTTTATCTGTTTTGGACATTTAAAAAACTTGCGATATAGAAGGGTTGCGGATAATCGTCGAAAGTTGCAAGTTTGAAGTTCAGTATTTTGAAAACTATTTAACAAAAATGAAGTTTTTTTTTTTTTTTATAATATTGAAATCTCTGGAAATCAATCTTTATATTTATTGAGTAATAATAATCTGGCAATACCATAACTAGTCATAAGTTGGTTGTAAACATTGAAATTTCGTAAATTTTTAAAAATTTTTAAACGTTATAAAAATTAAAGGATTTAAAAAACATCTTTGAAATTCATGCAAGATGTGGTATTATATGAAGATCGAATTCTCCAAGTTTCAAAGTTGTTATTTATTTCCTTCATCTTAAAAAAAAACTTAGAAACTTTTTAAAAAATGACAAAATCATAATTATTCCTCTTATTTAACCTCAAAAAATAATTAAAGGACAGCTCCGACATCAACAATATTGCACATATATAAAAATCAATAAGTCTATGACACACTAAAAAAGTTTCAATACTGCCTTTTTTATTCGTAACATTATAAAAATGGGTTCAAAAAACTAATATTCGAGGCATTCTAAGGACAATCTTTCTTTGAAATAACGCGCTTTTTTGCAAGTTTCTTGGTAAAAAAAAGATTAGTGCTGCCATCTACATTTAATATATGATTTTAAGATTAAAATACAGAAATTTTATCAAGAGAATCGGTCTTCTTCTATACCAATTTAAAATATTCTTGAGGCAAAAATAAACTGAAAGCAAGAATAAAACTTCGTATATTCAAAATATACACTTTTATCCGTAATATCAAACAGTTTAAAGCTTTTGAAACCTTTTATTCGTCTCTAAACAAATGATAAAAATTTTGAATTTTTAATCAACAGTTTTCACTATTTAATTTTTTTTCTCATAAAGGAATGAAAAAGGCAAGGATTAAATTATAGATGTATTAAATATATTCAATTAGCTATAATGGCAAAAAAATTTGAATTTGGAAAAAGTGTCCATTTTAAAATGTATAATTGAAATATTTTTTCCACGATTTCTTTTATTATTTATTTATTTTTAAATTATGAAATAAAAATACAATTACTAAATTATGCTAATCTGTTACTTATAGTTCATTCTTAAGAGTAAATAATTTTTATTACAATCTTTCCATTCCTAAAGCTAATAATCAAACTTGAAATTTCAAGCATGTACACAAGACCTCGATTTCGTATCAACTTAAATGTAAATTTTTATACTGAAATAAACTAGTCTGAACTCTACTACTTTGCGTTTCCTCGTGAATGATTGTGATCTACTTATATGATTGATGGAGCGAAATGGCTCTAGCAAGAGAGAGATAGAAAAGGACAATAAAAAGACCACACATGATTTTATGATCTATTATAAATCCTACACACATTTATGGCTGGTAAGAACAAAAAAAGAGACAGGCAAATTTATGGGGAAAGCAATTTCAAAAAGTCTCCCACGATGTGAAATGAGACACAACTGAAGGACCATACAAGAGGAACCCCAGCCAATGATCTTCTGGCAAAGGGGGTGTGAAAAAAGAGGATTCGCCGCAGTAAAAAAAAAGGAGGGAAAATGACCCGAAAATTATAATTAAAAAAAATTAAAATGAGGCAGATCAGGACTGGGAGAAAAAAGAATCTGGTGAGAGATCAGAAGCTGTTAGAGATCACTCCAGTGAAGTCCTAAGAAAATTTGTCGTGCCGCCTAGTCGACTCTGGAGATGGATAGAAGATGCCAAAAAAATCCCGGTGGAGCATCCCGTACATAAAGAGTGTGCTCTTCCGATAGTGATGGTATGGAATCGACAAGGAGCTGTCCTCATGCGTCGGAAATAGTCGGAGTATCCTAAAACCTCTGTATGCATCCTTCAAAACGCCTTCCTCCTATATACAAGGTATCTTAAAAATTTTTCTTCACTTTGCCTGAATTATTGTCTCAAATGATTAATGCACTGCCTCTTGCCAGCCATAGGGTCGAAATAAAAAAAAAAAACACATAAATTAGTATGATTTTGGGTTATAATATATTTAATATATGTATGATTGATATGAAGGATCTGTAAATGGACGGAATAATGTATGAATATCAAGATCAAATTAATGCAAATATTAGAGAACTGGGAATATCATTTTGTAAATATTTCTTTTTTCTTTATTTTATATTGTCATTGCTTTGTAAATAAAACCTGTATATAAATGTTAATTGTGTTATGATATTTTACTTGGCAGTATGTTTGTTTTATTATGAATATAATTGAAATTGGAGCAAATAGGGTTTCTTTTCTTCTTCATAGGGTAAATTTTCACGTAAAAGACACAACGCATTAATGAATAAATAATTAAGATATTGATAAAAACATTTTATACTTCTAACCTATAAAAAATTTACCTAGAAGATCATAAACGATCACACTTATAATTTAATAGATAACAAAAATAAAAAATAAATCAGCCTATTATGCTCTGATGGGTAATAGTGAGATTAAAAGGATGGAATAACGTTACCTAAACTAATTAGAATTGAATTAATAAAAAAAAGGTGCACAGGTGCAGATTTCTCTCCATCATCTCATTATTTACCTATATGGCGCCACAACCAATTCCCTTAATTATTTAGTTTAATAAATTTAATTTAAATAATTAAAATTTCGGACTTAGGTTATTTCAATATTATGTTAATTTACTTAGCTCACAAATTATATAAAAAATAAATGTAATTAATACCTCTGTAATAAAAAAAAAAAAGTTTATAAACATATGATTGCTGTTTAGAATAAGATAGTTATTAAACTGGGGCACATACTGCCATAAAACATACTGTGAATTTGTGTATTATAAACATTGGATCCAAAGGCAGGCAAGAGGTCACTTAGATGAAAATTGGCATATTTTCCAATAATATTTGAAAGTTTTATTGAATTGTATTATTGATATTATTTAATTGAATTGATAATTTTATTGTAATTGAATGTTAGGGGAACAAAATTTATTGGATAATTACTTGATAATTATTGAGAAATTGATATGCTTATTCAAGGTGGAATTTAATGAGTAGGGGTGGCAAAAGAAAAACTCATAGGGAGAGCACAGGAAGAAGTGGGGTAAAAACTAGAACGCAAAAAAAGCAATTGGTTGTAGAGAGTATTAATAACATTTTACTAAACACAAACAAAAAAAAACACAAATACAGACAGTTGTGATACTTCTGAGGAAGAAATAAATATAGAATTCAGTATGGCAGCTCCCACGCCAGAACAACTAGTTGGATTTATATATCCATTTGATAATAAAAAGGAATGCAATATTAATTACTTTCTACTCCAGTTTGATAATCTAATAGATCAAACTGCATATAACAATGCTCATAAATTAACAATCTTAAAAGCCAAAATTACGGGACCGGCGAGAGAAAGACTTATGCAGGACGAATCGGTGTTTTTGGAAACTGACTTAAAAAAATTTAAGGATAAATTAAGGGAACTATTTTCGGTAAAATGTAATTTTAGTAGTGCTCAAAATTTATTCTTCAGTTTGAAGCAAAAACCAGATCAAAGTATATCTGATTTCATCACAGAATTCAACGCTACAGCGAATTTATACATAAAGAAGAGTGGTCAGGGTCTAAATGAACAAAATAATTCCAAATTTTTAGATCAGATGAAATTAGCTAGATTTTTAGATGCGATAAGAGCAGACATAAGTCTAGAAGTAAGAAAAAATACGCCAGAAACCTTCGATGAAGCTTGTAAAGTAGCTTTAAAACTGGAGGAAGCGTACGCACAAACGAATATGCAGGAAATAAATACATTCTCTGCCTCCCGAGAAGCAGACATCTTACACAAGCTAGATAAATTAAGCTCGGAAAGTACAGAGCAAATAAGAACTCTAGTAACTGAAATCAATAACTTAAAATTAAGGGTAGAAGAAAGAACAGAGAAAGTTAATAAATACTGCGAATTTTGTAAAAAGGATACTCACGATACGCAAGATTGTTGGTACAAAGACAAACATAAAAAGATCAATTCGGGCTATAGAGGAAACATGTATCAAAATAATTACGGATTTAATAATCCACAAACAAGACCTTACGGAGGCAATTTTAAACAACAGGAAGGTTTTCGAACGAGATATTATCAACCGAATGCAAAGAATAATGAATTTTATAACTTTGATCCCAATTATGATGCCCCTTACTTTTATGCCCCTCCTCCTCCTATGTTTACTCAACATCCACATCCGTATTATTACAATACACAGGGGTACATACAACATCCACGAGGTCGTGGAAGGGGAGGTTACCACAACGATGTGAGAAATAACCACAAGGAAAATTATGAACGACAGGAAAACTCAAATGCAGGTAACAGGGATAACAAGCATAAGGGAAATGGAAAAAAAAAGTTCATACAGAAGAGGACAAGGAAAAAGACAGGACCCGGAAAACTAAATGAGAGACTCACGAATAATGAACACTGGTCCAATAACCCGTGTGAGTCTCGAAATAACGGGTACTTTTGGGAAAATGGAATAATTGCGAGCGTTACAAATGTTACGGAAGAGGTCCTACCCATGATAAATTTAGAAATAAAAAATATAAAAGTTAAAGCTTTGTGTGACAGTGGAGCAGCTGTATCTTTAATGTCACCAATCATTTTCGACAAATTAAAAGAAGAAAATATTAAGTTTAAATACTTAGGCAACCAAATACAAATTCAAACATTAACAAATTCCAAAATTTATTTCAAACAATGTATTAAACTAGCTTTTAGATTACAGGGTACTTATACCACTGGGACATTTTATGTTACTAATAAAGACTTTGGTAGGAGATACCAAATACTTCTAGGTTACGATTATCTAAGGGGTAACAACATGGTTTTGGATTTTAAAAATAAAACTTTAAATTTCAAACACATAAAAATTACATTAAACGTGCCAGAAGAAGATCCTACGTTGCAGGTTAACAATTTGACTTTAAGTTCAGAAAACAACACTCCAAAATCTCAAGGAGAGAACAATAATAACGAGGATAGCGAAATACAGTCAAACTCTATCAAAAAAAGAAATATGTATGCAAAAACGGTCGCGAATATTTTTATAAATGCACACTCCAAAAGAATTGTAAATTTACAATGTGATGAAGCTATCAAAGAACAGGAAGTAATATTATTAGAAAAACTCAAACATACTTCCGAATTTGAATTTGAAACCTCCATACATGAGGTACAAAAAACAATAAAATAAACATTATCATAACAAATAACACCGGAAAAAGAATAAAATTAGATAAAGGAATGAATATAGGAAAAATAAATAACAATATACAATACAAACAAGACACAACATCAGACAATATCGAGAAAGGCAAAATATATGAAATTAATAATTTGAATATTGAGGAAGTCAGAAAATTAAGAGAGGCAGAATTAAGCGTGAATGATTTTGACGTCGCACATTTGTCGGAAGAGTTACAAGAAAAAATAAAAACACTACTACTAGCGAAGGCACATGCATTTTCTAAATCTTATGCAACACTAGGACAAACGAATTTAGTTAGTCCCAGTTTTAATTTAAATCATGAGTACCCCATTCAAACTAAACCCTATAAAATTCCCCAAACTGTTAGGCAGTATGCAAAGAAAGAAATACAAGATTTATTAAAAGCAAAAATTATAGAAAGGTCAAATTCGCATTACGCCTTCCCCGTTATCTTTGTAAAAAAAAAACAAAATATAAAAGATAAGGGAAAAGAAGCGAAATACAGAATGGCAATAGACTACAGATTATTAAATCAAATATTACAAACATACAGCTATCCCATACCTTATATCAAAGAGATTTTGTATCTTATAAGTGGAAAAAATTTTTATACGGTTTTAGACCTTCATAGCGCCTTCTTCCAAATTATGCTAAGACCAGAAGATAGACAGAAATTAGCGTTTATTACAGAGGATGGAAAGTATAACCCTTTAAGGTTAGCATTCGGAACTAAAAATAGTAGCGCATATTTTGCGGAATTAATAGAAAAAGTATTGGGACATTTCGATAAAACAAAGGTACAATTTTTCATGGATGATGTGGTTATAGGAAGTAACAGCATCGACGAAATGCTCCAGTTATTGGAGCAAGTTTTACAAACTTTAATAAATCACAACTTAACAATTGAGCCATCTAAAATGCAAATATGCAAGACAGATATAGAATTCCTGGGCTTCCAACTGAACCAATTGGGATACTCCCCAGCAAAAAAAAAACATTGATAAAATAAAGAACCTGATTCGTCCAAAAACAAAAAAAGGGGTCAAATCGCTACTAGGGCTGGCTAACTATTTTAGAACATTAATCCGAAACTATGCAGAGATTGTACATCCTCTAGTAGAATTAACAAAGGAGAAAATTAAATTTAAATGGGGCGAGGAACAAGAACAAGCGTTTAAAAATATTCAAGAAGCGATAGTAAACAATCCTACACTTAGACCTCCTGATTTTAACAAGGAGTTTCTCTTGATCTGTGATGCCTCGAAAGTGGCAATATCTTCAATTTTAGCACAAGAGAAAGACGGATTTTTATTGCCGATTGAATTTTTTGCTCGAAAACTAAAGGAACCAGAGAAAAGCTATCCTAGCATAAAATTTGAGTTACTGGCTATACACGAATCAGTAAATCATTTCAAGCATATTTTATGGGGTAGACAATTCAAAATTCTAACGGATTCGAAGCCTATTACACAACATCTGCACCTGGAAAATCAATCAGATATTGTAAAAAGATGGATGGCGAATTTGTCAGAATATAATTTTGAATTTGAATTTATAGAGGGTAAACTCAATCCTGCCGATTTTTGCTCACGATTATTAAACACAATCGTGACAGACACAAATCTGCGTAACAATTTATTTAAAGTAAACACAGCCTTATCTGATGAAAACATCAAAGCTGAACAGTACGCAGATGAAAAATTAAAGAAAATTATAGATAAAATAGATAAAGGACAACATAACAGAAATACAAAACGATATGTATTGAATAAAGATAAAATGTTAATCCTAAAACCAGGAAAAGATAAAACGGAGTTATTAATTGCTCCAGACTCACTTAAGATAGCGATAATGGAAGATGCGCATACACCGCACTTCGGATTCACTAAAACTTATGCGGCTATCAAAACTAGAATATTCTGGCATGGAATGTACAAAGACATAAAAACTTTTTGTGCTAATTGCACGGCATGCCAAACAGCTAAACCTCACAAAACTATAAAAATGCCAGTACAAAGAATAATTAAAGATTACGAGGTGGGGAGCACGCTGCATGTTGATGTCTGTGGGCCACTCACGTTTTCGGTACGCAAAAACAAATTTATCCTAACTATCACAGATGCAACCTCGAGATTTTTAGAGGCAGTCGCTCTACGGAACGTAGAAGCACAAACTATTTTAGGAGCACTGAATAAATACTTCAGTACTTTCGGATTGGCGAAGGTTATCTATTTTGATAACGCTAAATACTTTCGAAGTCAACTGGTAAAAGAGTATGCGCAATCATTGAATATAGACTTACATTTCACGAGCGTGTACCGTGCGAAAGCGAATTCAATAGCGGAGACAATAAATCGCATATTAAAAAGTTCCTTAATCGCTATGTCAAAAAAGACAACGGAATGGGATATCAGATTGGACTTTTTTAAGTTACAGTACAACAATGCAATTCATAGAGCTTTAGGCTTCGCTCCTGCTCTCATTTTCTTCGCAAGAAAACTCAGAACTCCATTCACAGCACATATGCCAACAGCGGAGATCATCACAAAAAAATATGTCAAACAAAGATTGGATCACATTAAAGAAATTAAATTACAAGCTTTGGCAAATCAGGCAAGAATGCAAGACGAGTATGCAAAGGAGGAAAATTTGCAAAACGTTATTACTCTAAATGTGGGACAGATAGTCTATTTAAAAGCCATAAATCCGGGTGCTCTGTCCAACAAATTTGAGGGACCCTTTAAAGTAATTAAAAAGGTACGCAACAATAATTACGTATTGGAGGATCTCTCAGGTAAATATTCCCGTCCGATAAGGAGGAACATAGATCTCTTATATGCACCCAAATTGGCTACACCAGACATAAACTCAGAAGATCAGTTAGCTGATCAAAGTTCAGAGGATGAAGAAGAAAATTGAAAAAAAAAAATACACATAATATGTATAAATTAAAATAAGTGTTTAGCACAAGATTCCCCCCTTTCCATATATATATTTATATATATATAGATAGATAGATAGATAATATTAAATTACAGATAAATAAAATTAAATATTTATAAATCAAAATAAATAAATAGAGAAAATTATACCAATGCAAAAAAAAAAAAAAAAAAAAAGCACTAGACAGGAGTTTTACCCCCCCCCTCTGTTTACAAAAATGCTAACCCCCCATGCAATTACTAGACATAAAATAAACGGGTTTCAACTCGCAATTCATGTATAAATTAATTGGTTAAAAAAAAAAAAAAGTTTGTATTTAATTTATTTATAAACAAAATAAGAAATTAAAATATATATATATATATATATAGGATTAATAAACGAATAAATAAATATATAAATCCTTATTGCAAAAACAGTTTAACGGAGCACAATAAATACACATAAATAAATACATAGTAGCATTGATAAGGCAGGTTGTCATTAATTAAACACGGAAGGAAAAACAATTAAAAAAAAATAGATACACACACTTTTAAGTAAATAAAGGTTTTCTCACCAAGGCAACACTTGGACTTTCATCAGAATTCGACAAATAAATATAATATCTTCAGAGTGGCGCATTACATCACTTCAAAGATAAAGCCTTGTTAAGCCCCACTGAAAAAAGATTGAACAACGAAATTAAATAAAAGGGAGATTCAAAGGGATGGCTGAAAATCAAATAATTCAGTTAGTAAGCAACATATATGAATTAATTGATAGAGGATAAATGAGATAACGGAGAAGTTTTCTCAGTTTTTTTTTTTCTATTTCACTAAATCTACATTATAACTTCCCTGTAAGAAGAAAAATAAAAATGCATATAAAAGACATACAAGTATAGGATACAGTATAACAAATATACAATAATAATAAAGTGAGAAAACGGTAGATTTTAAGAGGCATGGAAGACAGAAGATGACATCTCTTGGGGGGATTTCAACATCATTACGGTTACATCTACCTATAAAATAGAATAAATAAAGACATAATTAAATAAATAAATAATCTAGGATTTGTAATATTAAACACCTTTGCACAAATAGTTTATTTTTATATCACCCGAATTTTATGGGAAATTGACTACAGAAATGTTAAAAAAAAAAAAAAAAAAAAAAAAAAAAAGTCGAAGCACTGTGTCACGGGCACAGTTATAAGATTTTGAAAAAAAAAATAATAAAAAAAAAATCCTCACATTCTTGTAATTTATGAATGTATGAAGGCATGAAACAATCGTTTGTATCAAAATATAGGTAGATATAAATAAAATTGAAATAAATATAAAATCATACATAATATCAAAATAAAATACATATGTATATTTAACAGGTATTTCTATAATTCACCTATAATCGAGATTTTGATTCATGGTACACATTCAAACTCACATATATAAGCGCATATATATATATAAATACCTTTCGAGAAGGCAAAATGTTTTTTTTTTCTGCGCACAATGCTCTCATAAATTAATGTAAACACCACATTAAATTAGGATAACAGAGATTTCACAGCAAGCAAAGCGTCAACAATCATACCGTCGCCAGGACAACGGTTTGTTTTGGGTAGCATTCGATTCAAGATATGACTAGTGAATTGTAGTCGATTGTAGAATAATCGAGTTTCCCTCTACCCACCTCTGCCCCCAAGTTTAGAAGGGGGGGGAGGTGACGCTTGTTCCATGAGTGACGCAGGCGGTTTTTCCCAAACAGTGTGATAAGAAATAGCGACACAGTGAATGTCATTTCTCGTTAAGCGATAAGCGAGCACGCACACATTGTACCGCTAGGCAACAATACAATACATTTTGGGGATTCATTCTCACGAGATAAGTTAAGGAATTAGGGGTATGAAGAAAACGGATAAAAATGGATTTATAACTCTAATTAAAGAAGGTATTTTTAACGAAAACATAATGGGAGAATGATATACACAGAGAAAAATAGTACAGTACATTAAAAATAATTATTATTTTAAATTCATTTTGATTCTAAAAAACCTTTGTTAAGCACCAATCATTGATTCTAAACACTGTCATTACAAGGGGAATACTATTTTCCCTGAAGTTCACTTTATTTAATAAAGTAATGTAAAATATTGTTAATGAATACAATGGCATAATAATAATGATTTCATAATAATGAATGAATTTCAGTATTTTTTTCTCGTTCTATATATATATATATATATATATTTTTTTTACATCAATTTTTTTTATTATAAAATTGTATAAAGTGGGTGATTGGGGGTCCCAGAGAAAAAAATTAATTCCGCTGGTCGGAATTCACATGCATGGATTTTTTTTGGGGACACTTAGCACTCTTTTGGAATTATACATTCAATTAAATAATAATGAGAAGAGGAAGAACAATAATGGAATATGATTACACATTCTAAGGGAGATATATAAATAAATAATAACTTTAAAAACGAGAAGTGTTCGGTGCTGACAATAGTAAAGACATGCAGAATTTCATATACATATTACATCGCGAAAAGATATAATTACCATATTTGGATAAGAATTTCTCTCGAAATACATGTCAGCTTAGATTTGATTACTAGAGATTTGATAAATAAAACCATACTTACCCCTTGATTTCCAACAAAAACGTACACACGATTCCTCATCGTACACGCGCAAAATCACTTACATGGGGGCCGCTTATATTGTTTACCGCTTTCTAAAAAAAAGAAAAAAAAAATCCGGTTTCCTGACTCTGACCTTCAGGGGGACACAGGATTTCCCTGATTTCTCGCGGGGGTGAAGGATGCAGAGCAAACCCATTCCCAGGCCGTAGGCAGATACAAGTAGGGATGATTAGAGAATAGAGTTTTTCACCCGCTCCGGAGCGCGAGGAGCAAGCGTGAGAATATTATGAATTTTAGGAGAATTGGAAATCGCGATTCGATTCTTTCGGAATAGGGTTAATGATACAATCAGTATGCACCCATTTAAATCTCATTGGAAATATTCATACATTTCCAATGAAATGATGGCTCACTGTGTAATTTAAAGGAAAAAAGAAATATGTGTTTCTGACACCAAGTGATCATTAATACACAACGGCATAAAATGTATATTCAGAATCTGTCTTGTAATGTAACATTTCTTTCTATTTTTGTAAATATATGGAACTTAATATTGATTATCCTAGACATTTATTGTTATGTTCTCTTTCTCATTATATAGTATAGTAAACCAAGATTTTGAATGAATATGTCATTAAGTATGTACGGTATAATGTATGTAATTTATGTAATATATGAAAATGGAAAATATGCCAATATTCTTATAATTTCTTTTGGTATGTAGGGAGTAAAATATTATTCCAAATTCGGAGACAAGTTTATATATATTTTGGTAAATATAAAATGTTTCTTTTGCTCTAAAAAAAATTTTTCCAGGCAAAGTGAAAGGTTGAGATTTGAAGGTGAATCTGAACATTAACGAACTATTACTCCATAAAGGATGAAATGTTCTAAAAGGTTCTTGCATTTCACAACCACCAAAATGTTGACTGAAATCAACATTTTTTTTGTGATAGGGGGAAAGATGATGGAGCGAAATGGCTCTAGCAAGAGAGAGATAGAAAAGGACAATAAAAAGACCACACATGATTTTATGATCTATTATAAATCCTACACACATTTATGGCTGGTAAGAACAAAAAAAGAGACAGGCAAATTTATGGGGAAAGCAATTTCAAAAAGTCTCCCACGATGTGAAATGAGACACAACTGAAGGACCATACAAGAGGAACCCCAGCCAATGATCTTCTGGCAAAGGGGGTGTGAAAAAAGAGGATTCGCCGCAGTAAAAAAAAAGGAGGGAAAATGACCCGAAAATTATAATTAAAAAAATTAAAATGAGGCAGATCAGGACTGGGAGAAAAAAGAATCTGGTGAGAGATCAGAAGCTGTTAGAGATCACTCCAGTGAAGTCCTAAGAAAATTTGTCGTGCCGCCTAGTCGACTCTGGAGATGGATAGAAGATGCCAAAAAAATCCCGGTGGAGCATCCCGTACATAAAGAGTGTGCCCTTCCGATAGTGATGGTATGGAATCGACAAGGAGCTGTCCTCATGCGTCGGAAATAGTCGGAGTATCCTAAAACCTCTGTATGCATCCTTCAAAACGCCTTCCTCCTATATACAAGGTATCTTAAAAATTTTTCTTCACTTTGCCTGAATTATTGTCTCAAATGATTAATGCACTGCCTCTTGCCAGCCATAGGGTCGAAATAAAAAAAAAAACACACACATAAATTAGTATGATTTTGGGTTATAATATATTTAATATATGTATGATTGATATGAAGGATCTGTAAATGGACGGAATAATGTATGAATATCAAGATCAAATTAATGCAAATATTAGAGAACTGGGAATATCATTTTGTAAATATTTCTTTTTTCTTTATTTTATATTGTCATTGCTTTGTAAATAAAACCTGTATATAAATGTTAATTGTGTTATGATATTTTACTTGGCAGTATGTTTATTTTATTATGAATATAATTGAAATTGGAGCAAATAGGGTTTCTTTTCTTCTTCATAGGGTAAATTTTCACGTAAAAGACACAACGCATTAATGAATAAATAATTAAGATATTGATAAAAACATTTTATACTTCTAACCTATAAAAAATTTACCTAGAAGATCATAAACGATCACACTTATAATTTAATAGATAACAAAAATAAAAAATAAATCAGCCTATTATGCTCTGATGGGTAATAGTGAGATTAAAAGGATGGAATAACGTTACCTAAACTAATTAGAATTGAATTAATAAAAAAAAAGGTGCACAGGTGCAGATTTCTCTCCATCAATGATGATTTTCAATAAAATCTGTGACATGTCAGCCACACCTGATTTGCTCATTTCGTGTGGAATGACTCACCTGCTAAATTCAGTTTTATGGCTTTTGAAAAGACTAATTAAGTGCTGAGTAAAAAAATAAAGAAAGAAAAAAAATCATGCTACAGTATAGATTATAGAACACTTACCAAAACATTCAGAATAATGTAACAAAAGTGCAATGTTTAATAAATTAAAATAGTACGTCTAAGTGAAATATATGGAATCGCATAATCTGCACTATTAAAATCAGATCGTATGTATGTACAGTGTCTCACAAAAGTGATGGGACACTTGTGCTTCATAAAAAGAAACTGCAATAAAATAAACAAACAAACATGTGCAAAAATTTTTTGGGTGTGTTTCATATTTAAAGTTAGTAACAATTATTACATAACATACATTTTGTCAAAATATTAAAATATTAATTTAGTAAAAATACAATTGTTCAGAACGGAGCAAAAAATGGCTCACATAAGTGATGGGACACTTACTTTTCCATCAAATATTTATCCAAAAATTTTACTTTTTAAAAGGTTTTAATATTTTGTTGGATTTCCTTTTACTTTTAAAACATGATTTAATTTTTTTGTGATGGATTCGACTAATTTTTTTGTGATTTCTGGAGTGATTTTACCCCATTCTTCTTGAAGCACCGATTTTAGTTGTTGTTTTGAAGAAATGGTGTGTTTGCGAATTCTTGATTCCAATTCTTGCCAAATATTCTCTATGGGATTTAAGTCTGGAGATTCTGGTGGTGTTTTTATTATTTCAGGACAGTTATATAGCAGAGCCAGAGTCTAACGTTCAGAGCAGTGTGCTTGGGGTCATTGTACTGGTAGAATTTAAAATCTTTATGAAGGTTCAATTTTCGTGCTGAAGATTTCAAATTTTGCTTTAAAATATCAATATACTTGTACTGATCCATTATACTGTCAATAAAAACAAGATTACCAACTCCAGCAGACGACATACACCCCCATACCATAACTCCTCCTCCACCTTGTTTTACTGTTGGTACCAAGTTCTGTTTGCGAAATTCTTCCCTGGGTTTTCTCCACAGCAGGATTCTACCGTCAGAACCAAATATATTAAATTTACTCTCATCAGCAAATATAACTTTATTCCAGTAATCAGAATTCTTATTTATGTTGGATTTTGCGAAAGCTAGTCTGAGTTTTCTATTCTTTTCACTTACGAAGAATTTTTTCCTGGCTACTCTACCGTAATATCCAGCAGATCGAATTACCCTTCTAATAGTCTGAGGATTAACAATTATTCCATATAATGCTTGTAAATCAGCAGCAACTTTTGAAGCACTATTTCTTGGATTTTTTTTAATATTTCGAACGATAATTAGATTTATTCCATTGGATAGGTTTGGTGGTCGGCCAGGTCTTCTTTTATCCTGAATCATATGATTCTTTTTATATCGTTTAATGATATTGAAAACTGTTGAACGATTCAAGTTAACTGTTTCAGCAGTTTTTCTAATAGATTTTCCACGTTTAATATGCAAATTAATAACTAATTTTCGAATTTCAGGCGAAGTTTCTTTTCGTTTAGCATTCATGGCTACACAGAGCTAAAAAACACAAAAATTCCAAAACAAACTGGAGAGAAATACTGCAGACGATTTTATAAATTATTGCCAATTGCTTTTAAGTAAAAATAAAACCCCAAAAAATATTTTTATTGCTTATTTCAGACGATTTTTGTTGCATATATAATGGTGTCCCATCACTTATGTGAGCTATATTTTGCTCCGTTCTAAACATTTGTATTTTTATTAAATTAATATTTTAATATTTTGAGAAAATGTATGTTATGTAATAATCTTTACTAAATTTAAGTATGAAACACACCCACAAAAAAATGTGTACATGTTTTTTTAATTTATTTGATTAGTTTCCTTTTGTAAAGCACAAGTGTCCCATCACTTATGTGAGACACTGTATGTGACGCTATCTCCTCCGATCCCGGAAACGGAGAAACGCCGCGTTTGTTTTGAATTGAAGGGAAAAAATCCCGAATTCCAAGTTGCCCATTCGTCTGCCTGTCCGTCCGTCCCATCGTCTATCCGCATAAATCAACTCAAAAAAACGTAGTCTGTATCAAAAAATCCAAACGTATCTGTGCGTAACGCATACGTCATTTTGTGAATGGCAACACTTTCCCAAGCAATTCCGGTTTTGCAATTTTCGCTACTGCAAATTTTACACTTCTGAACATCGCACATTTTAAACTTTTACAACATAGTATAAATTAAAAAAAGATTACTTTTAAATGCAATTTGTTTGAAAGCTGTATCTCTATTTGTTTTTGAGATATTAATTTTTTTTTTAGTTTTTAGTACCAATTTTGTAATTGTGGCAACAAAATCACTCCATATTCTCTTAAAATTGAAAAAAAAATTAAAATGCTTATATTTTGTCAAAAATATCGTCTGTCATAAAATTCCGTGGTTTCGGTTTTATTTCGTTTTTATTGATCAATTAAATGACTTCAAGCTTTGAATTAAAGTTATTTTAAAATGATCAAATTAAAATACCATTTTTTTAAGCGTGGTGTATAAGGATATGAGAAGTGCGTGTGTAAATTTTGAGAAGATGAAAATGATGACGGGTTTTGATTTCGCGTGAAATTCTATGATCGTGTCAATTTGGAATAAATCGTGTATACCAAACTTAAGAGCCTCAATTGATAACTTCATAATAATAACTTATCTTTATTATATTTTGCTTTATTACATGTGCGATTAAAGTTTAATTTTAAAATTTGGACAACTGAGTTTTATGGTAGTTTGTTAATCTTAGCTTAAAATAACATTTGTTTGAGAGTTAGACTGATCAATATAAGACGTATTTTTTATAATATTTGTTTGTGAGTTAGACTGATCAATAGAAGATGCATTTTTTTTTTTTTATTGTAACTAATTTTGTAGATTTGTTATAAATCAATGAAACAACTTTTTCTTAAACAGTTTCTTTCGTCGAATTTCGACGAGTTCCACCGCGTACATTTAAAAACCCAATTTCAGCTGTTCCCATCCATCGTCTGAAAATTACCTGAACTCTTTGAGTCGCCCTGTAAACGGTGTTCTCGCTGACATTTGACCAACGTTAGTAATTTGGCTAATTAAAAATAAAAAACACTCGCCAAATGAAAAAAGTATTAGCAAAATAGATTCGCCGTGTAATACAAAAAAAAAAAAAAAAAAAAAAAAAAAATAACTTTAATCTTTTAACGTACCCCTCCTTTTTTTCCAATATGTTCTAAAATTACCTAAGTTTTTATAACAGCGACAACGAATGTTATTAATTGAAATTCAACTATCCGCTACAAATATGTTAAAAATATGTATATTCTAAATATCTTGCGTAATCAAGAAAAAAAAATTCTGAAACCGATTTAACTCATTAAAATGTTATGAAATAAAACTTACTAAGTTAATTCAAAATTTTATAATATCAGACACAATGAATCTGAAAAATAAAATATGGCATATTCAAATAAACATTTATTTTTATAGAATTCTTTGGCTTTTCTTAGAAGCCCATGCTTCAAAGTTGTACTGTGGTTTATTGGGCCTGTTTACACATACTGAAATGACATTATTGACATTTCTTATGTATATTCGATTTCTCAATGTAGTTTTTGTTGCATTCATCACATTGAAGCGTCTCTCACAGTCCACTGAATGTAATGGCAAAATTGCAGCAAAGTGTAGCATATTACACGTTATTGGATAAATTTGCATATCATATTTATAGATGAAGTCAGTGATATCTGCTAAATTCATTGCTCTGCAACGAGAGCTTAAGAAACTTTTAAATAGTTTTCATTCCGACAGTACTTCGGATAAAGAACTATCTGTATCATCCAAATGTATAAGGTTAAATATTGATACAATCTCTTTTACACCGTAGTTTTCAAAATTGTGCTTATCCGCTATTGATGGGATATTCTATGGACATAACACGCTAAACATCGCTAGTTTATCAGAATCTAGAAAGCGTTCATTTAAATTTTGTAAGAGATACTTTACGTAGGCTTCCTTTAAATTTTGTAATACATCACGTTCTTTTCATGCAATTGAACTTAAAAGACACACACACGCAGAAAAAAAAAAAAAAATCAAAAATTGAGCATTAGCAATTAGGCGAATCTAATCGCTTGTTTACTCGCCAAATGAAGAATTTAGTCGCAATTTGGCGCAATGGGGAGCGACAGCGAGAACACTGCCTGTAAATGATATATATATATTTGTGTGTTTTAACTAAATGCATGCAAAAATTTAGTTCAAATCAGTAATGCATATTTCACAGTTGAAAATTCCCCTTCAGCAATTTCCGTTAATAAGAAGGATTGTATGCGCATCATTTTTGCAACCCATTAAATGAGATATAAAATTTATATGCAATTATACAAAAATCAGTTAAATTAAAAAGTGCATAGCGAATTTTAAAACGCATTTCAGCAATTATTACTCAATGCCACTGTTGCAACAGATTTCTTTTGTGTGTCTCTGTAAGTAAACGACAAATGCTATAGATGCCCTGTTCTACCGTAATCATCTTATAGTGAAAATCGGCGATTTTTATCAATTTTAATAAATATGAAATAGTGTGATCTCCTTAAAATTTCTCTGCAAACGATTTTTCCTCATAGACCATAATGTACTGAAATTCTTTTGAGTGTCCCTGTAAGTCAGGCCTGTCCAACCTTTTAGTGAGCAAGGGCGCATCTCACTTATTGGCACTCAATGAAGGGCGCCACCATTCACTTGAACATAATATTGCATGCGGCATAATTTGCGATAATATTGCATGCAGCAATATTTTCGCAAAGTGTTAGTATAAACGCACGTCGTCACATAATGCAATTAAATCCTACAGCAGTAGATAAATGGCCCAACAGTTCTGGAGTTAAATATGTTAAATCTCAAATTATACATTTGTCTATGAGAAGACTGTCTCAAAAATGTTTGTAGAATAAAATGCCAGAAATTTTAATCGCGCGTACATTAACATCAATAACTAAAAATAAATAAATAAACATGGAAATCAGAGATATTGCTGTGTTCCTTTTAAGATGTGTAAATATGCTATGAATTATTTCGAATGACTGAATTTAGTTTTATAAAAAGTACAAAAACAAAGAGAGGCATAATAGTGACCAATGCATTCGGGTGGTTCCGCAGAGGTAGTCTGAAAGTATTTTCATAGATGAAAACAATGCTCAAGTTTTTTAAAGCAAAATAAAAAATAAATAAATACATAACTATAAGCCATATTTTGGACGAGTGGAACGTCTAGGAAGTGGCGCTCCTGGATTCTGCAAAACTGCTTGCGGCGAGAGTGCCGGAGGATCTGCCTGAGAACTGTGTTCTTGGACACTTACCTGCGGAGACAGCGTAGGAGGTAGAAGGGTGTCTGTCACCTGATCAGCTGGTAACTCTACTACATCTCTCGGTTGCACTGTAGACACTGACACATCTGATCCTGAAGAAACAGAATCTGGTAGTTCTGGAGCTGGAGGAATTTCCTGTAGAGTGTCCTCTTGCCTGTAACGAATTTGATCAATGTGTCGTGTCCAAATACCCCAAGTTGTCTTGACTTTGCACATTGTATTCCCCATTGTTCCTGTAACCTTTCCAGCAACCCAAGATGGGCCCCGGGTAAAAGAGCGCACCCAGACAGGAGTGCCTTCTGTAAATTTGCTATTATGGGTATCTCCCCTCTCAGATGTTTTAACTTTAGCACTGCGGATAAGATCCAAACGCATGCGAAGAGGTCGTCCGAACATTGCCACAGCTGGAGATATACCCGTTGCCTTTGATGGGGTATTTCGAAAATTCAGAAGAAATCTGGTCAGTCTTTCAGTGAAAGTGCCTTCTTTAGCTTTCTTCAATGCAGTTTTTACTGTACGCACTGCTCTTTCCGCTAAACCATTTGAATTCGGATGGTACGGTGCGGTTTTAATTGGTGTAATGCCATTTCTTTTCAAGAAATATGTGAATTCGTCACTACGGAAGCCAGGTCCGTTATCACTGACTAAGCTCTCTGGTAAGCCAAAGCGTGCAAACAGGTTACGCAGAGCTATTATTGTTGAAGTTGCTGTGGTGTTGGGCACTGGAATCACTTCAAGCCATTTTGTTTTGGCATCAACTATAATTAATAGCCAATGGCCTTCTACAGGACCCGCATGGTCGATATGGATTCTCTCCCAAGGTTTTTTAGGTGTGAGCCAAGGGATTTGTGTCGAAGGAGGAGCTGCAGCATTTTCTTGACAGTCGAGGCAGTTTCGAACTTTTGCTTCTAAGTCCCGATCAATACCAGGCCACCAGACATGGGAACGAGCCAGAGATTTAATAGCAGAAATCCCTTGATGAGCACTGTGAAGTTCATCCAAAACAAATTGACGAAACTTTCCTGGAACAAAAACACGGGAACCTCTGAGAATGATGTTTTCCTCAACTGACAGTTCATGTCGGATATGCCAAAAGGCTTGTAAATTTTCTGTCACTTTCTTTGGCCACCCATTTTGAATATGAGATCGTAGACGGCTCAGTGCAGGACACTTGTCTATCTCCCTTTGGATTAGATGTGCTGTCAGTGGACTATCATTTAACTGTCGGATAAGCAAAACCGACTCGACAGGTACTGGAGGCTCCGCCATTTCAGATTTCAGTGGAAGTCTGCTGCAAGCATCAGCATTTCCGTGCAACTTCCCTTTTCGGTACTCTATCTTGTAAACGTAGGCAGATAAAGTCAATGCCCATCGCTGGATACGGGCTGCAGCAACTGATGGAACTGGTTTTTCTTCTGATAATAAAGTTACCAAAGGACGATGGTCTGTAAGTAACGTAAATTTACGTCCCAAGAGATAGTTCCGGAATCGAGTCACTCCAAACACTAAGGCTAAAGTCTCCTTCTCAATGTGACTGTAATTTTTTTCTGCTTTCGTCAGGGAGCGAGAAGCAAAAGCGATTGGTCTATCACCATCTGGAGTTTTATGTGACAGAACAGCACCAAGCCCGTAAGGACTTGCATCACAAGCCAGGATCACTTCCTTGTCTTGGTCAAAATGCACTAGTAATGATGAGGTTTGCAGGACATCTTTAGCTTTTTTAAAAGCTTCTTGTTGTGATGAACCCCATCTCCATGGCCGTTTGTTTTCCAGCAACTGGTATAAGGGTGCTAACAGTGTTGACATGTTAGGTAAAAATTTCGCATAATAGGTGATTAAGCCAATAAAAGAACGTAGCTCGTCTACATTTGTTGGTTCCGGAGCATCCGTAATCGCTTTGACCTTCGATTCAACTGGATGCAACCCATCTTTGTCCAGACGATGACCAAGATATTCCACAGATGGTTTGAGAAATTCACATTTTTCTGGATGTAACTTTACACCTGCTGCTTGCAGACGAGAGAGAACTTCTTGTAAGTTCTGTAGATGTTCTGCTTCGGTTTTACCAGTTACTAGAAGGTCATCCAAGTATTTAGAGGCTCCTTTTACCCCTTGTAAAATCTTGTCAATTTCACGTTGAAAAATAGCCGGGGCGGAAGCAATGCCAAAAGCCAGGCGTGTGTACCGGAAGAGACCTCTGTGCGTATTTATCACTACCAGGCGTCTTGACTCTTCATCGAGCTCTAGTTGACAGTATGCATCCCGCAGATCTAATTTAGTGAATGCTGTACCCCCAGACATTTCAGCAAACAAATCTTCGATATTTGGCAGAGGGTACTGCTCTAATTCTGTTACTTTATTGACTGTTAGCTTAAAGTCACCACATATTCTAATTCTGCCGTCTTGCTTCAGCACAGGAACAATAGGAGCTGCCCAATCAGAAGTTTTAACTGGCTCTAAACTGCCATCTGCAAGAAGGCGGTCTATTTCCTTGTTGATTTTTTCCTTGTATGCATATGGTACAGGACGAGCCTTGAAAAATTTTGGAGGTTCACCAGTTTTACAGGTAAGATGAACTTTAATTCCTTTCACTAATCCCAAGCCTGGTGAGAAAACATTCTCGAATTCTTTTAAAAGTCCATCTAGCTTGAGCTGCTCAGTCCTTACACAATGTAATGTGTGGTTCATGTTTTCATCAAACGCATTCATTAGGCTTAATGGAACAATCCAGTTTCGCCCAGCTAAATTAGTGCTTCCCTGAGAAACCACTAGCAGAGGTAAAGTCTGTGTTCTTGCTTGGAACACCACATTCACATCTGTAACTCCCAAAATATCAATGGTATTGTTGGTGTAAGACTGAAGCTTAATGTTCGTTTTTTCCAAAGGAGGGCAGAATCTTCTAATTTTATCAAACAGTTTTACAGGCATTATGGAAAATGGAGCCCCTGAGTCAATTTCAAAAATAACAGGCTGGCCTTGGATCTCACAAGTAATTTTCACCGGAGGGTAATCTCTCTTGTTATCTCTTAAATTAAAAATTGTATACTCCTTACTGCCTAAATCTTCTTTAGATTCAGCAACTAAGTTAACTTTAGGTTTGTAACCTTGTTTATTCTTTGATAAACACACTTTTGACAGGTGCCCCACTTTTTTACAGCTATAACACGTGCTATTTTTGTGTTTACAATCAGAAGAATGGTGTTTGGAATCGCCACAACGATAACACTTCTTCCCTGTACGGCCGTTATTTGAATTGGACGCCGATTTAACGATCTCGTTTTTTCGCGGCCGTTGCGCCGTAACTTGTAATTTTTTTACTTCAGGAACGGCAGATATCTTCAGATCAACAGCATCCCTCGCAGCTGCTTCCATTGAAACGGCAATTTCCGACGCTCGCAAAAGGGTTAAATTGCTTTCTGATAACAATTTTCGTTGTATTCCTTCGTCTTGTATACCACAAACTATCCGATCACGGAGCATCATATCCAGAGATTCGCCGTAATTGCAATACTTCGCTAATTTCCGAAGCTCTGCGATATAATCGGCCACTGATTCGTCCGCGCGCCGTACGCGGCTGTTGAACTTGAATCGCTCCACGATCTCTGAAGGCACTGGATCGTAATGTCCGTTGAGGATGCCGATGAGTTCCGCTAATGTCTTAGATGTGGGTGCAGCCGGCGATAGCAGATTCCGAAGCAATCTGTAAGTGGCAGGTCCTACCACCGTTAAGAAAACAGCACGCTTTCTATTGTCTTCGACTATGGCGTTGGCGATGAAGAATTGTTCCAGTCTTTCGGAGTATTCGCTCCAGGATTCGACCGATGGATTGAATTCTGCAATACAGCCAAAAGAAGCCATGCCGGAACTTGAATAAACAATTCTGGGGTCGCCGGTCGCCGATTAAGCCTGCTTCGCTAACGCCGTAACGTCCGTCCGCCGATCGGCGCTTAGGCCTAGTAGGAACACGCGGCCATCCACCGCTGACGCTCTTTCTTCAAAATCGCGTCAAAAAGCATTTTTTTTAATTGAAAAAACATCGATATTGATTTTCCTCGTCGCCACTAAAACATTTCTAAAGGTGTATGGATATACTCAGTAATCACTAGAGCTGGATGCATTAAGATATAAGAATTTATTCCTGGATCGAAGATCCGACCGTCTTACATCGTGGCTGACAACGAACGCCCGCTCAACATCGTTCGCGGCTAAACTGCATTTTTGGCCGGCGCTGATGGCGCCATCTAGTGCACATCATAACAGATATAACATAACTATAAGCCATAAAGTTTCAAAAGTTAAGATGGAATAATTAAGCCCCTTATTCCTCGTATAAGACAGCTAATGGGCCATTGTGACAACAGCCCCCCCCCCCCCAAAAAAGCTCAACTTTCAGGCACATTTTATCACCAAAATGTTGGGGGAGATGAGAAATATTTATTTTTCTGTTACTTCTTATAAGATATATTTCCAATTTTCACCAAAATTACCAAAACTTATCAAATTAAACCATCACGATTACACTTTATAAACAAATCGTGAAAATATACATGATTAAAATTCCAAAGTATCTTTCTAGTTTTTAACTCTTTGGGGGCAAGCAGTTGTGTTACTGTACCTGCAGCAGAATTTTTTTAAAAAATTGTTTAAAAATAATAAAAGGCATTTTTTAAAATTTGTTTTACCACCAAAGTTATAAAATTTAAAATTCATTAAATGTTTCTGGTGGAAATTTTGATTAAAATTAGATGAAATATATCCTATCGTCCCTCAATGGGTTTTAAGGCATTTTCAGTTTTTGAAAATATCTCTGATGCAAATATTAATGATTTTAAAGAAAGCTTTCTTTATAATGGAAATTTACTTCTAGAAAATTTAATACTAGGAAATTTTCAAAAGGGCGCCAAGAAAATCTTCAAAGGGCGCCATGGCGCCCGCGGGCGCCGCGTTGGACAGCCCTGCTGTAAGTGAACTATTAATTCCACACACTCTATATACAATAATAAACATGCCTTGGTGACCCTAAAGAATGTTTATCAATATCATGAAAATACGGGAGTTAAGAGCGCTGACAGACGGACAGACCAGACGAATGCATAAAATGTTTTTCAACTTGGAAAATGTTAAAAAAAAAAGAAAGAAGAAAAAATCTAGAAATCTAAAAAATTCTTCACCAATCCTCTAAAGAGAAGATGATATATCATAAATTGACCCCAGATGAGGCATCATAACTTATTAGCGAAATTAAAATGAAATTTTATTTATTAGACAAATAATATTATTTGCAATTGCAATACTGTTTGTTGCTAACTTTTGTGGGAAGGGCGGGACATTTTTCATTAATCATATTAAAATGAGATTTTCTTGCATGTCTCTCTCGCATTGCAAAACATTTGTCAGAATTTCTAAATGTGATTATTAATTGAAATATTATAAAACACAGTGTGTCGATTCCGGCATGAACTAATCTAAGCAATGGGTGGGAAACAATGGGTTACTTTCATTGTTCCGTATCATTACTTCTGTTTATGAATTACTTCAATCGTTTCAGAAAAAAAGATAAATACTGAAAATAGCCAGACACATGACTTTTTGAATGTATTTTTTTTTTAATTTGCAGGTTAAATTTGGATAAAAATATTTCAACACAATTTCTTTCTTTTTGTCTGTGAATAAAAATTCGTATTTACTATGGCGTTCGTTTTATCCTTCATGGGTTATATATTTATTGACTCCTTTTTTTAAAAATTACAATTAAATAGAATATATATTTTCATTTGAATTCATGGTGATTAAACGTAAACGTACGTATATAAAACATACGTGTGAAAGAAAAAAGTTTGCGCTTGCGAAAATTACATTATTCTCAGCATTTACATTATTCTATGCATTTTTGCTTTCATAAAACTAAAAATAACTAGTCGGGATCTGGCAATTCTAAGACTTTCATGCATCTCGTACATATTAATACGGCAAAATTCGCTATCACAACGCCAAGATTAAATGACAATCTACGGCCATCATGGAGGTTCTAAAAATATTAAATTACAAGCCGTGTTTGGTCTCACTTGAATGCATATTAAGCATTAAATCATATTGCTTTTAATCATAATTTATTTTAATTGCTCAATTTTTTGCCTAATTAGAATATTCCGCGAGAGAAATAGACACAGATGTCATATACGTATCACTTTGGCGCCATTGCAACGAAATGGCAATTATGTATGCCTCACATGGTAATCCGGCTATTGTTATTTATTTATTAATAAACTGTTTGTTTGCTTTTATTTTCTTTTTTAAAAGGATATAAATTGTTTTATTCTATAATTATTAGCAAAATATTTTTTAATTATTATTTCCTTTTTAAAATAATAGCTATTAGTTAAAAAATATGTATGCAATTGATATTTGAAAACGAAGTTACGCCAAGTTTATTAGAATGAAAGTCTTTCTTCATGAACAATTTGTTTACAAAGTGCTCACGACATGGCAGCACTACAAAAGTATTTTGAAGAAAAGGAAATAATTTCTCCAAAAAACATTCGATCTGACGTCACAAATACTGCAGACTTCTTACTCTCAGAATCTTTTAGCGCGTGTTGTTGACTGTTTCTCAAGCTGACTTTCGGAAGCAAAAATTGTGAGCTCCGAATTTAATTACTTAAAAAAAAAAAAAATTTAAAGTATAAACTTTTGAAACTCTTCTTTTTTTTATGTTAACATACAACCGTTCTGTGTTTCGTCGAATTTATGTCAATTAAAGAAGATATTACTTGAATCCAGAAGTCTTCATATTTTTGTTCTACAGCGCACAATTAATGCTACAACAATCTATTAGTTTTTCAGCAATATCTCAGCGAGTTCAAATAAGTTCTTCCTGTAGAAGAAGTGAAATGCCTTTCAAAGAAGATGTTACATAAGGTAGGATCAATTTATATATATCCTTAGAACGATTTTAACTTTAAATTATTACTTACGACCTTTAAAGTTGGCGTCAGAAAAATAACGCGCCAATGTGGTGCATATATGACCAGTGGCGCCAAATTTTGAAAAATATTGGGAGGGCTCAAAAATATTTTTGTAAAATGGTACGACAAGTTTGTTTTTCTTTGAAGGGTTGACAGATGTTGAAAGATGAGAATTTTAAGTCAAGCTCTCACGTTTTAATAAATTTGCAATTTTATTAAATTATATTTTCATGCTTTTTATCTTATAAAGACACTGATATTTACTGAATGTCATGCTATCATGAACATGGCTACAAATTAAATCAGCAGAAAGTTATATATGTAAACGAAACATTTCAGTCATTTCAGATTTATGGATGCTAGTCTGAGAATTAAAACACATTTCCTTTGGCAAAATACATTTTATTCTAAGGAGAAAAATGAATAATAAAATAATAATGAAATAAATAATAATAGAACAATGAAAATTGGATATGCTGTGATTCAAAATTAGTAGGTGGGCTCGGGCCCCATTTGCCCATATAAATTGGCGCCACTGTATATGACATCTGTGCTGATAAATCAAGAACTCTGTTTTTTATGCTAGCCTGGCGCAGATAATAAATCGCCAAATATTGTACCTGTGGCATTTTTTCGTATTTCATTAACTATTTAAAATATAATAATATAATCCTTTCATTTATTATAGGGGAGAGGCGGGCACATTTGAACTAGGGACAACTTTGAACACTCTAAATATTTTCCTTCAAATAAATTATTTTTAAAAAATGGCAAGACATTACTGCTGCTTCAAAAGAATAATTATACAAAGCTGTACCATTCTGTATGAACAGTACTTTCTAAACAATTTAGTAAACCGTTGTAATATTGAACTCCATGTGATGTTGCACCATTGAACAAAAAAGTCGGGGCACCATTGAACAGCGAAAAAACACCGAATAAACTGGTGATAATTGAAATAATTTAAAGAGAATACTTAAAACTATGAAGTAAAGAGTTGTTAATGTATCTAAATATTATTATTTCTGAAAAAAATTTATGTTAAAGGAGGTTAATTAAGAATGTTAAAGAACATGAACTTATAACAATTCCCCTTACTGCACACATAGGTTCCGACCTCCGTATGTATCAGTGATGGGAAAGTATCAAATCTAAATTGAATCAAATCAAATTCATTTATTAGATAATTGCAAATCCTGGACACAAAATAATGATTTATGATTTAATAGGTTTCCAAACATTATTTCTGGTCTCATCTCTGATAAAATGAAATTTTTTATCAGGCCTCTTAAAAAAATAGCGAAGGAAAAATTTTAATTTTCCAGAAGCATCAGCTATCACATTGGTGTATTTCAAGGACATTGTAAAAAAGTTTTCACAACCAAACACAACTGTGGGGACACTTTGTGTTTTATCAACAATGAGTTTTGACAATGAGTTTTGTTATATTTCTGTAACAAATGCAACTTTTTATAAAAACTCTGAATATTTTCATATTTTATTCATTTGTCAAAGGTGCCACTTGCTTGTTCAAAGGTACCCCTATATGGGGCACGTTTGAACAAAAATCTTTCAACTTTTTAAATCGACACAACTTATTTAATTTCTTTGGAAAATGTTTAATTTATGGTTCATATGATGAAGAAATGCGTTGTTTTTATTATGCAATATTTAAAACTCAATAGATATAATTCAAGTAAGAAATATATTGATTTTCTGAAAAAATGTTCAAAGGTGCCTCCCCTCTCCCCTACATAACTTTAATTTGAAACAGAAAAGTTTAAAATTTATGACTTTTGTTTATTTTTAAGTAAAAAGAACAGAAAAAAAATAATGATATTTTGAAGCTTCATAATTGCAGCGAAGAAATATAACATAAACAAATCCAATTTACCATAGCCTAAATCTTAGCAAAGGATTTTTGCACATTAACCCATAAGAAATGTTTTGTGCCACATACGTTAGCGTAATATACAGGGTGTCCGAAAAGTCTGGAAACGGTCGAATAACTCGAAAAATACATATGAGATTGAAAAACGTAAATATACGTGTTAAATATTTTTAAATAAGCTACTCAGTGATACCAAATTTGACCTTCGTAACCGACCCCCTGGGGGTCAGAGGGGGTCCAACTTTGAAATCTTAAATTATAACCCCCATTTTTTATTGCAGATTCGGATTCTACGGACAAAAATACGTAACTTTTGTATTTGATGTTTATTTCGAATCCTCGTTTATCACGGTGTAATTGAGCGTATTAAATCAATACATATTTCGGCTTTTCCAACGGGATTTTCCCTAATCGAAACTAATTGGGGAGAATTTATGACATCAAATTCCTCGTCTTTTGCAATAATAGCGTTTCCTGAAAATCACCCGTGCCGATTATTTCGGTAGTGCTACACAATTAAAAATTTGATCCATTTGCTGTAGCGTCACTCCACAGTTTTTATAGAATATCTCTTTCATGACCAATGAGAATGTTCCATAACACAGTAAAGTACACTGTAAAAAATTGACCCTTTTGCTGCATCGTCACTCCACCACTTTTATAGAAAAAGATTACTTTACTGTGTTATGGAGCATTCTCATTGGTCACAAAAGATGTATTCTATAATAGCTGTGGAGTGACGCTGCAGCAAATGGGTCAAATTTTTAACAATATTTTTAGCACTATTGAAATAATCGCCACGGGTGATTTTCAGGAAACGCTATTCCTACAAAAGACGAGGAATTTGACGTCAAAAATTCTGCCCAATCAGTTTCGACTAGGGAAAATCCCGTTGGAAAAGCGGGAATATGTATCGATTTAATATGCTCGATTACACCGTGATAAACGAAGATTTGAAATAAACATCAAATACAAAAGTTACGTATTTTTGTCCGTAGAATCCGAATCTGCAATAAAAAATGGGGGTTATAATTTAAGATTTCAAAGTTGGACCCCCCCTGACCCCCAGGGGGTCGGTTTCGAAGGTCACATTTGGTACCACAGAGTAGCTTATTTAAAAATATTTAACACGTATATTTACGTTTTTCAATCTCATATGTATTTCTCGAGTTATTCGGCCGTTTCCAGACTTTTCGGACACCCTGTATATAGATTTGCATTACTGCTTGAGGCATGACTTTGTAAAGTGGCGCATTTTAAATGTAACTACATGAAATAAAAATAAAATATTTATATTAATCCTATCAACTATTAACAATTTTGAACAGGGTTTTATCTTATGTTAAACCATTGTTCACATGTCACTGATTTTTTTTCCTTACTCGTTTAACGTGAAATGCGCGATAGAAATAGACAATAATCATCAGCTAGAATGTATCAAACAGAGATAATACCACAAAATTTTATTCGAATTCGTGAAGGCAAACATAAAATAATCAATAAAATAAACAGAAAAAAGGAGAGAAAGTTGAAATAGAAAACTGAAACAAAACAAATACAAAAATAATAGTCAAAGCGCATAGCTCTGTGGCAGACATCATTCTGGTCGACCAATCTGCGAAAAATGCTTCTGATGGTCCCGTATAGCTGAAAAGAAAAATATATATATATATATTCAGATACATAAATATCATTCATCGAATTATAAGAATGTATCTATTCAATCAGAATCAGTTTAGGTTCAACGCAGAAGCCTTACAGATACTTAAATATCGTTTATCGAATTATAAGCATAGTTATTCTACCAGAATCAGGTTATATTTAATAGAGTTCAATGCTTCGCTTTGAAGGCCAGTTTATAGTCGTTTAGTCCCCTATAATCTGTATATAATCGAAGCTGTTGAGCTGAGAACGCAAAATGTAGAGTTTTGCATTAAGTCGAGTTGCACGATTTTACCTGAACTCAACCTTTGGGTCTGGTTGGGTCTTTTTTTCGGCAGATCCGGCTCAAATTAACTCGATTTTTTCAAACAAAAACCTTCAGATTTGAAGATTAATGTGCGAACATCATATACGTATGTGCATTAGCGCCAACTTTTCAAAAATACCGGGTGGACTCGGAAATGTTTGAGTAAAATAACATATTTAATCCCCCCCCCCCTTAGTTAAATGTGTGTTGAGAGAGAAAGGGTATAAGAGAGAATAATTAAAGATGATAATTATAAATTTATGTTTTTTCTATGCAAATTTTTAAATTATTGGTAATTTAATTATAATTTTATAAATTTTTTATTAACTTATATTCTTATAACTTCTTTTTTTATAAAAACATTAATAATGATTTTAAATAATATTGAAAGTTCAGAAAACTAAACGTCAAGAAAAGTATAATTTTAGTCACCTAAAAGCATTTTTAATTCAATTCATCAAAAAAAGCTGACAAAATAAGCGGAAATTTGTTTTCGTGAGAAATTTAGCTAAAGCATTCGCGGAAGGTATTTTGAGTGCTCCTGTAAGTTCAATTGACGTTCATGTTATTTTTCAAGCAAAACTATTTTGAATACGTTAATAAAACAAAATTTCATTTCAGCGATTAAATAAATAAAAAATAAATTACGAATTCAATCAATTAAAATTTTGTGGGCTCGCCGCCCCATATGCCTATATAAGTTAGTGCCACTGCATAATGTGTAATCGCGATTTTTCTCGCATAGCAAATCGTGTATTTTAGGTTGGCGTAGTCGAGAATTGCATAAAAGTGTTCGTGGCCATGAGGAGTATCATATATTATAAAGGCCAAACGTATCTGTGAGTAACGCATACGTCATTTTGTGAATGGCAATACTTTCCCATGCAATTTCGGTTTTGAAATTTTCTTTACTACAAATTTTACGCTTTTAAACATCGCACATTTAAAATTTTTATACCATCGTACAGAGAAAAAAAATGTACTTTTAAATGCAATTTGTTTGAAAGTTGTATCTCAATTTGTTTTTGATATGTAATTTTTTTAAATAGTTTTTAGTACCAATTTTGTAAACAGAAAATTGAAAAAAGAAAAAATAATAATAGAAATTAAAATGCGTATAATTTGTCACAAATATCGTCTGTTATATACTTTGGTGATTTCGGTTTCATTTCTTTTTTATTCATCAATTAAATAACTTCAAGTTTTGAATTAAAATGATTTTAAAATAATAAAATACAGTTTTTTTTTTTTTTTTTTTTTTTTTTTTTTCCTTTAACGTGTTGATTACGGATATGGGAAGTGCGTGTATAAATTTTGAGAGGATGAAAATGATGACGGGTTTTAATTTCGCTTGAAATTCTATGATCGTGTCAATTTGAATTAAATTTTGTGTTTTCATTCGCACTTATACCAAACATAAGAGCCTCAATTGATAACTTCATCATAATAACTGATCTTTATTTTATTTTTACTGATTAAAATAGAATACGTATTTTACTGATTAAATTTGGTGCGATTAAAGTTTATTTTTAAAGGTTTGGACAACTAAGTTTTATAGTATTTTGTTAATCTTAACTTAAAATAATATTTGTTTGAGAGTTAGACTGATCAATAAAGATGCCCTTTTTTACAATAACTCATTTTGTATGATTGTAGATTTACCATAAGTCAATGAAACAATTACTTCTTAAACATTTTCTTTCGTTGAATTTCGACGGGTTCCACCTCGTAATATTAAATACAAAAAATATTAGAGGGTTTATTATCCTTTTTATACAGAACTTCTTTTTGATACCTGGTTCAGGGTCATTCCATTGTAACTTACGTTATACTTAGAACAGTTTACTGCAGTAATTACAGTAATATGGCACTAAAAAATATTCAAATGTATAAGTAACATGATTTGTTAGTGAAACCCATCTAAGGGTCAATTTGGATGAAAATTCTCGAAAAAATCATAATGAAAATGACACTTTATATAATGACTTACATTCCTTTTTCAATAATGGCAGTTACCATAGAAAAAACTAGAGATGCACCGGGTGCAGGTTTTTGCCGGATACCGGTACAAAATGTTACCGAATATTCGGTATCCGGCCAAATAATTTCTCATTTTTAATTTTAATAATATTTCAATTTTATGCTTGTTTAAAGAGAAAAAAAATTATTGTAATTTTATATTATGCAAGTATTAATAGATTTCATTTCACTTATTAAGTCAAAGTTACTTAAAAACATAGTAATAATTAAATATTGAAATGTAACATTATTTTGCCTTTTTCATTTTTACTTATAAAACTTCTAACTTTACATGAATATTTTTTTCTACCTTTTCTTTAGTCTCTATCACCAGATTTAGGTAGTGTCTTGATGTTTTTATAGATGTGTTGTCACATACCCTGTTGACACATAATTAACAAAAATGGGATAGTTATGTACTTGTACATGTTACTCCTCTGGACTCTGAGTGAGAGTTAGAGTTTTCCTATTAAGCTCTTTTTGCATTGCAGAGCAAGTTTCAAAATGAACTTTATTTTAAAGGTCACTTGCAATTTTAACATGACTGGGTGACTTATAACAAGGTGTAATTCAATTGCTTTGGAAATTTTTACTAAAATGTTTAAAAAAAGTGCTATTTGTATATTTAATGATTTTTTTTCTCTTGTTTTTCCCACATTTTTTTTCTATTGTTGACTGCTTAACTTGTGCAATTGGTGTTCCAGCAAAATTTGAATGGTTTCTTCAATATCAGCACCATTTTGTTCTTGATTTTCTAAACACACTTTGAATCTGGAGTATGAATATTCATAAATAAACTCTTTAGTTTGCTAGAAACTTTATTTTTCTATATGGTTTTTAATTCGCAATACTTTAGCACTTACAAGATAGCCCCATTATACACATTTCTGACTCAGAATTTTTAATGTATTAACAGCAACTTCATAAAACTTTTAGATTAGATATTTATACCTTGCTCTTTTGTTGATATTCATAACTCAAATTAATAATAAAGTTATTAACAAAACATTTGAGAAGAACTATAAAAGTCAACTACTTCATTACGGAAAAAAATGTGAAAGCAAAACAAAGTTGAAATTGTAGTTGATATTCTAGTTTTGGTTTTACAATTACAGTTATGACAGAATAATTGAACATTGCAGTTAAATTCTGACTGGTGAAAATTACAATAAAACTTTCGAGAGATGTAAAATTACTTCATTACTGAAATTTAAGAACAATTTTTAAGAGAAATAAAAAATTTGAAGTTGTAGTACATATTCTAGTTTTCGTTTTACAATTGCTGTTATACGTTATGACTAAATATTGTTATATTTTAAACATATCTTCATTTACGTATAAACATTATAATTTCATAATTGTGAAAATATACAAGTATTTATTTTTGTTAACATTGCTTTATAAGATAAGGTTGTCAGAGCAAATTAGTTTTACATTTTTTTTAATGTAAAAATCAGAATTTAAAAAATATTTTACTATCCGGCAACCGGATATTAAAATATGCGGCCGGAACAAATATCCAGTTTGAGTGCCGAATAAGCAGGATATCCGGTAGGAGCCGGATATCCGGTGCATCTCTAGATAAAACTACCAAAATTTAAGAAATAACATTAAAATTAGGTAATTTTCATCTGAATTCGGCTTTGAATAAGTTTAATTAGCAAACCATCTCAAATTTAAATTTTAAATATTTTTGTGTGTGTGTTATATTAGTAAAATTACTGAAAATAGCTCAAAATATAACGCAAGTTACCATGGAGTGACCCTTCAGCTGGATGGCATGGTAGAATATTTACCAATTCTAGCAGGTAAAAAGTCGGTTTTTATTTAACAAGTTTACTCTAGAGTAATTTATATTTTGCTTGTTATAGCTTAGTTTTGATGTTGTACGCGGCTATTGGTTTTGATATAAATATATTTCTATGGCTCATAGCGGTGTAAAAAGTTGATGCATTTTAGTTTTGAATGAATCAATTAATATAGGTATAGTTGTTTAATCTGTTACTTGAAGCGGAATAAAATATACTGCTCGATTATAGACGCTTCCAAAATAAATGTGTGCTTTATTTTATCGGATTATGAGCAAAAAATTTCGCGCACATCAGCTGTCATTTCATATTTAATATCGCGATTTTTTTTTTTTTTTTTTTTACTTTAATGTAGAAAAAGTTACATGATAAAGCACGATTAAGTTAAATTTTTGATATAATTAAAAAAATTTGTAGGTTATTAAATTTTCGTTCTAGTTTAATTTGTCTGCCTACATTTGCCTCTACAACTTTTATAATTGTTTTTAGCCTATTAAGTCTAAATAAAAAAAAAATATGAAATTTTAGTTCAAGTACCATTTTTTCTTTTATCAAGCTCATCCTAATTTAAGTTTGTCATATAAATCTTTGCACCATTATACAGCGGAAACAAGACCTAAAATTTAACGAAAATATGAATTTGGTTGAAAATGTTTTATTTATAGAAAAAAAAAAAAAATAAAAATCAAGTTTTGCAAGCGCGAAATGATCAAATTTATGAACGAATCTAAAGAGAAGTTCTCAAAACAAATTACTGTAAAATATATTGGATGCAAATTTCAACTGCTAGTTACAAAATTGATCCGGACAAATCCTCCATATTCGGAATGAATGTAATGGAAAATATAATGTAGACCTTATGCCTTTTGATTCCCATATTTTTATAACGTTCCGCTGTGCAAAAATAAAGAATAGAATATACAACACAGCAATTTTCATTTAAACTGTCGAATGTTTGTCTGGTAACTTAAGTTTCAATAGAATTTTAATTTTTTTTTTTTTTTTTTTTTTTTTTTTTTTTTTTTTTTTTGCGATTTTGCATGTATAAGTAATAATTTGTAAACCATAGAACCGTTTCAGAAACAATTTCGACAAAAATCGAAAAAGAAAAAAAAAAAAAAAAAAAACAGAAAATTTTATACATCCCTGTATATAAACTAAAGATTTATCATGAAATGCATATTATGATAAAATTTTATAGAGTTAAAAAACGCTTAGTATAGGGGGAACTGGGGGACATTGATACAGCTCTTTTCAAAAAAAAAAAAAAAAAAAAATGGTGTCTAGAAAGCAGAAATTTCAAGTTATTTTTCTATGTGATGTCAGCAAAACCTGTGTAGTGTGTTACAAAAATGTACAATTGTTGTTTTATGTATTATTTTTGCATGTAATTTAAAAAAAAATAAAAAAAGTAATTTGTATCAATCTGCCCCATCCACGGGGCAGATTGATACACTTTGACACGTCTGGGAAAAATTGAGACAAAATAACACCAATGCATATTTTTCATAGAAAAATAGTTAGCAAACTATTTTATATATATTTATAGACATTAAAATCGCACACAATTTATTTGTGAGCGATATTAAAGCAACCAAAATGAAATGTATAATGACCTGATGTTCTGGCTGTTCCTTGTCTGTTTGTTGGCTGTGGTAACTTTGTCATATCTGGCACTTTAACCCCAGAATTATGTTCTTTCTTAGGAAAGGTGAAAGAATTACCAGGTTTTCTGTTTATAAATCGGTTTACAAACAGAAAATAAAGGATAATTATATTAAAAATTATGTTTATAATATAATTATCCTGTACTGTTCTGCAGCTTGTTTCTCTTACTTAACATTTCTCATGTCGATAATACTTTTTTCTCTGCAGAATCGATATAAATTTGAGATTTGCCAGGCTGTCGTCCGTTTCTTTTGTTAATTCTACTAGCACTAGATATAGTGTAAGTTTGTACGTCTTCTGTTTGCACAAATTCTATAAAATGTTCTAATATAAAGAAATTAGAGCTATTTCACTTTAATAAAGACTGATAGTAGAAATTTTTGAAGAAAAATGTTTGAATTAAGGAGTGTATGGTAAAAAAAAAGGTAATGAAAAAATGAACTAGAAAAGGATTTAGGTTGTATCAATGTGCCCCGACAAAGACTGTATCAATGTGCCCCATACAGCCATTTTGAATAAAATGAGTCGCAAATCCAACACTTCAAAATTTATCTAACATTAAAGAATGGGAATCTGATAAAGAGTAGCTTTACTTGCCAGGGAGGGTATTCATTTCGGTTGAAAATATGGAACAGTTGTATAATACCATTTCAATTGTGCAACTCAAATTTACTTTTGATCTACAAAAACAATTTTAATCACTCATTCCATTTCATCAAACTATCGAATCATTCCAAAACGTTCTGTGTGTAGTTAATTTCACTAGTATCACCTTTTGGAGCTGTTGTGAAACTTCCTGTAATGACCCTGTGTGCTGTACAGGGGGTGTATCAATGTGCCCCAAGTATCAGTGTGCCCCGGTTCCCCCTAGTTAAAAAATCCCTTTCAGCAATTAGAGTCAATAAACGAAAATGTTTTCAGATGTTTTCTGAAGCCCTGTATACGATTTATAAAATTTATTCACATAAAACAGTAAGCATTTTTTTAAATAACTGAAAATGCAATTCTAGCAATTATTCTTCCTACAGAGAAATGTAACGAATTTATTTTGTATGTCCCTAGAGAACATGAATGCTATGCACATCATATTCAATGGTAAGTATCTTATAGAACTATTTAGAGATATATATCAATTTAAATATAGTTGAAATAGTGCAACATGAAGAAAATACACTACAAGCGAATTTTATCCACAGACTATAATGTAACGTAATTATTTTGACTGCCACTTTAATCTTTACAAATATTTAACGCATGAAATTCATTTTTAAATCGCATAGAATTGTTTTCAAGCGTTGAACATATTTTAGGACACAACATCGTAGTGAACTCAAAAATATATTTAAAAATTAAATATTTATTTTTATCAAGCTATATGCCTCCTTCAAAAAATTTGGTTATAGCGCCAGCCACTCGCTTCAAAGGTTACATTACATCTACATGAAAAGTAAATGGCAGTAAAAGAAAAGGATTAGAATAATTTCTTGGCAATACATTTTTGCCAACATAAAGAGGGTTTTAATACCCCATATATCCTCCATTACATCCCTGCCCCTCTTCCCTAAAAATGATAACGATATATGTGCCCACAAGAGTAAAACTAGGCACTCTTAAGGATTTTTTTTTTTTTTTTTTTTTTAGACTTTTCATAAAAGTAAGGGGTAACAACCCCAGTAATTGGCACTTTAAGAATTTGTCTTTAAACTTACTTCAATTTTCTTTACAAAGAAATAAGATATTTACTTGGACGTATTTGTAAATCAAAGAATGCATATCTGTGCATCTATTTTGCCCACTAAAAGCAAAAAAATTTGAAAAAGTATTTTTATAAAAATATATTTATAAAAAGTTGCTGAAATCACCAGTAATTGGCACCTGGGTCACCAATGTATGACACCTTGTGATCCAGTAATTGCCACATGTTTATATTAAAAAAATACTTTACATTTTACATTGAGTTCAATCGCTTTAGATGAATTTACTGTAGATGAAGATACCATATTTCAGGTTTTTGAGAGTAAGAAATCAGCATATTAGTCTGAAATGTGAACACTTTAAAACAATACAATATACTTATATTAATACCCAGTAATTGTCATGCTGTCCCCAGTAATTGTCATATGAAGCTTTAATGGATTCCAGTTATTGATAATATTTTATATTTTCAAATAAAAACAAATGATAAACAAAATTAGTCTATATGCTTTAAATGTACTTCCAAAATAAGTGGTTTAATCTCAAATTCCTTGCGAATTCCTTGTAATTGGAATAGGTGCCAATTACTTGGAACTAGTAAAATTGAAGCACCATTAATTGGCATCTATCATTAATTCAGAAATCCAAATATTTGTGTTGAAAATACTTTTACACAATTAAAGTAACCCTTTTTAAGTAAACAAAACTGTTGTCAATTAAAATTTAAAATATATTATAAATCAGATAATAATGAATTGAAAAGCATGCCTTCCTTAAGCCAAAGAAGCATTTGCAATAAAAATGGCTAATTTGATACAAGCCATAATCGTTTCTCTTTCCTAGACGCTATTGTCATCTAGTAGCATAAATCAAAGTTATAATCCTTAACGTAAATGAGCATATAACTGGTATATGGTCTTGCATTTTTAAAAGACTGGATATAAATCTTATTTTAGGATATGTTTGTAGGATATGCCAATCACTGGTGCATGCCAATTACTGGGGATGTTACCCTATTTATCAAAAAGAACTTTTGAAAATTTTCAGCATTTTTAAGAATTTTCAAAGACCGAGCAAACTCTGTACCTAGAGATAGATACTCGTTCCACATATCTAGTTTTATTCGTTTAACAATTGAAGTGTTTCCTGACTATAGTTTTCGTGCTGCAAAAAGTTAAAAACACCTTTGAAATAAATTCTTACTTGCGAGATACAGCTTTTCGTAATATCTAGCTAGAACTTGAGGAAATCTCAGTTTTACCTGTGCCAACTGGAGCAGTGATGCAGATTTTTGACATTCCCTGTAAAATTAAAATGAAAATTCAATTCGGAATACAAAAATTATATCCAATTATTATGTAAAGTTCAACATATTAATAAACGTTGGATATTGTCCATAAGTCTAGAAACGAGCTTAATCTTAATTCGAAAAGAAATATCTTTTAGAAAATACCTGACAATTCAATTGAGTCTAATTTAGTAAACATCCCTGTCAGGTTCTGATGAACATATACTATTTAGGATTACTGTCATTTGACATTATCTTTTTACTTATTTATTGTATTCGTGTCACCTTCTGTGTGGCTTGGAGAATTAAGGTAACAATTTTTCTAATCTCGAAGTTAATCGGAGCTATTGCTGGTTATATAATACTGTACGAAAAAATGTATATTGTATCAATAGTTTGAAGTTCCTCTTGCCATTCAAAATGAATACTTGAGATAAGGCAAACAAACTGTTCCACCGGGTATCTAAAGCCGCTATTAGATTCACCAACATTCCATAAGACTTTTGAGGCAATACTTGATTTCCTCCAACTTATATCCTCCCAACATTCAGTGTAATACCAAACTGCAATGTCTCCCCAACTTTTTTCAACAGGTTCAAAAAAGTCTGGTCTAGCTTAGATTATTCATCCAACATCGAACGTTTCAACGAATCAGAGATGAGCGATTGATACGAGTAGGCGATAAATATTAACGCCTGGCACGAGTAGAAACTGGTTTTCCGGCTTTTCCTCCGACTTTTTCAAAGACTATTATAACCTTTTTCTCTGTTTGAATGGGAAAATGTTGGAGTTAAAATCCGTTGAAAAGTTTGTCTCGGCTAAAGTCCGTGAATCTAAAAGCAGCTTTACGCGATATTGGACGTCACGGAGAAATGATAATTTGATGAGATCTGGTATAATAGCCCCTTTGATCTGAGATGTGGCTCTTTTTTTTAGGAGGTTCTCTCGGGGGGGTAGCTCAGAGTTTTTGAGTTAGGAGTGTGAAGGCCAACGTGTATGTTAGCTTTTTCCCGGAGTAGAGTTTTGCGATCGAGAGCGTATTAAGTAGTTTACAAAAGTAGTTAAAGTGTTTTAACATCGATGTTCTCCTTGTGTCTATATGACCTAAAATGAAATTTAATTGCTCATTAATTTTTTAACTAAAAGTTGTTTTTGCTCAAAATTTGACAGTTTTTAATTATAAAAATAACACTTTGCGTGGTAAATTTTGAGCAAAAACAATTTAAAAAAAAACTTGGAAAAAAAGTTATAAGCAATTAAATGTCATTTCGAATAATATAGACCTTTTCTATTTTATTAAATTTTTATAAAGATAAAAATCCATTTTAAAAGAATGTCTTCTTTTCTAAATCGGGGTATTATTGCATTAAGAAAGAAAAACAAAGTATATAAGGCACAAATGGGTATTTATACCGCATACAGCTGTTTCGGAGCCTCTAAGGCTTCATCCTCGGGTCTTAAAACATTAAAATAAGATAAAATAAAATAAAAAATGTAGATTAAACAGGCGAGGGGGACAGAAAGCCAGTAACTCAAGATCGACTGTGAACGGCATAAGCGACCCACAATTGAAAAACAACCGCGGAATTGATCTCTCGCGCAAACAAGAAGACCAATCAGAAATGCTCAAATACTCCGGGAGAGTCCAAACAGGGAAGAGAAAAGATAACGAGAGCGGGGAGAGAAAAGACGAATTATAGGAATTGAAGCCATGTTTATAGAACATTGAGTGTACAGAATAACTGGTTAACTAAACTGTCTGAATTTTTTCATATGTGATACGCTTCTCGAAAACTCAAGATTGCGAATTGATGAGCATTTCTATATTATTGAGACTTCAGAAAATTTAAAATTATACATGAAATTTAAAATTATAACAATGCAGTTGCAAAGTTAGTTCTCCCTGACTCTCTGCCTTTCCTCCCGTGTTTAATGTACATTTTTAATTTGATTTTATCTTCATTTTAATTTTTAAGCACTGATTATGAAGACATAGACGCTTCGAAATAGTTGCATGCGGTATTAAACACCCTTTTGTGCCTTTTGTACGACGTCACGGAAGCAATTATCCCATATCTGCTGAAAAATTGGGTTCAGGATGGAGTCCCTATGTATTATTTGGTCTTTGTGTCAAGATTTTTCCAACGATAACATTCTTGACGAAAAATGGAACTAATATACTTAACTATATTCTGTTGTGAGGAATTATATGAAACTTATTTAAGATGCATAAAACTTACCACATTACGCAGGCATATTCTACATTATCCTGATCACGACAAAGGCCCACTACTGCTTTCGCATCATGACCGTAGATGGCCGTGCAATTACAAGTTTTCTGAAAGGAGGAAGAAAGCATAATTAAAGAATGATCGGGCATTTTGAAAAGAAAACAAGTGGGAAATTGCGCGTCAAACGTAGAAAGTGAGGTTCGTTCGTACTATAACGAAGTTAAAAAAATATGTATATTTTGGTGTAATACTATACAGGGCCCTCGCGAAGATTTTTTATTGATGGAGGAGAAAACCTTAAATTGCCAAGTAAAAATTCATTATTTGCCAACTCAGTGAAAAGCAAACGTAAATAGTTCTCGGTGTTTGTCAACTAGTTCCATAATTTTACCAAGTTATAACAATTAGAAAATATAATATAGTTTTTATTTGTAAAAAGCTTAATAATATTTCTAATTATATTAGTAACTTTCCTCAAATCTATTAGAAATAACAAGTTTATTATAGTTTTTTATTAAAATTTTGAAAAAAACTGTCAGTTCAGTTTGTAAATTTGCCAACTGTAACAACATGTACAAATGTTTGGGGAGGAGGCTCCCCTTGTCCCCCCTGAGGGGGCCCCAGATACTATACAGTTCTTCGGATATCGTAAGTATCCGAAATTTTTTGTGTGTCTCTGCTTTCTATTATACAAGAAGTAATTTGTAGTAAACTTCAGAAACGTATATCATTTACAAAAATATGAGAAATAGTTTAATAAAATTAAAACGCGCCCCAAACTATGTTTCCCTCTATACCATTGCGTAATTGAATACTTTTGTGTGGGCCTTTAAATTAATAAAGAATATTCTTTGCATATACAAGAAGTAACGTGTAGTAATCCTCAGAAACGTATATCATTTGCATAAAATGAGAAATAGTTTAATATAATTAAAACACGCCCCAAACTATTTTCCCCCCCTTTACCATTATGTAATTGAATCAGGGGCCTCGCTAAGGGGGGGACAGGGGGAGCCTCCCCCCCCTCAACATTCACAAATGTTGTTACACTTGGCAAATTTTAAAACTTTTTTGTCAAATTTAATTAAAATTTTAATAAAAACTGTAATACATTTCCTATTTTTGATAGAATTTGCAAAAGTTACAACTCTAATTGGGAATATTATTTAACTTTTTACACATAAGAACTGTATTACATTTTCTAAGTGTGGTAACTTGGCAAAATTATAAAACGAGTTGGCAAATATGAAAATTTGACTTGGCAATTTAAGGTCTTTTCCCCCACCAATAAAAAGTCTTAGCGATGGCCCTGAATTGAATACTTTTGTGTGGCTCTATAAATTAATAAAAAGTATTCTTTGCATTTACATGAAGTAACTTGTAGTAAACCTCAGAAGCGTATAATCATTTACATAAAATGATAAATAGTTTAATATAACATAAACGCGCCCCAAACTATGTTTCCCCGTATACCATCAATAGTACACTTTTGTGTGTAGTTTAATAAATGTTGTATAATATAGACGCACGCGCGCACGTCGAACGCAGAAAATTTTATGAGCTTTGCAGAAAATTCTAGGAAAGGAAAAAATTTTGTAACTTTTTTAGTATTAAAAAAATAAAAATATTCCCCCAATTTTATGTACGAATTATTTCATGTTAGCACACAATTAAAAGCTGGGTCGAATTTCGAATTTTCCGAAAACTTAAGGCATTTGACGCCTAAAAATTAATCAGTCCGAAATTTCGGACAGAAAAAATTGTGAATTTTGACAAAAAAATTGTCGTAAAAATCAATTTTATTATCGTTCGCGGAAGAAAAATCTTAAATTTCATCAAATTATCACGAAAAAAAAAAAAAAAAACAGAATTTAATCAAATCTCCGCGGAAAATGCGCGAAATACCGTCGAAGGGTCACGAAAAAACGCAAATTTCGTCAAAGGATCATGAGAAAAATACGAGTTTCATCAAGGGATCGTGAGAAAAATGCGAATTTCATCCAAAAATTCTGAAAAAATCGCGTATTTCATCGAAAAATTCTTAAAAAGTGGCGAATTTTATCTAAAGATTCTTTAAAAAATAGTGAATTACAACAAAGAATCGCGTATAAAACGCGCATTTCAACAAAGAACTTATGGATTTAGATTAAAATTGGTAAATCCGACTAGTTTCAGTTCAAACCATAAAATTCTGCAAAATATGTCAAAAATTGGCTATTCCAATGTGGGGTGGGATACCCTGCTTTTAAAGAAGGTACATACCTTAGTGATGGGCGACTCTGGAAATTTTGAGAATCGATTAAAATTGATATCGTATAAAACAACATCGATCATAATAAGAATCGATACTGGAATCGATATTTCGACATTCAGGCTCACACAAAGAAGATCCAAACTACTAATTCCAAAACTTAGACAATCAGCAGGACCGTAATTACCGCCTCCCACCCCCCATCACCATAGGGAGGCATAGAATTAAGCTATTGCAGACTTTAGAGTCGGATAATTAGAATTTTAAATTTTAAAATGATTGTTACTTATGGCTGTCACTTACACAAAAACTTTGACAAATTTGAGAGAACTACTCAACTATAACAACACTGAGTAACTAGGCATTAAACCGAGGATAAAGAGTGCCAAGAGCGTGTAACTAGGATGGGGAACAAGGAGTATAGACAAAAAAAACTTTTTTTTTTCTAATGCCAACCAAATGTTACACGAGATTGTTTGGAAGAACAAAAAATATGCCCCATTCCCAAGGGGGCAGGTAAACCACACTCTTGACGGAAGGGCGACCATAGCCCAAATGTATCTTTTGTCGAAGTTTCAAAATGAGGATTTACAATAAAATAGAACGAGAATTGGACATTTAAAAAATTGCATTACTTTGAACGGCCCATTTAGTAAAGATTGGCGAGGAAGGAGGGGGGGGGGGGACGAGGGATTAGAACGGACGAACTTGAAAAAAAAAACATAATTAACTAATAACGCAAATAACTGAGCTCCTAGAAATATAGTGTTTAACTTAGCGTTGAATTCATGGGGTGGCCTGCGGGGAACATGCACTCTTTGAAACTAAAAAAACTGCCAAGAGCATGTAACTAGGTGGAGAGAGGGGTAGTAACAGAAAAAAACAAGGAGATAAAAGCTTTATAACGATATGTTACATGAGATGGTGTGGAAGAAACAAAAAAAAAAAAAAATTGTAATTTAAGAAATTACCCCAACCATTTGAAAAATGTTTCACTCGATACATTCATCTATCATTTTAAGCTAAATACCAGTTGTTTTATTGTGTATTATCCGTGCCACTGCTATAAATGACTTTATACATGCTGCAATTTGAAGGTACGGTTCGTTTAAGTTATATCACTCTATTGTCGCCAAGCATAAAAGTTGGCGACGAAAGAAACATTTCAAACTATTTAACATTGTTGGTGCAAAAGTAATCATTATTAAAATACAGCTTTGGCATATACTGTTATACTTGTAAGACTTTGGCATATATTGTTTGATTTTACAGAGCAGAATTTTGGTGATGGAGGTTTTAAACCAAAATCGATCGCAGCACATGCATCTGTGAATGGGTCCATCAGACATCGAATCAAAAAAGTTTTTTCCCAGTTTTTCCCAAGCCGATTGCTTTTTAGTTTTCTTTTTAGGTGGTGGAAAATCAAGAGTAATAGCTATAACATTTTCCGGCTTGTTAGAATCACTATTGGCACTCAAATTTTCCTGGTTAGAACCGACCGATAGTAAAACGCCATGGCTAGTGGATTGGTCGCCCTGGCGACATGATGTTTTACAATTAATCGGTTCGGCATTAAATTGCTTCCTTTTTCGTGATCGCCTTTCAACACGTAATTGGTTTTCAGCGGCTCAATAATCTTTTGATTTTATCATTTTCTGCATTGAAAGACGTTTTTGCGCCAAACCAAATACAGTATTACTCAGTTATCCCGTCGACCAATTTCGCCAAATGATACGAATCGCCAAACTAATAAGCAACTTATACATGTTGACTGTGTTTAATATCATTGAATGCGATATTCACGTTCATTCATTTCTTTGGCTTCGGCTTTTTCCGTATCTGTTAATTTCCGTCTACCCATTTTTAAATTTGTTAGTTTTCTCCTTTATTACAATGATTTTAACCATTTTAATTTACTATTCAAATAAAAATTCTTCTAAAAGTAAAGAATTTAATTTAAATTCAAATAAAAACTCTTCTAAAAGTAAAGAAATTAATTTAAATTCAAAAGTGACCACATCATTCAAAAGTGGTAACATCATTCAAAAGTGGTAACATCATCGGGTCCATTCTCCCGAAAACAACAACCATTTTTCAAATGGTTAAAAAATATGCCCCCCACCCAGGGGGACAAGGTAAATCCCAAACGGACAGAAGGGCGACCCCGGCCCAAATGTATTGTTACAGCGTATATGGGGTTCTTTTGATCTTATGGTTAGACAACTTCAAACTCTTGTTTCTTAGAAAAGTAGAAAATAATTTATTTACAGATCTTCAGAACAACAGAGTCTTCAAAACTCACAAATGTTACTAGATATTCTAAAATAACTGCTCAAATCTATCGTATAAGTACAGCTTTAGATCCCAGAGACTCTTTATACAACGTCTCAACACTTAATAACATTCAAAACAACATAAATGAAACTCAAGCAAACTTGCTAACAAACGCCTTGTTCACTCAATGACTGACTGGTAAATAATAACAACAGCTCGCATCGCTTCTCTTCTTATATAGGCTCGCAGCAGGTGCTGGAAATTTCTAGAACCATCTCAAAAAATCCACGGAACAACAAACAATGTATCAGTATACCTAAGGGGGGTTACCATTGAAAGGGAAGGGTTACCATCGCCAACAATCGCCAAGTTTGTCGCCAACTTGGCGATATATCGCCAAATTTGGCGACCAAAATTAGTCGCCAAAAGTGACGCCAACTTGGCGATATCTTTATTATTTCGCCAATCTGCCGTAGACATACACTGAAAATAATGGACAAGTTTGCTTGATAACAGAGACAATGTAACAAAAACTAATATTAGTAAAGGAATGGAGCTTAATAAGATTATTTACATTATTTTACAGTACAAACACTAACTATTTACAAAATTCGTAACACTACCCCCTCCTCAAAGACTGCACGTCCCGGGCAGTGCAATCCTTGAGTTAGAGGAAAACACTTAAAATAAATAAACAAATAAATAAATAAATAAATAAATAACAATAATAATAAAATTTACATAAATAAGAACTAATTACTATTTACATATTTACAAAAATTGACTTTCATGACCATGGTCTGAAATTCAAGTTTTGAATTTCTAATCACTTTGGCTAAAATAAGGGGCTAGCCGGTTATAATGTACGACCTTGGGCTTGGTGTGTGGCGATTTTCGTATGCGTACGACGACGTCATTCAGCCTGTTGACGACTGTGTAAGGACCGTCCCAGTTTCTTTGTAGTTTTGGCGACAGTCCCTTACGACGTATGGGATTCCACAACCAAACTTTGTCACCTTCGTTGAACTCATGTCCAGTTGCCTTTATGTCGTACCGTGTATTCATCTTTTCTGATGCCAGTCCGATTCGGTTCCTCGCTAGACAATGAACCTCCTCAATCCGTGCCTGGAGTCCATCCACGTATTTTCAGGCGACAAAGGAGCGTCAGGAGGACGGCCAAACAAAAGATCCGCAGGCAGACGAAGATCACGACCAAAGAGCATTTGAGAAGGGGAGTAACCAGTGGCCTTATGAGTGGCACTCCTGTAGGCAAGCAGGAAAAGAGGCAATTTCTTGTCCCAGTCCTGTTGGTCTCTATACACCAGGAGAGAGAGGCTATTTAGGATAGTACGATTGAACCGCTCCACCATGCCGTCCGATTGAGGATGTAGAGGTGTAGTTCGAGTTTTGTCCATGCCGAGTAGTCCGCACATTTCCTTAAACACAGCCGAATCAAAGTTTCTTCCTTGATCGGAATGGATTTGAAGAGGAACTCCGTATCTGGAAACCCAGTGTTGAACTAGTATGTCTGCTACGGTTACCGCCTCTTGATTAGGAATGGCGTAGGCTTCAGGCCACTTGGTGAAGTAATCCATGACAACGAGGATGTACTTCTTGCCATCAGATGTTCTAGGAAGAGGACCCAATATATCTAGAGCAATTCGTTCGAAAGGAGCTCCTACATTATAACGCTGCAATCGTCCACGGGTGCGCCTCTTTGGACCTTTACGTGCTACACAGGTGTCACAAGTTCGACACCACTTCTCCATGTCGCTGCGAACATTATTCCAGTAAAAACGCTCTCGAACCTTTTGCAGGGTCTTCATTACACCAAAATGACCTCCTGTGGGACTACCATGCAGTTCTTGAAGGACCATAGAAATTCTCGACTTAGGGAGTAGTAGTTGCCATCTACATGTCTTTCCATCGTCAGACTCCCATTTTCGGTACAAGATACCGTTCTTCAAATGTAGGGAATCCCAGAGAGCCCAATAACGTTTAGTCGTAGGATTGTAATGGGCCATGTCTTGCCAGCTGGGCTTCCTGTTGGACTCCTCTTTCAGCTCTAGAATTGGCTCAATTTCAGGATCAGCAAGTTGATCTTTACGCAGGCTCTCGTCACTCCACGGATCTTGCGATGATGTAGACCCAGTTGTAACTTGTCTTACTATACGACCTTTGACATTAAATTTCTTCTCAACCCGGTCGCAGTATCTACAATTCTCTGAGCAGGGTCTTCTTGAGAGAGCATCTGCATTTCCATGTGATGAGCCTTTTCGATGGCGTATCTCCATATCGTACTCTTGAAGCTTTTGTATTCACCTGGCTATCTCGCCTTCTGGGTTCTTAAAATTCAATAGCCAAGTTAGAGAAGCATGATCAGTTCGGATCAGGAATTTTCGACCGTAAAGATAGTGATGAAAATGGTCTATGGCTTTCACTACAGCAAAAAGCTCTTTTCTTGTTACGCAGTAGTTTCGCTCGGCCTTTGACAAGCACTTGCTGAAATAGGCGATAACACGCTCCTGGCCGTCGATTTCCTGGGACAGTACAGCGCCAATGCTTTCGTTGCTTGCATCCGTATCAAGTATAAACTGTTTATCGATTTGAGGATGCGACAGAATTGGAGTGGATGTCAAGGCCTCCTTAAGCTTTTCGAAAGCAGCGTCACATTCCTGTGTCCACATAAATTTTTTATTGGCTTCTGTTAATTTATGAAGTGGTCTTGCAATCATCGAGAAGCCTTTGACGAATTTTCTGTAATAGGTGCATAATCCTAGAAAACTTCGAAGCTGGTGAACATCTGCTGGACGATTCCAATTTTTCACGGCCGATATCTTCTCCGGATCAGTCCTAACTCCTTCCGCCGAAATGATGTGTCCAAGGTAGGCGACTTCATTACGAAACAAACTGCACTTCGAAGGGCTTAACTTCAAATTAGCTTCCTTTAATTTTTGTAGCACCCGCCTGAGGTTGTTAAGATGTTCATCAAAAGATTTTCCTATGATTATGATGTCATCTAAATAAACAAGACATGCTTCATATGACAGCCCCCGGAGAACCGTTTCCATAAGCCGTTCGAAAGTTGCAGGTGCGTTACATAGACCAAAAGGCATTACCTTGAACTGCCATAATCCTTGTCCCGTTGTAAAGGCAGTCTTCTCGCGGTCGTCGGGATGGATCTCTACTTGCCAGTAACCACTCTTCAGATCCAGAGTCGAGAACCAAGTGTTGCCCGCAAGTGTGTTGAGAGTGTCGTCGATCCTAGGCAGAGGGTAACTATCCTTTTTAGTGACGTCATTCAGTCGGCGGTAGTCTACACAAAATCTTGTAGAACCATCCTTCTTTCTTATTAATACAATGGGAGACGCCCATGGACTTGTCGATGGTTCGATGACGTCATTTTCTTCCATATCCTTAATTAAATTCTGCACCTCTTCTTGGCAAAAGGTAATCGTCTAGGGTGCTGTTTAATAGGAGAGTGATCTCCCGTGTCAATTCGGTGTTGTGCCATTTTAGTTCGTCCAAAGTCTTCAGATGTTTGGGAAAATAAACTTTGGAATTCTCTAATTAAATTTTCCGCAGCTTCCATCTGTTTTGGATCTAAGTCTGTATTTTGTAACAAATCCTTGACTAAATTATCTGAAGATTTCTCAGAATGACTGGAATTTTGACTTATGCACGTCACAGGAGCACATGACGCTATCACCTCTCCTTTCTTGATAGTCTTCGTCTTATCACTGATGTTAGCAATTCTGACTGGAATGGTCTTCTTCGAGAGGTCCACTACAGATGAAGCCACCAATACTCCTGCTTGTTTACTATTGTCTTCGGGGATAATCTATATGGCCAAATCGGTAATTAGTTTCATTTTTAATTACAGCTGGAACTAAAAATTCTGTTCTTGGATCTAGATTGATGTCTTCTTTGGCTATGACTATTTGTTTACATTCAATTTTATTATTTAATCCAAAAAGACTTTTTTCTTCAAATTTTGAGAGCATTTTGCTATTTTTGAAATCAAGTTCGAAGCCAAACTTCTTCAAAAAATCTTGTCCGATTAAGCAAGGATCTGTTATGTTAGCCACATGCCGTATGGTGATATTTCGTTCCTCCAAAGTTGATGGTTAAGTTTGCCTTACCATATATGCCTATCTTGTTGCCCGTGACAGTTTGCAGGGTAACGCATAGTGGAGTCCAGGTGAGCTTACATTTCAATTTCCGAGCCAAATCTTCTCTTATTATTGTAACATTGGCTCCTGTATCGACAATCATACGGCACTGAATTCCGTTAATAAAGCCTATCACATATAATTCATTATCACCGCCACTCATTTTTGATATCTGGAGGATCTTCAGGTGGGGCTTTTCATTCTCTGGCAACCTCCGCCCCGCGAGATGGCCAAAATTTAGTTTCCCTGCTGACTGTTTGAATTTATCTCACGTTCGTGGATTTTGGGGCAATTTCTTCGGAGATGTCCTGTATCACCGCATCCCCAGCACGTGAGATTCTGTCTTCTTGCGCTTGTTCTTCCATATTTTAAAGCTTCAATCTCTTGATTTAATTTCCTAATTTCTTTCAAGAAGTCGATCTCAGTGTCTGAGCTTTTGTTCACCGTAGCCCCTCGGACTGAATGACGATCTCTTCGGCTGGCTTGTGTAGCTGCTTCCAACTTTAAGGCATATAGTAGTGCAGCCTTTAAATCCTGTACATCTGCCATTTGTACCGCTCTCTGCACTTCTGGATCTTTTATTCCGTCTACAAAATTACAAAATATTGCAGTGAGAGCATTTCCCGTACAATTGTTGGACAGTCAATGAATGCTAAATTTGCAAGCCGTTCAATTTCCGAGGCAAACTCTTGAAGGGTTTCACTCGATTTTTGATGGCGGCTCTTCATTTGTATTCTCGTATAATCCTTGAAGAATTTTTCGCCGAATCTCATTTCAAGTGCACAACTTAGTCTCTCAAAATTGAGTTGCGTCATATCGGGAAATGTTTGCAGCACGTCAGTGGCTTCTCCTCTTAAAGATGCTGCCAGTTGACAAGCTTTCACCACGTCACTCCATTTGTTCGCTTCGGCTACAATGGTGAATTGGGTCTTGTAAACTTGCCAGGAACTCTTTCCATCGTATGTTGACAGCTTGATTAGCACGGGAGAAGCAGGCGGATTTCTAAATTCTTCATAATTACCACTGGACGCTGAAAGCTTCTTCTCAAGATCTTGAACTTTTTTATTTAGCTTTTCATCTACTTCACCTAGTATTTTCTCTTCAACGTTACTGATTTTCTGTTCAACGTTACAAACTTCATTCTGAATTTTCTTTTCTACTTCCGCCATTTTCCTTTCCATTTTCTGTTCAACATTACTAACTTCATTCTGAATTTTCTCTTCTACTTCCTCTATTTTCTCTTCTACCGAGCCTATTCTTCTCTCTACCGACGAGAACTTTTCTTCTAAAGTTTTCTTCATTTCTTCTTGGCCTTTATTAATCTTTTCAGTCACATCTTCTTGGCATTTATTCATTTTATCTGCCAACTCTTCTTGTCCTTTATTCATTTTTTCTGCCAACTCTTCTTGGCCTTTATCAATTTTATTTGTCAACTGTTCCATTCTTTCTTCGTTTTTATTCATTTTATCCGCCAACTCTTCTTGGCCTTTCGTCAATTCTGCCTTTATTCCATTAATAGCTTCTAACAGTTCTTTCAGTTGTCCGTCCATTGTTCTTGTTTTCGCCATAAGATCCCGACTCCTGACACCAAATGTTACAGCGTATATGGGGTTCTTTTGATCTTATGGTTAGACAACTTCAAACTCTTGTTTCTTAGAAAAGTAGAAAATAATTTATTTACAGATCTTCAGAACAACAGAGTCTTCATAACTCACAAATGTTACTAGATATTCTAAAATAACTGCTCAAATCTATCGTATAAGTACAGCTTTAAATCCCAGAGACTCTTTATACAACGTCTCAACACTTAATAACATTCAAAACAACATAAATGAAACTCAAGCAAACTTGATAACAAACGCCTTGTTCACTCAATGACTGACTGGTAAATAATAACAACAGCTCGCATCGCTTCTCTTCTTATATAGGCTCGCAGCAGGTGCTGGAAATTTCTAGAACCATCTCGAAAAATCCACGGAACAACAAACAATGTATCAGTATACCTAAGGGGGGTTACCATTGAAAGGGAAGGGTTACCATCGCCAACAATCGCCAAGTTTGTCGCCAACTTGGCGATATATCGCCAAATTTGGCGACCAAAATTAGTCGCCAAAAGTGACGCCAACTTGGCGATATCTTTATTATTTCTCCAATCTGCCGTAGACATATACTGAAAATAATGGACAAGTTTGCTTGATAACAGAGACAATGTAACAAAAACTAATATTAGTAAAGGAATGGAGCTTAATAAGATTATTTACATTATTTTACAGTACAAACACTAACTATTTACAAAATTCGTAACAGTATCTTTTGTTGAGGTTTCAAAATATGGATTTATAACAAAATAGAACGAGGATTAGACTTTTTTAAAATCGCAGTCATAATTTGAACGAACCTGTAAGTTAAGATTGGTGAGGAAGGGGGGGGGGCGGTAAGACGGGCGAACATGAAAAAAAAAAAAATAGTGGCACTCTGAGAGTGCCGATAGAAGTGAAACCTTGAACAATTACGTGTGTATTTTTTGAATCGTTAGGATATATAATTTTGAATCGTCAGGAAATACTTTTAAATGAATAAAAAAAGTTTCTATAATATTAAAGAATATATTAATCTCTATGAAAAAAAACCCGCGCGATACCATATGTCCAGCTATTGTAGTTAACTCACTATAACTACTTTCTTACATTTTAAAACGCGAAAAATACACCAACCAATATTAGACCATACTATCGATACCTTAATCCTTATCCAAATAAATCATTTTGTATTAATGCCTGTTACAATATCTGTAGATTACTTTTTGAATTATTCAAATCGGACATTCCATTCAAAAGATATTACAAATTTAAAGATGACAATCTAAAGAAATAATAGCGCTGCTGAGTACTCGGTGGCCAATAAGCTTAGGGATTACGTGTGCAATCAAACGATTGCGGGTTCGAACCCCAGTTTCGCTAATATGTATCAATATTTTTTTTTTTTTTTTTTTCGAAGAAGTTTGAAAAATTAAAATTTTAACACATTATGGGTCCGTAACGTGACCTGAAATGATGGGAGAAAATTTCTTATGCTAGATTTGTAATGTATGAAGCATAAACTTTAAATAGACATATTGTATCAAGAAATGAGAAAAAAACCCTCTGTCCCCCCCCCAAAAAAAAGGTCCTATAGGGGAAACCGGGAAACTGGAATAGCAAAAAGAACGGCGAGAAATGGTTAGCTATACTAGAATTTTTCTCATCACTGTAACTCCTATAGAAGAGAAGTTATAGCCTTTTAAAGATTGAAATGAAGTGCAGAAATAAGCAAAATTAGGTGAGTGATCGACAGGGGGGGGGGGGGGTACACAGCAGTGGAGGTGCCATGTAGCTTAAACTTTTAAGTTAAAAATGGTAGAGAATTAAATGAGCGAAATTTTAAGGTGTAAATTGGGGGACGGTGCAAGCCCCCCCCCCTCAAAATTTTTTTTGTTTCTTTTGAAGAAATAAAAAAATATGCCCCCCGGCGGGGCGCAGATAAACCCCAAACGGGCGGAAGGGCGACCCTTTATTTATCTTTTGTCAAGGATTTAAAATGTGGATCTAAAATAAAATAGACCGAGAATTGGACATTTTAAAAACTGTATGCATATTTCGAACGGTCCTGCAAGTTAAAACTGACGCGGAAGGGGGGATTAGAAGAGACGAGCGTGAAAAATAAAACATAATAAACTAATACTGGACTTCTAAACAAAAATATAACGATTTAACCTAGTGTCGAATTAATGGAGTGGCCCGCAGGGAATTACCCCCCCCCCCAGAAGTTATGAGATTTTATCAAGGACGGTGCCAGAATTTGCCCGACGGGGGGGGGGCACTGTATCCCCGACAGGGGGGCCAAATTCAAAATATATATTAGAGGTCCTTGCGTACTGGTCCAGGGGCCTAAAAAACTGCATTAGCAAAAATTTTAGGCTCAGGCCCAATCCGGTTTGTACTAATGGTTCGGTTGACATAAAATTTAAAAAGTCGGCCTGATTATGCGGCCTGGGAAATAGAAATAGATACATACATAATATAACCTGACCAAAAAAAAAAAAAAAAAAAAAAAAAAGATTAAAATCTTGGCCCGCTTGACTCTATTTCTACAAAACGCGAATTTTTACTTCGATATGATTATAAAGTGTTTAGCATAAAAAGTTCTAATAAAAAATATATCTTTTTTTTTAGAAGTGTTCTAGTCGGCAATATTTATTTATTTTGAATGAATATCTATTTGCATGTAAATGTTTCAATCACCATTCAGTTATTGCTAATCCTTATATCATGTATTGGAGACTTAAAAATGAGAAAAATGCCACACAGTAAAATCTTCTAAAAAAAATCGCATGAGAGCAAAAAAAGAAGAAAAAAAAGAGAGAGAGAGAGATAGTTATAGACAAGTTATCCTCGTAGCAGGTGTTGATTGTAATGGAGATTCTTGTAGCGTAGTTTGGTAGCAGCTGTTAATTTTATTAGAATACTTAGAAGAAGCGTGATTACGTATAGTAGTCCAGATTCGGATGTACGAAAAAACCCCACAATGATTGCTAAGTTATTCTTTATTCAGACATGTATTACTAGGGGGGGCACACATACAGTACTCGGAGAAAATCTCCGAACAGTTTTTTAGCAACTTTACTAGACAAGAGCAGGGAGTCAAGAGGCCTCGTACATAGCAACAAAACGCCACTTTTGGCATGATATAAAATCGCCAACATACACAAGTTCGCCCATGCACAATGGATAGTATACGCCAAATAATAGTTAAAATGCAGCCAGCAAGATCAGAATTCAATTTAGTTTCCCAGCTGGGTTGGGAAAGGAAAAGGTTGCCAAACGATAAAATGTTACACGTGTTGTTTTGTCTAAACACAGAGGCACACCGAAGGGACATCAGATTTTACTGCGCAGATGTTAAATACTTTTTAGGGTTTTGTCGAGAAAGGAAAAAGAAGCGTAAGCATAAATTTTAACTGCGAAACAGAGATGATCTCCTTAAAAGGTAATGCAGAATTGCTTCGATCGGAAATAGCAGACATCTGGAAATAGTTTTAAACGGTTGATTAATATGTGAGTGTATTTCTCACAGATAAAGTTAAGCAGCTGCCGATTTTCGGTTAGAGAATTAATAAGCAAGAAAAATGGAAAAGGAATGAAGGACAACTTAAAACTAATTTTTGAATTGAACAGAGACGGGGGGTGTAAAGGAATAATTTAAGAAAATAACCAATATATAACGAAATAATCGTTATATATATCACCCGGTGCACCACAAAAAAACTTTTGCTGTCCAATGTGCATAGGCTAGCATACAATATTATAACATAAAAACATACATAAATGCAAAAGTTTTTTTTTTTTTTTTTTATATGTATCTGTAGAAATTTGACGTCATGATAATGGAGACTTTTCTATTCAAAAACAGTCAGCAGTTCTAAAGTTTCTATATTTTTTTTTACTATTTCTGTATATGGATCCAAGCTAGTACTGTATTTTTATATGTAGAAGTTGAGTCGACTCAGACAGTACAAACACATTACTGCAGCTTTGCTTGTTATCATGACACAAGTAAAAATTTTGAAACATATATACAAAACATGAAACTAATACTAAATGAATGTAAAATGGCAATACACAAAAATAACATAATAGCACTATACTTTTCAAAAATTAAAAAAAGAGTAATATGATGTATATTAAAAATAAAAATGTTTTTGTAAAAAATTGTTTCATGCCGAAGCATAGGATGACAAAAAAAAAGAGGTGCTCCAAGCACGCCCATAAAAATATGCGTCACCCTGAATCTTGTGTACAACACAAGTATTATGGCATCGGCTTAGGGCCTAGCCTTAGATGAGGAGGGAATTGTGATGCTCCCCCGAAGGCACTAGCGGTCTTCTGAAGGAGCCCACGTCGAATTACATGAAAAAAACTTGAATTGTTGTGAATTGGAATCACAATTCAAAAATTTGAATCGAAATTCCAATTCCAAAACTTTGTCTCTCAACACAATGAAGCTTGAACCCTTAGGGCCTTAATTTTGAACGGGAACAAGACTTCAAAGGGAAGAATTCAAAAAGAAAAAAACAAAAAAAATGTATATCATCTAACAACTAATATGGGGAGACAATCCTAGAGTGAAGAGAGACGAAAAATGTGTCACAATCGAGTGGGGTGATGAACAAGTCATATATGAAAACTGTGTTTTATTTAATTACATGAATCATTTGTTTACTTTTCTAGACTACAGTACCTTTTTATCTAACTATAATAAGTTTGACTTATAGTACAGGAATTGTTAAGTGGGAGGTTAGCTAGTGGAAAAAAAATACTGAATTAATGAATATTGTCAAAGAAATTTTAAGTGTACTGCAAAAAGAAACAAAATAAAAAGTAACTAAAATTTAAGTGAGTATGAAGACATATCTAAGTGTTAAAGGATAACAATGATACCTAATATTGTTCCTAAGAGATCTTCAGAGCAACAGTGATGGACCAGCCATGATATTGTTAAAGATCAGTCAAAAACAACATACACACAACCATGAGCTCTTTGGTTGGATATGTGGTATCATAAACATGACTTAAAAAATAATAAATAGTGTTTTTACATTAGCTTCTGTTTCTTAGATTGTATGTGTGAGGTTGATAAAACGTATTAAAGTTAGTGTTGTTTATATGACTTGACGCATCAAATAAATGTCCATAACGAGGAGGTGTTAGTAAAAGTCTATCAATATGTACCCGAAATGCTGTGTTATCAGGAGTATACAACCTTTTAATTGAGAATGACACAGGAGAATGTTTACAAGTGACAATATATGGACCAGTATACTTTGTTTTAAACTTGTCATTTGATTTTAGATATACAATATCTTTTAAGAAAATGGATCTTAATTTAGCTTTCTGACCGTAATATTTATATCTTTTATCTTGAGCAGATTTAATGTTGTTATAAGCTTTGTGATATATCTTACTCAAATCATCAAGTAATTTGTGTACTTCAATATGTTTATCAAGAAAGGGTTGGTTGCACGACTGATCAAAAGTGTCAAAAATTAGAGAAAGTTCGCGTCCAAAATGAAGAAAATTAGGAGAGTACAATGTAGTTGCATGTTTGGAGCCGTTATAAAGTGACTTGTGTATAAATACAGCATTTTCGAATGAATGACCATCTTGTAAAAGAATATTAACTGAATATTTGATTGACTTATTGATTCGCTCTGCAATTGCATTTGATTGTGGTCTCGAGGCAGAACTGTGTAATACCTTAATGCCCATTGTATCATTGAAAATGTTATATACCTGAGAAGTGTACTGGGGTCCTAAGTCTGATAAGACAACCGAAGGTCTCCCAAAGGTGGTTATGTAAGAGAATAAGCATTTAACAACCTTACTCGCAGATATGTCATTAAGTGGAAAGAGTTCAATATGTCTCGAAAAATGATCAGTGATAGTTAAAACATATTTTCCATTAGTAAACGGTCCAAGGAGATCAGTACTGATAGTGTGACCAGGGTACCTGGGAGTGTATGTGGGCTGCAAAGGTGCGGGTGGAGTTTGGTGATGTTTAGTTTGAAGACATTTGATACATGATGCAACAAAGTTTAAAGTGTCTACATACATACCCTTCCAAAAATATCTACCTGACAAGAATTCATAAGTTTTATTAAAGCCAAAATGAGATAAATGTGAAATTGTTAAGACTTTGCTTTTAAGTGAATTTGGAACAATAATGTGATACGAAAAAGTGTTATTAAAAATATTTTCCTTCTTTAACATTAATACTTTCGAATCAGGATGAATGAAGTAGTTAGGAAATTTTTGAGAAGATCCTTTCTTTAAGATTTCTTTATAAACAACAGACAAAGTAGGGTCATTTTGTTGTTCAGTAGCAAATGTTTCATTCGAAATTTCTAATAAAGGGTCAGGATTTGTTTGTGTACCAGAAATAAGGCAGTTAACATGCATATTAGAATCACTCGAGCTGGAGTGTGGAGTATCACATTCTACAATAGGTAAGGGTTGAGTATCATGAATCAGTTCAGGATTTGTAGCTAAAGTCTGTTGATTATTTTCAAAGTTACAGCGAGATAAATAGTCAGCGAGTACATTCTTTTTACCTGGAATATGTTGAAATTTGTATGTGTATTCTGAGAGATCCATGAGCCAACGAGAGATAATATCAGCCGGGTTTGTAGTTTTGTTGTACTTTTCTAATGGTTTACTATCTGAAAGGATTACAAATTCTCTGTTGTATAAATAATATTTGAAAGCAGTAACTGATTTATGAATCGCCATGAGTTCTAATTTAAGTGCAGGATATTTTTTCTCTGATGCTTTTAAAGATTTTGAAAAGTATGCAACAGGTAATAGTTGTTTATCATGTTCTTGTAGTAAGACACCAGAAATAGCAATATTTGACGCATCAGTATTTAAATAGAACATTTTGTTCCAGTCAGGTAATCTAACCATGGGTGGATTAAAGAATATCTTCTGTATGGTGTCCATAATTTTTTTATGTTTGCTTGTCCACTTAAATTTGGCTTTTGGAGTAGTTAAGTTTATGAGAGGCTGCACAAGTTCAGAAAAGGATGGAACCAGAGATTTGTAAAATGTAATGACGCCTATGAGTGCTTTTAATTGACGTTTTGTTGTAGGTGTTGGAAAAGATGTTATTTTTACAATGTTCGACTGAACAGGAGAAATAGTTTGATTTTCTATGTGAAATCCAAGATAATCTAAACTGGTTTTGTGAAAAGTGCATTTGTTAGGGGACAGCGTTAAATTATATTTTACTAGTATTGCAAGAATTTTATCCAACTTATCACACATTTCTTGATATGAATTGGCACCAACAATAAGATCATCTTGGTAGGTATAGACACCTTCTAACTGTAATTCATCAAGTAAGGAGTCCATTAAAGCTTGGAAAATTGAGGCGCTAGATTTTAAGCCGAATACTAATCTCTTATACCGAAAAGAACCGAACATTGTAGTCAATGTGAGCTGATTTTGAAATTTTGCAGGCAAATCAATCTGATGATATGCCTGATGAAAGTCGAGAGAAGAGAAAAAACGATATTGTGAAAGATTTGAAATAATAGTTTGAATTTTTGGAAGTGGATAGGACGAACCTTGAATTATAGTATTAACCATTCTGAGATCTAATGCGAGTCTATATTTCTGTATACCTGTACCGTCTGGTTTCTTTTTAACAAGAAGCATGGGGCAGGCCCATTCGGAACAATGACGTTCAATGATTTTGGCATCAAGTAACTGTTTGATTTGATTTAAAACATCCTTCTGCACAGCTTGGGGAAGAGGGAAAGGGAGAGTCTTTATGGGGTAATCATTAATGAATTTCAAATCAGGTACAATTTTATCAGTATGACCAAGTGTGTCTAATGATTTGGAAAAGGCAGGATAATAATTAAGTAACAATTTAGTTAGGTTCTTTGCTTCGTCAGATTTTAAGTGAGAAAGTTTGAAATCATTAGCCGATAACTCCTGCTTTCTTTTTTGTAAGATTTCATTAGACGCCTGAATGAAATTTACAAAGTGCTGTTCTGAGTTATTTTGCTTGTCAGACATTTCAGAAGTATAGTCGCGAATTTCCTCAATCTCAGATAATTGACCTATTTTTGTGTGTTTAGGGAGATGAATGGTCTTTTCAGAAGTGTTTTTAAGTGTTATTGAGAAGAAATGATGTATTTGTGAAGTTTTCTTTCTTTTATTGGATAATTTATTCATTTGAATAATGGCATCATTTCCTATTAATTCTTTTGTTTGTGCCAAATATTCAAATAGATAATTTCTGTTATTGTTGATGTTATTGGAAGTGTAAACAGAGCACCATATTTGTTGTTGGGGTTCTAATATAATTTTACGAGTTAAGAACACCACTTGATTCATTACAACATCACTCAAAGAATCGCATGATTTTGATTGTTTCTCTCCAGAAGAATCTTTACTGGTTTTTAAAGGAACAGAGAAATTATTGTTGACATGGAGACACTTGTTAAAAGTATCGATGACAACATTGTATCTAGTTATGAAATCAAAACCTAAAATGCCTTCAAAACTGGAAGACTCAGGTATGTCAACAATATAAAAGTGGTGTGAAAACGCTTTTTGTTTTAGCTTAATGGATGTTCTGATGCAGGCGGAAAATGAGACATCAGAATTGACAGTTTTAATATTGACGTCAGTGGACAGTCTTTTATATTTTAAGACAGGTTTAAGTTGATTAAATAATTTTTGTGAAAGTAAAGATATACTACTACCAGAATCAGCCAACAAAGTAATATCATGGTTTGCTATAGTGGCTTTAACAAGAGGGAGGGATGGTGACATAGTGTTTACACTACAAATTATTTGAACATTATCACTTTCTGTTTGTGTACTGATGTTATTTGCTATTTTAATGGAGTCAAAAGTTTGGGAACCTACTGAATTAACTAGTCTCGAACTTGAAATTTTAGGTAAAACAGGGTCAAAAGCAAAAGTTGCTGATGTAGAAGTATTAGACTGAGACACAACACCATCAGCATAAAAATTGTATCTCTGTTTCAGTTTTCCTGAAATTGGGGCGTGGAGTTTGTGTAATTGTTTTTCCTTTGAGTATTTGCTCTTTTCCATTTAAAACAAGAGAGAGCGTCATGATTGTTTCGTCCACATAACTGACAAACAACTGGTTTTTTTTGTGAAAACTTGTGTGGGGAATAACGTCTAGTGTAGTTTCGATTTTTGTAATTTTTTTTGAAGCGTGAAACACCTGCGGAATGTTTTGGTCTAGTCTGGAAATTTTTTTGCTCAGTTTCGGTTTTAGTATCAGGAGGGACAAAAGATAATGCATTTATTTTCTCAGAGATTTCTTTTAATTGCGATTCAATAAGATTTTCTGGTCTGTGTACCGAAGGTAAGGAATGTAAGATTTTCTCATTCCTTAAAATTTCATGAAGGGTTTGCGCTCTTTCAACTGCTGTTTTATAATCATTAATGCCTTCTTCCTGTAATTTTATTCTAATATTTGAAGGAAGGGCTTCTAGAAATTTCATGAGTTTGATAGTGTTGCGTGCATTTTCGTCGTTGATATCTGCATATACTGTAGCCGCAAGAACATTTAGTCTATGGGCTAAATTTTTTATCGTCTCAGAAGGCATAAGTGCTAAACTGGACAGCTCAACAGAGGCAACACATTTACTAGGGGGGGCGAAGAATGACGCAAATTCTTTTTCCAGCAAATCGAGGTCTGTTATCTTTTGCAGGTCGGGGTTCTGAGCTAGAAATTTTTGTGCAGGCCCAACTAACTTTCCCTTTAAGATTGCAATTGTTGTTTGTGGGTTATACTTATTAATTTCCGCAGAGACTCTAACTTGATCAAAGAAAAATTTAAGTAAATCTGGATCTCCATCAAATTGAATGATATTTATCGGAATTTGTTTTGCCGCCATGATTAGTTTTTTTTTGTTTGTTTACGCTCACAAGTTTTAGAGAAATTGTTACACAGACCGAACTTATACCCTAAAGCACATTGAAAACAAGTAAATTTCCTAGCAAGTAAACTACGTAAACTAGCAAAATAAATAGATCTTAAAAAATATATACCTCACTTTAAAGATATCTTATTTGAACCTTTTATGACAGTAAAGCAAGGAAGCACATACAAAATTAACACATTTAGAAAATAAATTAAATAAAATGGCAAAATAATTACACTTTGAAACATATATCTATATATTCCTTCACTTTAACAAAGTACTTACTTTAGATAATAAAGCAAAGAAAACTCAATAGAAAACCGCAAAAACTGTTAGCAAGCAAGAAAAAAAAATCCTTTAACTTCTTTACTCAAGGAAAAAAAATTCCTTTTTTGTAACTTAAAACCTTCTGATTTATTTATATTTTTTTGATGAAAAAGAATGTTCTTATTTTAACCTTGTAATTAAAGTTCAAAACTCGTTAAACACATTTAAGCATATTAGAGAATCTAAATACAAATTAAAAAAAAACAAAAAAAGGGGTGGGACGTAAAATATGAAACAACAGCACATAAATGCAAATAATTGATAAAAACTGCATAAAATGTCAGCAAAGATAATAACTAGAAATAACAACAGTTACCGTGCTTTCGCAAATTAAAAATCTTTGCAAAAACACAATAACAGGATTAAATTAATGCTCTATACAGAACATAAATGTTGACTGTTGTGTCCTGAATGTGAAAGCAGAACATGAAATAAACAAAGTAGGTGGGTTGACTTACTGATTTAGTTTTTAAAAAATAATTAAATGATTACTAACTTAATAACACAAAAACTTAGGGAAATGGGGCAAAATCTGCTCTCACGTTCAAAATGTAGATTATTTCGACGTTGATTTTCGTTGTTGTGCACCTTTTTTTTTTTTTTTTTTTTTTTAATCACTGACGACTAGCAGAAATTTTATATTGTAATCAGGTAATTGAATATGCACTTATCAAAGGTGGTGACACCTCATTTAGAGAATTTTTGTAATTCTCTTATTTATTTATTTATTACTTTGTGCACTGTTAACTGATATATAGGATGAATTATTTCTGATTGATTTTCACACCTGTATAAAATTTATTTAACTTTGCCACCTGCTAGGTGGATATATTTTTCATTTGCATATCTGGATGAAATCCTTGAAGACATCTGTATTATATGTGGATTTTTTTACTTTCTTTTGCCGACTACAATTAATGAATCACTATTTTTTTGCACGATGTATCACTTACGATGCATAATTACGCTGGAAGACTTGTTTCCATAAATTTTCTATGAGGCTATATGAACTTTCTGTAGATTACGTTCACTAAAGACACAAAACACACTGGTATAGAAGCACAAAATGAGCACATGCAGCCCTCGATGATATCTGGCTGCGATGAACACGTCAATCACACAGAGGATGCGAGGAGATGAAAAAAAAGGGGCACCCAGCGCTCAGGTGACAATCAGCCGCAGATTTCTTTTAGGATATGGAATCTCGAGGGGAGACCCTCCGAAGCAGTTGAGATGGAGCACACAGGGGAGGAAAAGGGGGTGTCCAGCAAAGGAATTTCAGGACGGGAACAGCTCTGTACTTTTTCGGTTGACACTTAGCAGGCAAGACTAATAGCATTTTCTACCGGGGGATGCAGAGAAGAAAAAGAAGAAACAAAAAGCATCACATCCGCCGGAACGTCGCAGTTGATTGTACCCCCCTCCATATTTTTTTTTTTTTTATGTGGGGAAAAACGAAAGAGTCAAACGGTACCAGTTATTTTTGTAATGGAGATTCTTGTAGCGTAGTTTGGTAGCAGCTGTTAATTTTATTAGAATACTTAGAAGAAGCGTGATTACGTATAGTAGTCCAGATTCGGATGTACGAAAAAACCCCACAATGATTGCTAAGTTATTCTTTATTCAGACATGTATTACTAGGGGGGGCACACATACAGTACTCGGAGAAAATCTCCGAACAGTTTTTTAGCAACTTTACTAGACAAGAGCAGGGAGTCAAGAGGCCTCGTACATAGCAACAAAACGCCACTTTTGGCATGATATAAAATCGCCAACATACACAAGTTCGCCCATGCACAATGGATAGTATACGCCAAATAATAGTTAAAATGCAGCCAGCAAGATCAGAATTCAATTTAGTTTCCCAGCTGGGTTGGGAAAGGAAAAGGTTGCCAAACGATAAAATGTTACACGTGTTGTTTTGTCTAAACACAGAGGCACACCGAAGGGACATCAGATTTTACTGCGCAGATGTTAAATACTTTTTAGGGTTTTGTCGAGAAAGGAAAAAGAAGCGTAAGCATAAATTTTAACTGCGAAACAGAGATGATCTCCTTAAAAGGTAATGCAGAATTGCTTCGATCGGAAATAGCAGACATCTGGAAATAGTTTTAAACGGTTGATTAATATGTGAGTGTATTTCTCACAGATAAAGTTAAGCAGCTGCCGATTTTCGGTTAGAGAATTAATAAGCAAGAAAAATGGAAAAGGAATGAAGGACAACTTAAAACTAATTTTTGAATTGAACAGAGACGGGGGGTGTAAAGGAATAATTTAAGAAAATAACCAATATATAACGAAATAATCGTTATATTGATGTGTATATTATTTTCGGTAATTATTAAAAACAAAGCATAACAAAACCACTGGTTGAGTGATGCATATAGTAAATTTTATCAGCATTATTTTATTTGAAAGTCTAAAAAAGTATGAAGTTGGATTAAATTTTGTGCGTTAATTTCTTAGACATAGTTATATCGGAAATACCAATGTACTTTGTACCAATTCTGCAGCAAATGGAATTTTAAATTTTATTTAAAAAAAAATAAATAAAAAACTTTCTAAATACGCCATTTTCAATGTGCTAAAATATGCATTAAATTGCCAGTCTTAAACCTGGAAAAAATATGAAGGGAAGTTACCTAAAAACATTGCCATATGCGTTTTTTAAAGTTGTCCTATTTTCCGTATTTTTCATCAACCGGATCGACCTTGGTCCGGATAATCGAATCTCTACTGTATGTATTGCTGAATGCAAAAATATAAATGAAAAACATCCATAAACATTATTTAAATTATTATTATCAACAAAAGTACGAATTCTGCGTATAAAGCAGTTTTAAAATTAAAACACTCGGGTAAAAATATCAAATAAGATATAAACGCAAATAAATAAGAAATCATTTGAACTTGCTCTTATAAAAGTCTTGAAACTTTTTATAAACAGCTGAGACAAATTAAAGTTGATATCTTCGTAGAAAAGAAGGCACTCATAAAATATTTATAACTAGCAGAAATGATAATTATAATGCAAAATATGCAAAGTCATAAATTTCATTTTTTCATAGTCAAATTTTTTCTTTAAAACTTCATTGTAGCATTGTTTTTACGGTTACTATCTGATTAATTACAGTCGGCTCTCGTTAATTTGAACTCGTCGGGACCACAAGAAATGTTCGAATTATCCGAAGTTCGAATTATGGAAAATATGAAATAAAACATGCTTAATATGGTACTATTACAAAGGAATTAATGTTATAGTGTTTTTTTAATTTATTTCGCCTGTTATCATAAGAATATGACTTAATACTAAATTAGAATGTATAAGTACATATACATAAACTAATTAAAAGATTAGAAACAAGCACAATGGAAGAAAAATTTAAAGCGTCACTGATGGACAGACGGGGCACTAAGAAAGTGGATATCAAATGCATTGGGTTATATGTATACTCGTTCGGAACAATTTTCACAAAAAATCAAAGAAAGAAAGTTATTCAAATGATCTGAAGTCCGTGGAAAAGAAGAAAAAAAATTAAAAATAGGAATTCTAGTTAGTTCGAATTAAACGAAGTCAAGAGAAAATGAGTTCGAATTAATGAAAATTTTTAACGTTATTCTGCCATTGAAAATTTCGGGACTTCATATTTAATTCGAATTAACCGAAGATTCGAATTATCCGATTTCGAATTAACGAGAGTCTATATAAATTTTGTTAAAAAAATGCATTAAACAGATGAATAATAATTCAAAAAATCTTATTTCTAAATATTAAAATAAAAATACCAGATCAGGAAAAAAAAATAACTCCTTATATCTGTGGTCAATGGACAATTGATGAAAATAGAGTACTGCATCTATGTAACTCTGAAATATCCTTCCAGTCTATCACATTACAGGTTTTTTTTTTTTTTTTTTGTAATTTTTATAGCAACGTTGAGATATATAAATGTTATTTTTACAAACAATCAGCAAGAATACGTCTGCTGAATCTAAGTAATATTATTCATCAATCTCCTTATTCCAATTGTCGAAAATTTTGCTTTATATTGACTTGCACATCAGAATTGGAAATTTCGTCAAAACAGACAGGCATTTATTTCCTTTTAATGAATCACAGCTATTCTCTGCGGTTTAAACATCGTAGATTGAAATCTAAGTAAGAATACAAGTATAAAGAAATAGCATACTCACTAAGAACAAAACTTGTAGAAAATTGAAATTTCTCCATATTCTTTTTCGTTCCATCTGATCTATGCTAAATATTAGTTTTCTTTATTTGAAATGAATGTATTTGCCGGATTAATCGAACTAAAATTTTTGAAATGTGTACCTTATATTACTTTATTAATATCGTATTTTACTTTTTTCATTATTTTCTATTTTTGTCACTTTTGAGAAAATGTAATTATTATTCCATACACTCTCAAAAAATATTTCGCCAAAAATAAAATATACAGACAATAAGTTGCTGGAACGCACATGTTATTGGAACAGATTTTTCTATCACTTGAAGAAATTTTGGTGCTTTGATTGTAGAATTTCAAAAAAGATTTGCGATTTGGTTTACGAACTTTTCATTACTTTGAGAGAAAATAGAGGTACATAAAATATCATTTTCGAATAGAAAAATCTAGTACACAGTGTTGCTGCTCATTAAACTGAACAATCTTTTGATTCAATAAAAATGCAACTTTAGATATTGGAGGATTTCAGGTATTTTTATCATTAGATTGATGAATTTTCTGTATTTTCTGGAAAATGTGTAAATTAAAGCAGATTATTTTAGCTATTATAGTAATAATAAAAACAATGGGAAAACATCTTCGACTTCCATTTTGTTTTAGAGTGTATATTGATCGAATACAGAACGTGCGTTTTTTCAAATTTTGCTAAGATACAAAATTTAAATCTGAAACAAAAACTTAAATAAAAAATTCCCAAATTAAAAGATAGATGTAAATGTGAAAACTTAAAAAATAGTTAGAAATCTAAAAGTGCATTATTTTAATATCACCGAAAAGTGACACGCAATTAAAAATATATCACCGATCCGCATAAAATTTCTCGCTCCGAGTCCGTCGCGACAATGCCGAAATATCCCTATGATTTGAAGAGGCTTTTCTATTATTTTAAGCAATTTCTGCCTTCTTATTGGACATTTTTCAAAAATTTTGATCTTAGATTTCTGTTTTTTAAGTATATTTTAATAAAACGGATTTTTAAATTCCATTTCTAATACGAAAAAGTACTAAGCAGCATAGCTGCCAGAACACCTATGTAATTTGACGATCATGTTGCTTTAGGTGTGAGTATTTCAGGTAATTGGTGTTTTTTCTGTATTTTTTGCGAGGGGGGGGGGGAGGGATAGAAATAGCCAAATTTAAAGCAAATTTTTCTATTTTAATGGAATACAAACCAGGGGGGGGGGGGGAATAGCTCAATTCACGGATTATTTTGCGAGCATAGAATCCTCCATGGATTGAGTTATACCCGACCTGAACTAGTTAATTCTACACCCATTCAAGCTGAACCACTTTTAAAAAAGTAGATGATCCGAACTCAACAAACTCCGACAAAAAGTATTCAATTCGAACCCAATTCTAAATCGAAATGCAAGAGAAAATTGAAAAAGAAAATTCCATCTTGTAAAGCAGTAATGGAAAAATAGTCTACAATAATGCCTCCAATATCAATTATATATTTTATTTGGAAAAATTAATGTATTTATCATTTTTGTGTTAAATTTAATGTATTTAATTTAATGTATGTTGTTAAAATTTAATGTACGCACTCATTGACATTCAAATAATATAATTTCACATTTTAAAATATATTTCGGCGATACTTTTGAGAAAAGAGGTAGAATCGAACCCTCACGCTAAAACAATTAAAACTAACCCGACTCGAAAAATAGAAGTTAATCCGAACCCTCCAAAAAAATAAAAACTTTAGCCAGATCCGACTCAAATCGCCAGTCGAGTTGGGTTTAATTTCCCAAGGTGATGCAGGACTCTACCCAAAACGCGATCTAAGCCCGACATCTCAGCATTTCGATCTGAACCCTAAATATTTCGACCTCAACTAGACCCCAACCGTAACTGATGAAAAAATATATCCATACTATAATACAATTACTTAAAAATATATCTACAACTATATCTCCAATGTCCGTTTTAACTTTTAAGTAAAAAATCAGTATATATACAACAGAGCCCGATCAAGCTGAAGTTGGGCCCAAGGCCTATTAAAAAATTGGGCCCCACTACCTACCCATTTTCGGCAACACTTTCACAAAAAAAGAAGGTTTATTTGACAGTAACTAACAATATTTAAATTTTACATTTCATATTTTATAAAACAATATTATTTGAAAAGTAATTTGATTAAGGGGAAAAAAATCAGCCATATAATTTGTGGGCCCCTGAAATTGGTGGGCCCAGGTCCAAGGCCCCGGAGGCCCGTCATTAATCAGGCCCTGTATATAAACTCATTAACATTCAATATATAATTTTTCAATTTAAAATAAATGTTGTAATTTTTTTTGAGAGATCGATCTTGAATCAAGAACCATAAGTGTCAACATCCAACCCGAACCTGAAACAATTAAAGTTAACCCAACTGGAATCCGACCCTCAACAACAAAAGATTAGGCTCAATCCAATCCGATCCAGATTGCGAGTCGTATCAGGTTCAGTTTTCCCGACCCGATGCAGCATTCTACTTGTCATTCAAGACAGCCCCCACAAAACTTTAGTATAAGTTTTATCTTTTATGTTAAAAAATATACATGTACAGAGACATTCATATATCATGGTCCTCTATATAGATTTTTATTTTAAGAAATTCATTTTTTTTTTTTTTTTTTTTTTTTTTTTTTTGAAGGATCGGGTTTATCTGAACTCAGACTGCAAGATTCAAAATGTAGTCAGAAACCGACTAGTACCCAAAAGAATTAGTTTAGTCAATCTGAGTTTAATAAAAAAAAAAAAAAAAAAAAAAAAAAAAAAAACTATATGTCGATCCAACTTGACGGGGACGAAATTCAAAAGTCAAAATATTTTCCCCGACGATATCGAATTTTGACCCCGATGGGGGGCCAGGTGTGCCCGACGGGGGGGCATATGCCACCCCGGTCCCCCCTCTGGCGCCGCCCTTGGATTTTATGCTTTTGAATGCACAAATTGCGATTCCCCCTCTCTTACTGAGCTGTAAAACACGATGCCTTCCTCTGGAGTCGCGGAAAAATACCTGCATTCAACACTGATTTAGCCTAGAAAAAGAATAAAAAAATCGAAATCGAATCTAAAGATCGAAATTAGGGATGCACCGAATATTCGGTATCTATTCTGTATTCGGCCTATTCGGCCATGTTACCGAATATTCGGTTAGGCCGAATATTAAACTATTCGGTTGAGCCGAATATTCGGCTTGGCCGAATATGAAACTATTCGGCCTGCCGAATATTCGGTATGGCCGAATATCAAAGTATTCGGCTGAATTCAATACTTAATAAAAACTTTTAACTATTTCTACTTTTAGCTGTCAATTTTTTAATTTATATTTAAAGTAATTAGAAACAAAATAATTTTTAAATAAAATAGAATGTTTTTACATTATTTATTTGCTGTTTGTAAAGTATAACTTAAGAAAATTAACCATGAGAAGGATTAAAATGGTGATTTATTAGGATTCTCCTTAGGAATAAATTATGTGCAGATACAAGTTTCTAAATTTTGTTTAGTAAATTATCTGTTTCTTGCTTTCCCCTAAATAAAAGTCCTTTAAAAGAAAAAAAAACAACTTTTGAGATTAGTAATAGCTATCAAGGCAGACAATTTTTGTTCATGAAACCATAATCATAATCAACTTATTGAGTCATAAGTACATTGTATTTCCTCTCACTGTCACTCTAGGTCAAAACTCGTGTGTTTATTTATTACATTAACAATAAATAAGATAACATATTTTCAACTCACATGCTTTGATTTCTGTAAAATATGATATGATGGGAAGGGTGGTAAATACCACCATTCATAAGAAAAGAACTATGAGCCAAACATGCCTTTATTCAAAACTAAGTTGAAAGTATTTGTACTTTATATTGAAAAAAATTTGCCTCAAGTTATTTAAAAAGGACAATTATCAGACTATACAATTTTTCTTTGGCCATTTTTTCATTATTTGATTTTAAAATGTTTGTTTTGATTCATAGAAAATTTTATTAATTAAAGATTCATAATTGCGCTTCTTAAATAACTCAAGGCAGATTTTTTTCAATACTAAATGTTCTTATAAAAAGCTTTTTTTTTTTATCAAAATGTAAGTTTCTTTTATTAAATATTATGTAAAACTGTTTTAAAAAGTAACATTTTAATACCTTTAAATTTTAAAATATAAAAAGTATTTAAAAAGCCGAATATTCGGTATTTGGCCCAACAATTACTATTCGGCTAGCCGAATATACGTTATTCGGTTCACCTGTCGGCCGAATATTCGGCATTCGGTATTCGGCCAAAATAACTATTCGGTGCATCCCTAATCGAAATCGAATCTAAAGATCGAAATCGAATCTAAAGATCGACATCGAATCTAGAGATCGACATCGAATTTAAAGATCGACATCGAATCTAGAGATCGACATCGAATTTAAAGATCGACATCGAATCTAGAGATCGACATCGAATCTAGAGATCGACATCGAATCTAAAGATCGAAATCGAATCTAAAGATCGATCTTACGGGCAGAATCGATTTTACATTTTTACTTTCTTTTGTAACTTTACAAGAAGCGAGTATTAGATTCGTGAAAAATTTTGACTTCCCGTTTTCGATGGATATATTTTAGAAGTCTTTAACACGATTTCATGGTTTTTAAGAAATAGCTGTCTGTCTGTGTGTGTGTCTGTCACTCTGTGAGTCTGTATACGACAAAAATTTCTGACTGTTCTATCTCAAGAACAAATGCACGGAATTCCACAAAACTTTAGATTTAGTTTGACCTTCATATAAACTGAATCTAATTAATTTTTGGTGTATATAGCCTAACAGGTGGCGCTGCTATGCGGCATTTTTTGCGATTTGCGCAACAGCTATATCTGAATAACGAATGAACGGATTTTCATCACATTTTAGATCCAGTTAGTCCTTGACATGAATTGATGTTTTTTTGCATTTTGATGTATATAGCTTCCCAGATGGCGCTGCTATACTGAATTTTTCACAATTTCCACTCAGCGCCATGTGAAAGGGGGAGGGGGCGAAAGGAAACGGTCGTTCTGAGCACGGAAATTTAGGGGGCGCCAAATTTTTACTACTAACATCACTTCTTGCCTATCACAAGAAAAAGTTAAAAGGGGGGGGGGATAAATTGGAACTTTGAACCGGGCGCAGTTCTCTTTTCGCACGCCCCTGTTTCCATTTTAGCTTTATCTCAAGAACTAATGCACGGACTTTCATAAAAATTTAGATTCAATTAGTCCTTGATATTATTTGATGCTAATTACATTTTGATGGAAATCGCTTAAGAGATGGCGCTGCTATACTGCATTATTCATGATTAACGCAATAGCGCTATCTCAAGAACGAATTTTCATCAAAACTGAGATTCAGTAAATCTCTGACATAGATTAGTGTTATTTCGTTCTTGGTGTAAATTGCCCTACAGGTGGCGCTGATATGCTGCATTTTTTATGATTTCGCAATAGCTGTATCTCGCGCTTTCATGGATTTTCATCAAAATTCAGATTCAGCTGGTGCCTAATAAAAATTGATCCTGATCAATTTTTGGTGTACATCACTCAACAAAAAACGCTATTTTGCAGGGGCGGGGGGGGGGGGGGGTCTGAAGTTTCTTTAATTCTTCTATCATAGAAACTAATACACTGAAATTTTGGAATTGGCACACCCGTCTATTTTATCTTCGCCTTTTGGAGGAAAATGAAAATTATATTACCTTCAGAGAAATCGATTAAAAATTTTAAAGTATCGATTAAATCGAATTGGCCGTAGTATCGATTAAATCGATTTAAAAAATCGAAATCGCCCATCACTAACATACCTTATTAAAAAGAAAACTTAAGCGAGAAAGAGTTTCAATAATATAGAAACAATACACGCCTAAAATAATTATTTTGTAAATGTTACATTTTTATGAATATAAAAATAGTTTTAAAAAACATATTTGTTTTCAGAAATATGTAAAAAAGATTTGAAATTCATTTAAATGATATGCAAACAAAGTATACTCACAATTTTCTTGAAACGTCTTTTCAATTCAGCGACTTTTCTCTGAAAAGAAAAAAAATGTATATACATTATTCCTCGCTACTAAATGTCAAAGCTATTTCATGAAAAATGCGCTTTCATAATCTGCATAATTCAATGGGGTATGTAGTATGTAGAAATAAATTCTTTATTTTGAAGCTTGTTTTGGCTACTGACTCGTTGAATAAGTAGGGTTTTTTTTATAAATAAATATATATAGGACATATTATTAGTTAAGTAGGTTTTTGTTCACTAGAACATACCGGATGTCCCAAAAATGACTGGTGGATTTTAAAATTCAATAACTTGCAAACGGTGATAGCTATTTAAAAAATTTTTGCACGAGGATTATGTATAATGTCAGGAGTTTCTTTACCGTAATTTTTTATCTTAGTTCAAATTTCAAACAATAGATGGCGATGACGGCGATTGTAGGCCAGATCGAAGCCGAAACTGACCTCACTCAGCATTGAACACCTGGCCTTAATTTTGTGCATGTGTGATTTATTATACAAATTTCTTGAATTTGAGTTGAGTCTATTTAAGGAATTTTTTTCTTAATGAAATATTTGAAGTGTAACAACGAGACTTCATTAAATGGAAGTTTCACTGTATAGTCTTAAAGTGGTAATCTTTATACCAATAAAAGAACAAATTGCTCTGTCTGTATGCATGTTCGTCTGTGTGTGTGCGATGGCTTGCAAGCGGAAATGACGGCACGTACGAGGCAAAATAGCCCAAAGGGACTCATTATCAGTGTTCCCACTGTTTTGATCAACATTAGCGATTTGGCGAGTAAGAAATAAAAAACAGTCGTCAAATGAAAAAAAAAAAAAAAAATGTTATCAAAATAGATTTACCGTGAAACACTGAAGAAGAAAAACAACCCCTTATTTTATCCCCCTTTTTAGATATGTTCTAAAGTAATTTAACATTTTGTAAATACTTATGAAATAAAAATTAGACTATCCGATACAGAAGCTATTAAAATCAAGCACATTGTAAATGTCTCCTAAATGTGTAAATGTTTCAGACAATATTTTAGCAGTCTAATAAATAAAAATTCAAAACAGCCATCTTTGATTTACCACTGTGAAAATATACATTAAATATTGCTAAGAGATTTCGACTCTAAACAATTAAAAATACTGACTGGTCAATAATACTTTTCATACAATTAATAGATAGTATGGCAAATGACTAATTTCAACACAGCATACAACAAGCAAAGCTTTTCTCTGTCTGGCGCTTGATGCGAATAATTTTGTTTATGTTTTTACTGGTGCTTAGATAGTGTGTAACGTTACATGCATGCTGAGCGTCATTTGTAACGTTTGGTTGGTCGCGATGGAGGTTAAATGTAGACATACTCAGTAATTTAGGATAAAATAACAAAGTTTATTAAAGTGATAATGGCTGAAGGGAAGTGGAGCAAGTCTTAAATTTACACAACTGAAAACACTATGAACAGCTAAATCATACTCACAGGCTTCGGCCTAGCTCAGTCGGGGCACCTACTAATACCTTCCGCTATCTCTTGGCTGATCTGCTAAATAAAGCTTAATTAGACAGCCCGTGACTGTGGGTAATCCTTTATTCACAAACAATCCAAATGAAACTAAGAGGTTTCTTACCCCGGCCAATTCTCAAGTCAACTGTCGGGACTCCTTTCCGCTCACTGGAGGCTTCGTTGCTACTTTTCAACCGGCTAGCACTTCGCTGAACACTAATTCACTTCGCTTGTCTAATGGCAGAGAACCTCACTCGCTAGCTGCTGGCTAGTGCCAGAGACACTCACTGGCTAATGCCAGAGACACACTCCATTCACTCAAACCCAAGCTTTTATATGCTGCAAACTGAGATACTTCACATTAACATATTACTAATAACCGCGAGCTAACTGTAAAATCCGAAAGAGCACACACACTCTAGAAAGTTAAAGTAAAAGAGAGGATAGATGTCGCTTTTACGCTTACACATGTTAACTGATTGACGTCACGATCTCAGAAACACTAGAGTGCCTTTATGAACAAAGGTCACTCCCTCACAACCCCCCCTCGGATTCTACAGAGGAAAAGGACTGGGCCAAATGCATGCCCAGGACTTCTTCTTGTTATAAATTTCGAGCCGTAATAAACACAGTGATGGGTGAAATTTAGCGCCGAAACATAACTTTTAAAATATTAACTTTAACCCATCACAACCAAAAAACCTCAGTTTGCCTCAAATATTCACATATTCAATCCAATCATTCTTCTATCTTACAAATAGCCTCCGTAAAACTTCCAAAAACTCGTAAAACTTTCAAAACTAATTACTTCTTCTTTCAAAACAGCTCTCTCCACTGGGAGTGCTAAAATTTCTCAAAACACTAAACTTCCGAAATTTTCCTCAATATTGCAATACAACTATAACATTACCAAAAATTATCTCTCCATAACTTTCCTAATACTAAAATTCGCACCAAGTCCAAAAAACCCAATGCGCAAAAATTTTCCTCATCCAAATACCGAACTCATCTAAAATTAAATTTTACTTCTTACTCAAAATAACTCTGCTATTACGTAATACCTACATACCCATTAGCCAATGAACTAACTCCCAAAATTCTTCAGAACTTAACTCCACTTTAACAATAATTGGGGCACATACGTACAGCGTCATATCGCTGTGCTTATGCAACAATAAAAAAAAAAAAAAAAAAAAAAAAAAATCAAAAATTTACAAAATGACGTCATCATGCTCTTCATCTGTATTAACTAAAAGAAAAATAGCAGAATCAATACATAACACAGGTATACTTCCCTGCAAGAAAATCACATTAACATTCAATTTTAATACAATACAATTTCAAATTCAAACGCAGCTTAAAAATTCGCAACTTGCGGAAACCATTCCCAACTAAAGTACAAACGCAACACATAAAACACGAACGATAAGGAGAAAGTTAATTCCTTAAATGTTAGTATAAGAGATAGAAACGCGAGTCAAGGACTTCTTGACCGCAAAACACGTGCGCGCCTGAACCGCGGCGCGTGTACAAAATAACCCAAATTACTATCTGTACTTTCTGAAAATTTAAACATACATTAACATACATTTTATAAACACATGAACAATATAACAATATAGTAAATAACATAACAATTTAACAATAGATCCAGAATTTTTAAAAGCAGTTAAGACCAAAATCTCAAACATACATAAAACTAACAATTTTGCAAACAAATTTTGAACACAATTAAGCACTAATCGTGAGTCCGCCAAAAAAATTCCAAAAATGGCCAAAAATACAAAACAGTCTTTCTGCTTTCTATTCCTTCATATTGCTACCACATATATGCACTCTAATAGAAATTTAATAAAGAACATTATCACCCAATCATAGAGATGATTCGCTGCTGGCTGGCTTCATACACTGTAAAAAATCTGCTGCATTTTGCTGCAACGCACTCCACCGCTTGTATATAATATCTTTATTCCAACCAATGAGAAAGCTCCATTTCACGGCCAAGTAACCGTTTTCTATACAAGCATGGGAGTGCGTTGCAGCAAAATGCAGCAGATTTTTTACAGTGTACTACAGGATGGTTTTCTCCTCCTGTCCCAGAAACCTTGTACGAAGGATCTTTCGTCATCAGAACTATACGGTGACGCCACAGTTGACTGTCGTGCCTGCAGCCTGGTTCTGAATGGATGCCGTGGGATACTTGTAGGTTCCGCTCGACGACTCTGCTCTGGCCGGTTCGCTGGGGTCACTCCATGGCGAGATTCACACTGTTGATGCCGGTAATCTGAGAGTTGTCTCCTCTTTCTAGACGCACCCGAAGTTACTGAAGATCCTAGGCCACGTTTCTTTCCGGATCTATGTTGTTTCTTATTAGGCAAAAATTCGGAATTTAAAGTTCGTTTAACAGTTTGCCGAGTGTCCATCTGAAATCTTTTCCGGGGATTAAGTACCGAAGATGGTGAACTATTAGATAATGTATGTTTGTGAGGTTGCTGTCTCATAAGTGGAGGAACGGGATAGTTTATAATCTTTTTCCTTTTATGGCACACAGAATCTGAAGTATTTGACACTGCTCTCTTATTTTTGTTATCATACTGTGCTCTCGGATTGATAGGCTTTCTACTTTCAACAACAGTTTTTGGAGCTGTTTGACCAACTTTTCTTCTTGAATATTGATGAAAAGAATTAGATGAAGAAGTGCTGGACTCGGGACACTCATTGGATCGGGAATTTCGCGAAACACCACTCGACACATGAGAACCTTCACTACCATTTTCTCTAAACTTATAAACTCTAACCTGATCCAAATTAACCGTCATTCTTTCACCATTGACATCAACAACCAAATTATTATTTCGAACTTCTAAAACCTTGAACGGACCTACAAACTTCGGACCAAACTTAGCTACTCTCTTTTGACGACTTGAACTTAACCAATGCTTTTCTACTAACACAAAATCTCCAACTTTCACTTCTAACTCCCTCCTACGCATATTATAATACTGAGCCTGCTTTTCTTGCGCTTTTCCCATCTGAACTTGAGCTTCCTTAACCAACTTCTCAATATCCTGACACATGTACTGACTTTCCGCATCTGACACCATAACTAGCCTTTGGAATGGAGTAATGACTTTTCTACCCAAAAACAATTCAGCTGGCGTTTTCCCCGTCGACTCGTGAACTGCTGTACGAAGTGCATACGCAAAATGCTGAAGAAACTGGTCCCAATTTGCGTGATGAGAACCAACATACGAAGAAATCATTTGAATTAATGTACGATTTACACGTTCAGCCATATTAGACTGAGTAAGTTCCTTACCGTCCCCAGTCTCCAACTTTTCACACAAAGACTGAAAAATATTAGATATAAAATCATAACGAAATGGTTTACTAGCAACTAGTGCGTCAAAACCAATATGAATTTCATTCCTTAAACTCGGTTTATCTGAAAAGACTTTACAAAAATCGACTAAAGACTTATTAAACTCCACTTTCTTAACCTCACTTAAACCCGACTCCTCCAAATTAACTGACACTGAAACATGCTCTTTCTTACTCACATTCTCATCATTATTCACGATTAACGACTTTTTAAAGAAATCCAAACTAATTCCTCTATCCTTCATATAATCCACACCAACTATACAATGCACTGTTAATCCATCTAACACACAAAACTCCCAACATGTCTTAACCGAACGAATTTCAACTTCCAATTCTACTGAACCTTTATTATCGCAAGCTACTCCCTGTGCCGACTGAACCACCAGACTTGACCTCTTCAATTTCTTATACGAAAAATATTTCCGATAACAATCAAAAGAAATGAACGACTTATCTGCCCCTGTATCGAAGACACTTTTAACGACAATACCATCTAACACAATTAACACTTCAGGTAACTCAACCGGATTAATAGTAATTTTATTCAAACTCACAGAAGGCTTTTCCGATTTAATCTGTGACTGCATACCTTCCGAAATACAGTCACCTACCAGTTTAACTGACCCGACCTCTGAACACATTTGTTTTGCATTGACCTATTTTCAACATTCTCATCCGAAGTTAATCTCCTTACTTGCGAAGAAACATTCCTGTCCCGTACTCCCCCACTACGATTATAACCACTATTCTGTCTATTTCCATACATATTTCTCTCACCACTTCTAAAACTATTAGCACCACCACAATTCCTATTACCATTACTCGTATTCGACATATTACGACCAAATCCATCATTTCTATTACACAAATTACTATCCGGAAATCGCTGCCCCCCTCTCACAAAATTACGTTCCCCCTCATTTCTCAAATTACTATCTGTGACCGGTCTCTGACGAGGGCTACGCAAATCCCGTTGATCCGAGCTATGCCGAGTCCCATACTTCGATAATATCTGATGCATCTCTGCAAAATTCTTCGGTGCTCTAACTTCAATAAAGACCTGTATACTTGGATTAAAAAGAGGAAAAACAATGTCCAACAATTCCTCAAATGTGATATCTAAATCTAATTTATTTTTTAGTTCAAGCTTACGTAGATAGAATTTTGACGCCGACTCATAAATATTCTGCTTATTACAATAGAACTCTTTTCTCAAAATACTTTTATCTTTAACTGGAGGAAATGCCTTCTTTAACTCAATCACAGTTTGTTCAAATCTCTTCGCTTCATCATTAATCAAAAACTTTCCTATATTTTCCAACCACAAAAGTGCTTCGCTCTTCAACGAGCATTTAAGCACTACGTACCTGCTTTTCTCAGGTATATTATTGAACAAAATATAATCATCTAATTTAACTAAAAATTCACTAATATCACCTTCACCGGTAAAATACACACGTGGCACAATCTCACAATGTCCGATGTTTCGTTGGGCGCCATTTGTAACGTTTGGTTGGTCGCGATGGAGGTTAAATGTAGACATACTCAGTAATTTAGGATAAAATAACAAAGTTTATTAAAGTGATAATGGCTGAAGGGAAGTGGAGCAAGTCTTAAATTTACACAACTGAAAACACTATGAACAGCTAAATCATACTCACAGGCTTCGGCCTAGCTCAGTCAGGGCACCTACTAATACCTTCCACTATCTCTTGGCTGATCTGCTAAATAAAGCTTAATTAAACAGCCCGTGGCTCTGGTAATCCTTTATTCACAAACAATCCAAATGAAACTAAGAGGTTTCTTACCCCGGCCAATTCTCAAGTCAACTGTCGGGACTCCTTTCCGCTCACTGGAGGCTTCGTTGCTACTTTTCAACCGGCTAGCACTTCGCTGAACACTAATTCACTTCGCTTGTCTAATGGCAGAGAACCTCACTCGCTAGCTGCTGGCTAGTGCCAGAGACACTCACTGGCTAATGCCAGAGACACACTCCATTCACTCAAACCCAAGCTTTTATATGCTGCAAACTGAGATACTTCACATTAACATATTACTAATAACCGCGAGCTAACTGTAAAATCCGAAAGAGCACACACACTCTAGAAAGTTAAAGTAAAAGAGAGGATAGATGTCGCTTTTACGCTTACACATGTTAACTGATTGACGTCACGATCTCAGAAACACTAGAGTGCCTTTATGAACAAAGGTCACTCCCTCACAAGTGATTAATTAGTAGTGCTGTAAAAATAATGACAAAATGAATACCCGTATAATATCGTTAATTTCGAACTCGGTACCCGTGAAAAAGTTTTCGTTACTCGTTACTATTCAGAAATCGGGTATTCACAAGTCATCGAACGTACTACAAAACTGTATATACCGTACAGAAAAATATTTGGAAGAATTCGCATTTGTTATGTGTTGCCATCTATACGTAAAACTTACATTTAATGAAGTTTCCAAGTTTTATTAAAAATTGCAAACAAAAAATTAAAATGAATTAAATACGTTAAATACTAGATGTACCTTAAATCTTTACCCTCCTCTACCCAGAGCCTGATTACTAACGGGGCACTCTCTCACCAGAAAAAATTTATAGAAATTTTCGTCTTCTTTAAACGCCCTTTTCATACAAGATTACTGTCATGAATAAGGAAAAATTCTTTATTTCTTTTTCCTGGTGGGAGAGTGCCCCGTTAGTAATCAGGCCCTGCCTCTACCCTCCCGTTCAAAAATGCGAATCTTTCTGATTCTGTAAAAGGTCTACTCAAATCAAAATTAGATAACTCCTGACCCATTTGTAAAAGCATTTTTAATCTCGAGAAATTTGCAAGTGTACATATTTGGAAACTATACGATTAAAAAGTGTTTTTAATTTTTTAATAAAAACAGATTAAAAAAATCAAAAAATTAAAACAAAAAATCAAAAAATTTCATGAAATTTGGCATTTTAAACTAAATTTTCGGGGCACTCTGCTAATTGCTCCCTCATGATGACATTTCTGTAGTTGTCAAGTCCTAAAAATTATCGTAAAATGCTAATTTAACAACATTTCTAAATCATTTTATGCATTTACAAGAAAATGAGAAACATTTCAATTTCTTCATATCTGAATGAAATCTGTGTAAATAATATATTTTTAGAAATACTAATGTAATTTTTTGTATTTATGAATGAAAATGTATTAGCGAAATTATCAGAAACATTGTCACTTTTAATTTAAGAATAATCTTCAATTAATTACGAAGTGATGTGACCCCCCCTCCCCTCCCAAAGAAAAAATATCATGATGCCCCTCTAAATTGAGGACTGCATCTGCCATTGCATATGATAAATGATACTTTACCAGTGGTTTTTTTTTTTTTTTTTTTTTTTTTTTTTTTAATTCGTTGTTGAACCTTCTAATTCAATACTTCGCTTGGCATAAATATAAATCACTGTTTGCTCTATCATTTGTAGAGCTGTTGCAAACCGCACATACTTGTTAACGTATAACGGAGTATTCTCTAAAAAACGAAATCCCGAATCGTTTCTTTGAAATATCACTCGTTTGTAGTTACTGTCAAGGGGCCGTCCATTAATCATGTGAGGCTCGAGAGGGGGGGGGGAGGGCTCCATAAAAAAATCACGAAACATCACAAGGGGGGGAGGTGGGGTGTAGTAATATATTACGAGTATTTATTTTTTCGGCAAACGCACGATACTGAACCGAAAAGCGGCGTTTCGTGTATTTATTTTTTCGTCAAACGCGTACAAAGTCGAAAGCGGCTTGTAGTGTGACCTTGATTCACCATTGCCAGGCAACGAACGAAGTGAAGTTCCCGCCAGAGAGATTCTCTGCGTAGTGCGCGAAAATGATGACGCCGAGTGGCTTGATGAAACCGATGTTAATCTTCAACAAAGCACTGTGCCTACAACTAACTTGCAAGATGCTTATCCAGTTATTGGTGTTGAAGAAAGTCTTGCTAATCTGTGGTCTGATGACATTGTAAATTAAATTGTGTTTAAGTATTACTACAAAAAAGTTTTTCGCATTTCTTTCATTATTTTTATGTCAGTCCAAAACAAGTTGCAACCTTTCTGTTTACCTCTTAAGGTTATTATTGTAGTTTTTTTATTTTCTATAATAAAATTTGATGATACTTGAACCTGTATTTTATAATAAATATTCTAAAAAAATTAAGATTCTTTGTAGGTACTAAAAAATACACGTGATGTAGGGTTGGGGGGGGGGGGTAGTCTTGAACCTCACCATATATCCCCAAGGGGGAGGGGGGGTTAAAAATGCCAAAAAAAATCACATGATTAATGGACGGCCCCCAATACGTCACCGAACAAAACGAAAGAACTTAAACCACTGTTTTACGTACGTTTGTGCAATTCCTGAATGAAGCCAGACAGTAGAGGCATTAGGCGCAGGTATAAGTTCTTTCGGTATCAGTCTATGCGTATCATTTTGTTTGAATGCATCAGTTATTCTCAAATCTCAAATGATTTGGATTTCGTAGGAGCTTATTCATTTATTTTATTATGGAAAGAAAAAGAAGTAAATTGTGGATATAGTTTTCTGCAGTATCAAGTGATAAAGCAAAATGTGATTTATATGCCAAATGAAGTATTCAATTAAAGGCGGTTCAACGACGAATAAAAAAAAAAAACATTTATTAGTAAATAAAGCATCGTCAATCATATGATAGTTTGTTTCCATCAAAGCCGTTCTAAAAATTACAGGTTTGCTTTAAGTATATTTTTTCCTATAAAAATATCTTTGCACGCGTATTTTATACTAGCAGTTACCCGTGACTTCGTTCACATAACATTTAAAGAAGAAATAATTGATCAATCAAGCAAAAAATTTCGATGATGAAAAGCATGTGTAATTAACTTTTTATCGCGAATTTATGGTAAAAAAACTTTTGATAGTCCCTATTTGCTAATTTGTTTGCTGGTCAAAATTTTCCTTTCAGCGATTAATACTAATAGATAGAAACATTCTTGAATTCTTTTGTTCAGCCCTGTAGTTTTCCAAGTGCCTTTAATACACGAAAGTATCTTTCTAAAATTTATTTCAAACAAAAATATTTCTTATTACTACCTAAATTGCATTTTCAAAAATTATCATCCGAAGACAACCTTGTATCCAGTTCTTTGCGGGACCCTGTTTATCATTTTATATATATACTACAAACATTTCTTAGTTTACTAAATGCAGTTCAAAATAAAAATGCATATTTTATTTAAAAACCACCTTTAAGTAAATTACGCTCATATTCAGTAACCTTTCCGAGATCTTTTGTGTAACTCTGTATATCTAAATTTAACTATTTATACTATTACCATTTATACTCTCCATTTAATATGCATACATTTAGCGAAACTTAAAAGCACATATCATAATTCAAAATGCATTTCATCCATGCAACAGTCATCATCCATTATATACAGTACTTCGGATAGAATATATAATATTTGAAATCTTTTGTGTGTCCCTGTAAATGCTATGCACTTCGTATTATGCATGAAATAACTTACATTAAGCCTCAGCAACATATATCAATTTGATTATACATGAAATCGTTTACCATGATTAAAATATGTCGGAAACTGTTCCTCCCTTTATTCCTATGCAATGGAATTCTCCTGTCTGACCCTGTAAATGAATAGTAAGTGCCCTTTTCACTACATACTTTACAAAATGCATATTTTAGTGCACTTTGTAAATGCATATAAATTTGAATATGTTCTACAGGCTGTAACATCGTTTAATTTAATTAAAACGATTTTTCCCCATAATGCCGTAATATAAGGAAATTTTTTGACTATCCCTGTAAATAAACTAATCATGTTAAAAACTTTATTTTCAATAGGTATTCGTGCTAGGTAAACGTTAAGAACGTCCAAAAAATTCATGGAAATCGGAGTATATTTACGAAAGTTAGAAAGCGACCAGACAGACAGACAAACAGAAAGCATAATAACTTTTCAACTTTGTTCGAAAGTGTCAAAAAATCGAGCCAAAAATATATTAATCAGTGATTTTATTTTCCACCTTTTCCCCACAAAAAATTTCTTCCAATGATAATTATGAGTTTTGAATAAAAATATTCATTTGTATGTAACTTATAACTTATTAATTAGTATAAGTAAAAAATATTTCTGATTCATTTTAAATATGACGTCATTATTTATCTCGCTCCATTAGCTACCGATATTCATACCCCTTGTATTTTTAACGACTGCTATAAAGTACCTGTTTTATTTCAACTATGACGTCACATTATCATGAGTGAACCATTTTATTAAAAATATAATTCTTTTTCATTCTTTTTACTTTTAATTTATGTCACCATATTTTACACAAAAATTCCCATTAACTAAACAAATGTCCTTGTTAAATGTATTATAAAAAATACACCTTTTATTTTTATTTCAAACATGACGTCATATTTATTTTCTTTTAAATTATTTTATTATAGTTTTTCGCGTGGAAGTTTTTTATTAAAAATTCATTGCCGCTGAAAAATTATTATTCCAATTTCTTATTTTCTTGGCAACAGGAAAGGAAAATGGTTAAATTTTATCTGAAAAATGCCTATTGATTTTGTATGAAAAATAATTAAATTTTGAATTATTAAGGAAAATATTTGAATAAAATAAATAAAAATTACCCTATTATTTAATCCGGACTTCTAACTTTACGTCTGCAAAATTTCAAAGCAATCGGTTCAGTAGTTACGGCGTGAAAGCGGAACAAACAAACAAACAAACTCACTTTCCGATTTATAATATTAGTAAGGATTTGAAAACATTTTTATGATAAAGACGAATTTTTAGGTTGCTTTTAAAAATGTGTTTATGATAAAGTTCATTTTTTTTCTCTTTTTTCGTTGATTGTAAAAATATACTTGCTGTTTGTTTTTAAATTTCATATTTGAAGAAAAAAAAGCATTTTAAGATATAAATAAAAATTTTCAAAGCTAATAATGTGATTGAAGTAAAAATATAGATGTTGTTTGATAGGTTGATCATGTAAGAAATAAAACTTAGTATTTTTAAATTATTCCAGAAATTAATTTTTACTACACATAATTACTTTAAGTGTAAAATTAATGAGAAAATTTGCTTGTAAAAACATTTTGTTTGAGTAATTACATTTCATAATTTTATTGTATAAATTTTGTAAGCTTTTACTCTTGTTAAATTGCTTTCTCCGATTATTTTTTTTTTATTTTCATAAGTAATGAATTCTACAATTTAGACATGTTGTATTCAATTATGTATCGTATTTCAATTTTGTTTGTCTTTTTTCATAAAAAATCAGAAGCTTGATTAAATCTATTTTTTATGGACAGATGGCAGCACATAACAATATGTGAGGAGTAAAAAATACGAATTCTTCCAAAAATACGAATTCATGTTCCATAGGTAAATACTGTTCTTGCAGTTATTTAGTACATACGATGATTTTAATAACCGGTTTCTGAGCAGTAACGAATAACGAATATTTTCAAACGGGTAGTGAGTTTTAAAATAAGTCATTACTCGGGTATTTATTTAGTCGTTAATTTTACAGCACTAATCATTTGATACTTCAGGAAAATATGTCTACAGTTAACTTCTTTTTCTTTCCATAATAAAAGCAATAAATGAATCAACAAGCCTATACATGGTTAACGGATACCCTATGGATTTTTCCAGGTGAAATAAATTTCGCATCTTTTACCGCAGTCGACTGTCTGGCCGCATTTGTGAATTATACAAATGTAAGCAACATTTGACCCTGCTAGAGTCGGCTTTGGTTTGAAGTTAATTTCACTTTGTTCGGCTGTGTATTGACGCATATGATTAACGAGTCTTATTTCTAAGTAAAGATTCGGTATTTCGTATATTAGAGAATTACTTGTTACTTAGAAACGAATGTGTGCGGTTTGCAACAGCTCAATTAACTAGCAACAGGGAAATACTATTGCATTATTCTTTCTGTGTTTTTGATTCTTGCTAAATTAAATTGATATTGATTTAATATCAATATAAATAGAGCAATGTAAATGGCGCGATGGTATTGAATATGTAAAGCGACATCAATCGTTATCGGTTAGCAATACCATTAAGAACTCGACAAGGGTAGCGTTTTGCAGAAAAGTCATTACATCTGTTTTGGAAAACGCCTGTTTTCTTATGACGATTGTACGATGTACTGGGCTTTCTGTTATAAAGGGAAGTATTTTAACCCTTAACTGTTGTTAGCGGTCTCACAGTCCGCTGAATTTTTCAAGTTTCGCAATTTTTAGTTTAACTATAGATACTGGTCAAATTTTGTCTCGTTTGGTGTCCTATTACTATCTCTAGAAACTTTTGAATTGCGGAATTTTATGTATAATTGTCCTGTATATAAAGTTTAATACAAATATAGTATTCTGAGTGTTAATTTAACATTTTATCCATCTTTAGATTTAGCGGTCTGACAGACCGCTCACAGTAGTTATGTGACAATTTTTGTCACAGTTTTAAATTCTACTGGGTTTAAAAACTCGAAAATTACTCAGCTAAAAGCAGAAAAATGTTCCCTCTGCAGAAATTCTAAAAATTATACTGCTGCTGTTTCAGGAGAGAGAAAAAAATCGAAGAAAAATCGATTTATAAAAATCTTTTTATTTCCTTGGAAAGAAAGTTTGAAATTTCTGCAGTGGATGCAGGTGCTCATTGCAGACAAAGCAACGAACATAAAAAAAAATTTAAATATTAAATTTATAATTTTTATTTTTATGTATTCAGATGTAGACATTTTCGGCGATTTCAGATATTTAAATTTCTTCACTGTAACTCAATTACAACTTTAGCTATTAATTATTATTTGATAATTGGACGGTTTAAACTCTCATTTTAAAACCCAGTCCCCCAAACCGCAATCGATTTTTAGACTAAAATGCTTTGGAACGCTGTCAATTTTTTTTTAAATACACAATTTAGATATTTTAAAGTTGTGTATTTAGGTCTATCTTTAAATACTGTTTAATAATACAGTGGACTCTCTCTATTCTGAACACTCATGGGAGCGGCCAAAAATGTTCAGATTATGGGGGTAATCATAATAGAAGGAGGTTGGAAATGGGTTACTACTACTACTAAATACTACAGTGGTGGTCAAAATTATAAGGACAAGGCAAAAAAGGCCATATCTTGGTTATATTTGGCGGGAGACTTATGCAAATTTAATGGCTGGAAACCAATGAAAAATGAAGATTATTTTTGTATGTTTTTACGGAAATATGTGGTAAATTCATATTAATAAAATGCATTATAAATTTATACAACCATTGATTTTGGACAAAATTATAAGAACAACTGTATTTGTGTGTTCTAAAAAGTAAAATTTGCATGTTTTTTGCTCTGCACACGGAATTTTCAGACGATATAAATGCGTAGTAAGCGTTTGGGATCGTATTATTCTGTTTATTAATCATGCCGCAAGATGCAAAGCTTTTGGAGTTTCAGAAAGGAAAAATTGATGCATTTCAAAATTCAGGACTTTCTCTATTCCAAAGTGCTACAAAGTTTAATAGATCAAGAGCGGTTATTTACAATTATCTTTAAAATACCGGTAAATATGGACGGCAAAGACATACAAGCAGGCTGTCTTTTGTTTCTGTATGGGGGAAAAGAATGATAATGAGGCGAGCTTGCTCCAAAAAATAGACAAAAACCGAGAATGGAACTTAGAATGTAAGTGCTCGAACTGTTCGTCGTGTTTTACAAAAAGAAAGAAAAAGGTTTGCTATAGTAAACACGTGTGAAGACCGCGTCTTACATGAGAGACTGGGGTGTCATGAGAGACTGAGGATGGAGTTTGCCAAAAACTGCAATATTATGGGCAAAAAAGTGAAATTCTGTATTTTCCGATGAGAAAAAGATTAATTTGGATAGACTAGATTGTTTTTGAGACTTCTAGTATGAACTTCTTCTTGAGACTTCTAGTACTTCTTCGTAGAAAAAAATAAAGATTTCTTCAAAGCATGTATTTGGAAGTGATTCACTAACGGTCGTGGGAGGTTTCACTACTGGTAGAACTACTCCAATAGTTTTTGTGCAGGGTAGGAGGAATTCTGAGAGTTACATTGATGTATTGGGCGATACTCTTTTACCAGAAGCACCGTTAATAGCGATCTGAGGCTATTTTTTCCAGCAGGACAATGTTTCGGTTCATGTTCCCAAAATTCAAACTCGTGGTATAATGCTAATTCCGTGAAACTACTTGATTGGCCGGTCAGAAGTCCTGATCTGAATACTGTAGAAAAATCTTTTGCGTATTCTGGCACACAAAGTATGCAAAAATGGTATATAATCTCAAAATAAGGAAGAACTCATGTCTTCCATCGAAAAAGATCACTCAAAATCTTCCAAGAACGTTCTTAAGGAATTGTCAAACTCCATGACGTCAAGATTGATAAGAGTGATTGAGAAGAAGCGGGGAGATTATTAATTATCAGTGTATTTCAGACAAAAATATTCATTGTCCTTATAATTTTGTCCAATTTTTTACAATGACATATTTTGTTACTTGTGACAAAACATTCATATTTTGCATTTTCCAATGTTTTGCATTCTACAATGATTTCTAGCATATAAAAGCCTTTAGTGTATAAATTGCACTTTATTTAGCTCAGAAATATTTTTTTTCTGCGCAATTTTCAATTGTTCTTATAATTCTGACCACCACTGTATGTACCAAGCCATTAATTGATCAAATAAGGTCAGTGCTACGAGGTATTTATTATATTTCCTCCCTTTTAAGTTTTAAAAGTAAACTAACGTGATTGCTACAATCCTTAATGAATGACCCATCATGGGTTAAAATGAAATCTGAAATAAAAAAACAACAAAATTATGAACATATAGTTTCTCTAATTGCCATTTTCTCAGTAGATGATTAATCGAAGAAATCGCGTTAATTTTTTTTTCCCAAGCACCTTCGTCGTTCCAAGCCCAAGCTCGCACTCTGATTGGTTGTTGCTCTCGGCACTGTTTTCATGTAACTTGGCGATAATCATACTTGGCGTAGCGATAGATGCTTCCGTCGAGTTTGATTTCCTTCCGAACCGAGTACACAGTAACTTTTCTCTTGCAGCATTGGATTGGATGGAACGTGTCTTAGTGAAAGCTGAGTTTTTACACACAAGAGCACAAGACCACGAGGATAAGAATGAAGGAAGAATAAGAATGAGTAGGTTATGTTTTAGGTTTACTCGTTCACTTACGAGCGAAGTATTTTTCGCCAAGTATGGTTATCGCCAAGTTACGTGAAAACAATGCCGAGAGCAACAACCAATCAGAGTGCAAGCTTGGGCTTGGAACGACGAAGGTGCTTGGGAAAAAAATTTCGCCAAGAAATCGGTCAAATTTGAAAATTACTTTTTAAGATATCATGCTTTAACCACTTAATCGTCGTGCCCGAGACATTCACGGGCTGCAAGTTTTACGGCTTTTATTCAAAATTGTTTGATTCTCACCAGATTTATAAAATACTGTAATTGGTTTTATTGTGGTATCAATTGACTTGTCATTAAATAAATAAATATGTTTTTTTTTTTTTTTTTTTTTTTTTTTTTCAAAATAGTGGTGGTAATAATGAATTTGAATTTTTAAACCGTAATTTAATGCTACAATTAAGTGGTTATGCTGTGTTTAACAATAATTCATGCAAAACTAATATTTCAAATAAGCAAGATTAAATTGGATTATTTTCAAACTTACCGTAATCGTCTTTAACTAATCAAGAACCATAAAATGGCTTCTCTTACAACTATCAACTGACAACAATGTGACAACAAATGCTCTGAATTTTTAACTGAAGATTTTATCAGAACTATTCAAACGAATTGCAACTTCAAGTACATGCTTAAAACCTAGCAATGATTTTGTCTGTTTATTTTTTGTGAAAGAGTTCGTTAAATCTTTTTGTAACCTTTTCCTGTAAGTTTATCCGAATTTCCATGATGAAAGAATTTGAATTCTGATTGCAAACACACATTCAGTTTACAGAGAGGTGGAGTAGAAATGGGGACCACAAATAGCGGTCATAATACCGAGGTGTTCAGATTAAAGGGTGTTTGGAATACAGAGAGTTCATCTTCTGTTAAGTCTACGGAGTTTCGTCGGCACCGTGAAAAAGTGCTCATAATACCGGGGTGTTCACATTAGAGAATGTTCAGATAGAGAGAGAAAAATCCATCTGCAATTTTTTGTTTTATAAAAAATTCGATTTTTAAAAAGAAAAAGAAATACGTTTTTTGAAATTCGAATTTATTAACCTAATGAAAGCTAACGAAATGGTCGTCTTGCAAATAATTTATAACACATAATAAAGATTTCAATAGGGGGCATGAAAATTCAGGTGGGGGAGGTGAGAAATGTTTTAACCCTTTCCGGCGCACTGCTCTTTAAAGTTGGAATTTAAAGAAAAAAAAATTAGGCAATCTATTTAGGCCTAGAGGAGTACATAGGTATTGTTTTGTAAAGATTGCATTAACCATTTAATTTATACAGCTGTTGCCGAAATGGTGTAACCTCCCATAAGTAAAGCATTGATAAGCGCAGTGAGAAGAGCATTGCTGTGAAGCGCGTATTACAGTAAAACATTTTACCTATTATTTAAAAACAGTACAGTTTGATCTCTGTGGTGCTGCCATCTAGAATTCATAAGAAAGACTTAAAGCAGCTATTAGAGTAGTTTTTGAAATATTTAAGGAGTTTTTGTGTCTCTAAACAGGGGGAACTTTAGCTGTTGCTGGCCCGGCAACACTGCGCGTTAAGGGGTTAAGGGGGAATGATCAAATATTGAAAAATATACCGCTTTAGACGTGGATCTTTGCCAGAGCCTTGGGATAAATATTACTGAATATAAAATTTAAAGTGGTAGTAATTTACCACTATTTTCGAATAATAATTTCATCAATTATATACATATATATATATATTTTTAAGTCCGCCACCCCCTTGACTAATATATCTACGAGTAAGTTGTTTAAAGAAGATTCGTTTAAAAACAGTTTTGTTAAGAGCAGAGTTCGCCCCTTGGTGGTTTATTTTAAAAATAAAAAAATCGTTTTTTTTTCATTAGCACGCTTAATAAACGGTGTCGTAGGTAGCGTGGATTCGGTCCGCTGTTCCTTCAGTTATTGATTGGATACTTTTTATGAGATTTTACAGTATAGATTTTAGGTTCATTTAAAATTATTATCACGGGTCCGGGCAACGACAGAGCAGCAGTTAAAATAAAAAAATCAGTATTTTTTTCATTTTCACTATTGTCAAGAAGTTATTATTAGTGTATTTTTTTCTTTTGTATTTCTGACATTTGTCCTTCATTAAAGAAATTTCCTGAATATTTGTTAAAAACAGTTACCCGATTCTTTCATCTAAAACTTATTAATGATTTTAATTCTTTCCCTCCCCCTCTTTAAATCATGATTAAAATTTGAAAATATTTTAAAGACTTGTATTAATAATTATAATAATAATTATAACAATAATTTTAGGACTATTTTTACAACACCTTCAAATATAAATAAAAACTTTAGTACACATTTATAATAACTTGACAATAATTTGATTTTCTAAATCTCAGTGCACTTAGCATACCTCTGCTGACGACGACATAATCTTTAATAAAAACAATTCTAAATTTTGAAATGTTTCTTAAAATTAGGGATGCACCGAATATTCGGTATCTATTCGGTATTCGGCCATGTTGCTGAATACTCGGTTTGGCCGAATATCAAACTATTCGGTATACCGAATATTCGGCTTGGCCGAATAACAAACTATTCCGTCGGCCGAATATTCGGTTTGGCCGCCAACCGAATACTTAAAAAAACTGTTAAAACATTTTGAAAATCTTATTACACTTATACGTTTAACTGTCAACTTATAAAGATGTTCAGAATAATTAGAAACAGAATCATGTATTTAAATAAAAGAAAATGTTTTTACATTATTTATTTGCTGCTTGTTAAGAAAATTAACCAACCACGAGGATTTTCATAGGAATTAATTATGTACAAATGCAAGTTCCTGAACATTGTCCAGTAAATATGTTTTATTATGACAAGGGCGGATCTGAAGAGTAGAGGTCTGCACGGGCCTAAATTTCCAGGCCCGGGCCCGGCCCGAAAGTTAAAATTTCGTCCCGGGCCCGGCCCGAACGAAAAAAATAGTGGCCCGACCCTGCCCGGCCCGAAAGTTAAAATTTCGGCCCGAGCTTGGCCTGGTCCGGAAAAAAGTTTAAAATTCGGCCCGAACCCGGCCCGGCTCGAGTGAATTTCTACAGAGCATTGATCTTTAATCTTATGGAATAGTTCTACCAAAAAAATTATATTAGTCTTTTTTTCCATGTTTATAATCTCCATTTATGCAGAAGTGCCGTAGGCTGCGATATTTATGCTTTTAAATGAATCTTTGTTTGTTGTATATAAATGTTTCAGTTATCACTAGTATTATTAATCCATATTCCCTGTAATGGAGACAAAAAATCGAAAAAGCCGTATATGGTAAAATTTCCAAAGACAAAATCGCTTTGGAACGAAAGAAAAAAAAAAAAAAAGAAAAAAAAAAAAGAAATGCATTCCTTTCTTAATAGATGTAAATTTATAATATATTTTTTTCTCCCGTATTGTTGTATTGTAACACGCGCTTTCCAAAGGAATAAAAGAAAAAAAAATAGATTCACGCGTCACGTGACCTGAGTTTTGCTAAATAAAAAAAAAATGTAGTTGTAATATTTCTCGTTTAAAAGAAATCTGGCAACACTAGTTCTATTAAAAAATATTTTTTTTCTTAGTGATATTCGAATGTTGGTTGTAAACTGTAGTTCATATCTTGTGATGGTGGCGTGCGCCAGAATGATGTAAATTTTTTTTTTATTTGTATGTTATTTGTGTTAGTCTACTATATGTGAGTGACGTCTTTTCAAGTAATAAAAAGTTTATAAAGAATAATGCAAGCCCCGAGATATTTATTAAGATAAGTTATCACTTCTTTCTTTCTTCTCTTCTACATTTGTAAGACGACTTCTTACAAAATGGCTACCCAACGTCTGGCTACGAATCAATTCCAAAGTATTCAGCAATCTTAGTTCCAGAAAAGTTCGATATTTTGATAATGAGATATGATTAATAAGAATAAAAAAAAATGACTCGAGCGGTCGTGCTCGTCTTTTTGTGAAGTATATTTTAAATGATTAACATAGTAAGTTTGTTTCGTTGATGTGAAATCATTCGATTGTGAAATATGTACGAAATAAAAATGCATGCATGTTTAATGCAAGAAAATGGCACGAGCAGTCGTTGCTCGTTTGTTTGTGAAATGTGTTCTTCAAAGCTTGCATGTTCTGTGCCTTTAAAGTTCTCGTTCTTCGTTTGTGAAAAAATTTCTACGGAATAATCTTATGCCAAGCGCCATTTTCATTTGTTTGTGATATATGTTCAACGGACTGAATTTGTTTAATTTTCTGCTTCAGTCATCGTCGTTTCATCTTATGTGTTTATTTTGGAACATTTTAAAGTTCGATACTTTTGTCATATATTTTCAATAAGTAAGCCAAGTTTTAAAGTATCTATAATTCTTTTCGCAAGTTACCACATTTTACCTGTCTGTAACATTTTGCATACCACATATTAGTTTTAATTTATTGATTACTTTACAATACAATTTAATTATGTATTGTGTAATTCCCCTTCCCTCCCCATGCTTATATTTTTTATTCTTTTGTTTATTTTCATTCTCTGCATGCATGTTTAATTTTTATCTTGATTAAATAACAACTTTTCTTACTTCGAATAAAAAAAAGAAAAACAATAAAAAAAAGGGTTGATAAATAATAAAATAAGCATTTATTTACGTTGATATTATTTTTCTTTTTTTTTACAAATAGGGAAATAAATTGAGTGAAACAAAGGGAAAAATATATTAAAAGGTATTTATACTTTGTATTTCAAGTGTCATATGGTATGTGTTTATTATTTTTTGTTTGTTTTGTTGTTGGTTTCGCAAGATAACAGAACTTAATTAGAAATTCTATTTGAGTGTTCTGTTGTTAGTTATTATTAAGCATTTAATTTAGAGTTCTTGATATATTTTGAAATAGCATTGAATACGATTTTTAAAACAGATTGAGTAAGTTTTTGCATTTATTTATTTATTTATTTTTATGAAATAAGACTTTCTTTTCTTTTAAAGTTATATTGAAAAAAACTATATTACGTAGTCTTGTCTTGATAATATGATAATAATATTGCTTGACATTTTAATTATTCAGATATGTTTTGACTTATTTAGAACATTGTTTATGAATGTTGCCAACAATTCAGTACTAGTTTTATATCAGTTAAAATAATGTTTTGATTAAATGACACGTAATGACAAACTAGTTTATTTATATCAGCAATAATTTAAAGTATATTTTCTTTAAAAAAAATAATAAAGTTTAAATTTTAAAGATACTTTTATGAAGTTTTATGAAGTTTAATTATTTTAAAAGTATATTTTGCTAACGTTAAAGTTCACTGTTTTGTTTTATTAATGTCTAGTTTATATGAGTTGTAAAGCAAAGCTCACGTCCGGGGAACAATTTATTTAAATCGAATTTTTAGCATTTGTGGGGTATATATTTTGTTGTTTTGCTAAAGGTAAGAATGTCCGACCTCAACAAAGCACGAAAAGAAGACCTATTTCAGGTCGCTTTAGAAATGAATTTAGATGTACAACCCTCTATGACTGTTGTCATATTGCGTGATAAGATTAAATCCTCTCCCTCGTATGAAGTTGATTTCGTAAATTCGTTAGTCAGAAACCAAATTGCGACTCGCGAGGAAGAACAGCGTAAACGAGACTTAGAGGAAAAGCAAAAAGCAGCTGAATTAGAACAGCGTAAATTAGAAGTAGAAGAAAAACATCGTTCGGAAGAACTGGAATTAAAAAAGTTTGAGATGAATTTTGAGCTTGAGAAGCTTAAGTTACAGGCTCAGAGCCAAAGTGTTTCCAGTGGAGCGGTAGGTGGTAATGCGGCAGGGATAATGTCTCATCCAGAGAGTAAAATAGATATCCAGAAGCTGTTGCCTACATTTAAGCCAGAGACAGATGATGTAACATTGTTTCTGGTGCTCCTGGAACGACAGTTAAAGCTTTCGAAGGTACCACAGCACCTCTGGGTTTCTTATTTACTAAGTGTTGTACCCTCTTCTATATCTACGCTTATTGCTCGTGAAAAAGAAGAAAATGCTTCAGATTTTTCACATGTTAAAGGTCTACTTCTAAAAAGGTTTAAAATTAGCGCTGAAAGGTTTAGGCAGCTGTTTTTTACGCATTGCAAAGATAAAGAAATTACTTGGAGAGATTATTACTTCGAGTTACGTGCTTACTTTGAAAACTGGCTTAAAGACTTAAATGTAACGTCTTTTGAAGCTCTTCAGGATCTGATCATAGCGGACCAGATGAAAAGGCGCGTGCCTGTCGAATGCAAACAACATATGCTAAATGATTGGGAACATTTAAATTCGCCAGTCGACCTTGCCGGAAAATTAGATGCGTATGATACTATCAGGTCTACGTTTTCTAAAAAAGATTCGGTTGTACCCCAGAAGAAAAAAGATTATTCTCGTCGAGAAAATACATGGAAGCAGAGTAAGCCTCCAAAAGAAGACAGATCTTCCCCCACGTTTGATAATCGTCGCTCAGAATCCCAGATATTCTGCTATGGTTGTGGCAAAGTAGGATTTAGAAAGAGGAAATGCCCAGATTGTTCCCCTACGATTGAGAAACAAACAGTACAAGCTCAGCGTCTTAAGCTGTATAGTTTAAATACATCAACAGTTTCAGCTCTAAATGTACCTATTACGATCTGCAATAAGAAGGTATTAGTCTGTGCAGATACAGGAGCGAATCGTTCTATTGCAGGAGAACGTATGTATAAATTATTTTTGAAAGCTGGTGTTGCAATGAAACCTCATACGCATGAAGTAACATTAGCTGATGGAACTACGATGGCTAGTAAAACTCTTTCTGCCACTGTGCGTGTAAAGATTGAAGATCGAGTTTTCTAAACAGAATTTATTGCATTACCAAATGCCAAAGGTAATAGAACACTTTTAGGAATGGATTTCCTGCACAAAGCTAACACAGTGTTAGATGCTGCAAGTAAAACATGGCATTTTAGTGACAAACCTCATAAAAAGTTTTATTTTGTAGAAGAACACGAAGTACAAAATAATACGTGTACTGATGCGGTCAAAGTGTGTCCGTATGCCTTACGTAAAGATGAAGGCAAAAAGTTAAATTCCGATGACAGGAAAAAACTTAAAGATATTCCAAAAAGGTTTCAAAAGTGTTTTCGACCAGGGGGAAAGACAACCCCAAATCTTAAACGTTTTGTAAATATTTCAAAAAGTGTGAAAGAACGTATTGAAATGAAACGAGATCAGCGAAAGAGATATTACAATAAAAATCATAGACGAGTATATTTCAAGCCTGGTGAAAAGGTATGGATTAACCTACACCCAGTTAGCAATGCAAGTAGAAATAAAACATCAAAATTAATGCCTAAGAAAGATGGTCCATACATAATTTTGACTCAAAAGTCACTAGTGACATATGACATTGCTAGTCTAGAAAATCCTACTGAACGAATTGGATCTTACCACGTTTCTGCCTTGTTGCCTTTCCAAGAATCTGAAACTATTCCAGTTGCACCCTTGAGAAAAAGAGGAAGACCAAAAAAGCATCCTGTTTCCTCTCCGAGACGTAGATCGGAAACAGAGGGGGAGGATGTAACACGCGCTTTCCAAAGGAATAAAAGAAAAAAAAATAGATTCACGCGTCACGTGACCTGAGTTTTGCTAAATAAAAAAAAATGTAGTTGTAATATTTCTCGTTTAAAAGAAATCTGGCAACACTAGTTCTATTAAAAAATATTTTTTTTTCTTAGTGATATTCGAATGTTGGTTGTAAACTGTAGTTCATATCTTGTGATGGTGGCGTGCGCCAGAATGATGTAAAAAAATTTTTTATTTGTATGTTATTTGTGTTAGTCTACTATATGTGAGTGACGTCTTTTCAAGTAATAAAAAGTTTATAAAGAATAATGCAAGCCCCGAGATATTTATTAAGATAAGTTATCACTTCTTTCTTTCTTCTCTTCTACATTTGTAAGACGACTTCTTACAGTATTCATTTTGCATGGATGAACATTTTAAAAGAAACTTTCAATTTTCAGTTTAAAAAAAAATTCCGTCATAATCTTTTTTTTGTGTGTGTGTGTGTGTGTGCTTAATTCTATTTTAAAACGCCTAGTAATCTACGATTCTTTAAAAGGAATAAATTCTAATGTTTAATTGTAGAATAATGACGGCTTAAAAGTATATGCTTTTTTTGCAGAAATTTTTGGACAAAGCCAAATATTACTGATTTATAAAAAGTCGAGAAAAGGATTTCCATATAGGAAGATTCAATAGGAACTGATAATTTTGGTCCATGAAAACTAGGAAGAATGGAATCAGTCTCGGCTTCGTACGGAACAAAAAAGTTAGGCCCGGCCCGGTACTCCAGCAAAAAAATAAAGGCCCGAGCGCAGTCCGGCCCGAAAAGATTAGTGACTAGGCCCGGCCCGAAAGGATAAGTGACTAGGCCCAGCCCGGCCCGAGTCTTCAGAAGTAAGGCCCGAGCCCGGCCCGAATGTCATTATTGGAAATCGGCCCGAGCACGGTCCGCGGGGAGGGCCGGGCTCGGGTTTCGGGCCGAGGCCCGGCCCGTGCAGACCTCTACTGGAGAGTCCTCAAGGGGGGGAGGGCGATTTTAGAAATTTGGAGATTCGACTTTAATGTGTGGGTCGGGGCTAATTTTGTCACTGCGGGTCATGCTGCTTATATTTTTTTATGCGGGTCGTGTCTGGGTCCTGTTGACCGCTAATTTTTGTGTGGGTCGGGTTTGGGTCCGGTTGACTTTTTTTTCGTTGTTGGTCGGGTTAACTAATGGTTATACTATGGATCGCATTAACAGGATTAAAAAGTGCAGTGTTGAATTCAGACATTTTTCTCCGGAAGGAACTTTCTGGCTCTGGGGGGGGGGGATTACACTTTTTTACGATTGAAAACACAAAATTTCAAATTTTCCGGGTGGGGAATTTCTCTCCCGGACCACCCCATGAATTCAACAAAGATGCAGGTATTGTATTGATGTTGCCAAACTAGTATCGGCTGATGACGCACATTTATACTTATTTTCGTTAAACCCATAATCATTGAAAATAGCTCATATTTTAATGTTCCTGCTTAAATCTTTATAAAGGGTCAGTAGGCCCGCTAAATTTTTTTATCGGCTCGGCCCATATGGCCTATTTAATATTTTTTGCCGACTCGGCCCGTTTATTTTGTTTGTTGGCCCGGTCCGTTGGAAAAATTATCCTAATTTTGCTGGCCCGTAAGAAAATTCGGAACCATTTCGCCAGCTAGGCCAGGCCCGAACCCGTGCATACTTCTAGGCTGGGTCGGACAAGGACCGAAATTTAGCTTTTAATCTTATTCCGCTTTTATTCGGAAGCTATTTAAGCTAAATTTCGCTTTTATTCCGAGCCGAACCCCGACCATGAAATTTTGTTCAGTGAGGACTAGAGATAAGATGCGCTCTTATTCCATAGCCCGTTCCCGCCTGAGCCAGAAACATTTCGCGGCATCCAGAGCAAAAGCCCGATAATGAAATTATACAGTAGCAGGGCTTGAAATTCAATTTTTCGAAGGAAGGGAGTCTCCCTACCAACATTTAGGGACCGTTCAAGTATTACGTAAGCACAAAGGGGGAGGGAGGGGTCCAAAGTCTGCTTACTTTTTCTGACAAGGGGGAGGGGGGTGTCACGACAATTCTTACGTAAGCATTAAACAACGAAGCAACTGCATTACAAATTCAACAAGCAAGCAAAGTATGATGGGGAAAGATCGTTCTACAGTCCGTTCGCAATTCGCCTTTTATTTTTGATTTTATCCTTTGCTTATCCATCGGCAGTCGCGTGAACCGCATCACCCACTCGCCCTTTGTCTTCATTGTTGTCTGTTAAGTTGTGTGCCAAGTCAAGTACATTGCAAGACTAGAAAAACACAGGAACCGGTGTGGCTGGGTTCGGTTGACAGGGTTACTGGTCAGTTGACTTTATTTTAGGAAAGTCCGGTATTTTCTTTTCTCCCGTTCAATCGGTCATGGAATTCCGGAAATTTTTGTCTTTCCGCTCCTATTGTCGAACTTCCTTCTCTACAAGTTTTGGAACTTTAGAAAACAGAAAATCTGCTTGGGGTTTTTCTTGTCTTGGATACACAGCACACTAAATATATTGCTTTAGTTCAGTTGCATAGTGAATTTACATAGTGAATCTTTAGTGAAAGAGTATTGCTTTAGGTTTCATAGTGAATTTAGTCGGATATAATTATGGATACTGACATTGACAAATCTATATTATATCAGAAACTTTATCAGAGCTTTAAAAAATCTCGAAATGATACTCTTGCCCAAGTCGTGCAAAAAATGGTGAATGATGTTTGGCGAAGGTACGAAAATGAAGCAAAGTGCGACAAAGATCTTGAAAGGCTGTTTTAAAAAGAATTGAGGAAGAACTGCAGATTGCAACCAAAAATAAATCAACTTTTTTGAACTTTTTCACTAAGGTAAGTGTTTAATTTTATCAAACAAATAATCAATCAATTACCTATTGAGTTATAAGCGATTTCGATCACGTGACAAACACTTTTTCGATCTTCCTTGAGTGCTCTTTCTTCCTTCGCGCGGAAATTCCGGTCAAAACGCCCTCGACATCATTTTCTGAAAGATCTGTTGCGTTTGTAAAAAATGAAAAAAAAAAAAAAAACAGCTCAATTACATAGTTTTAGAACAACAACACCAGCTACTTTCATTCATTTTCCAACAAAAATAAATTAAAACTTATGTCAGAAAGTTGCCGTTTTGGATTTGAGAACACCCTTAAATAACGTTTTCAGTAGAATGTATTGAACTCCAACATGGTGCACAGTGGGCCATGGCCATCCACTGCTGGGGTACAGCAGTTCACAATCCACTCTTCTACTGTAATATAGAATTTCAAAATATTTATTAATTTTTCATTCCCTATAAAGAAATATTGTTTTAAATATTTTTTAATTGTAAAATGAAGTAAGCAAAGAAAATTTCAATTTATTTACCGTAGTAAGAAATATTTTGGTTTGTTTTTACTGCTTTTGAGAATTCTGAATTAAGATTAAATCTTTTAAAAGTTCAAAATAAACGCGAAATGAGTATTCAATAGATTTATTTATGTTTCTACAACATGTCAATTTAGCAACACCTATTATCACAAAGAGAAGGAACTCGAACATTTATATGATTCATGTCAAAAATTTTAGCTATGATGCCTAACAAGGAAGGTCTCCATACGGGCATACTCAGAAAAATCTGAAAAAATTACAGAATGTTCTTCTCATATAGTTATACATGTTTATAAAAAACATTTCGGCGGAATCTCCTTATAACGTCCGTAAAAAAATAATAAAAATTTCGTTGGCGATTTATCTCCGGTTGGCGAAAAAACGAAATTTTGAAAAATACGCTTTTACGCTTCGAATACTTTTTAAAGAAAAAACTTTCTATGTTCAATTTATTTAAATAAGTTTAGTTTAAGTAATTTTAGTTTTGCATTTTTACTATACTTTAAGTGTAATTTTGTCACATACGTTTATACGTACTTAAACAAAATGAAATTAATATATTTTATCATTTAAAACACAATTTAAATTGATTAAAATTGTTCCAAATTGAAAAATACACTGTTAAAAATCTGCTGCATTTTGTTGCAACGCACATCCCTTGCTTGTATAGAAAACGGTTACTTGGCCGTGAAATGGAGCTTTCTCATTGGTTGGAATAGAGATATTATATACAAGCGGAGGAGTGCGTTGCAACAAAATGCAGCAGATTTTTAACAGTGTATGACACGGCCAATTCACGGTGCTATGGAGCATTCTCATTGGTCAGAAGAGAGATATTCTTTAAAAGTAGTGGAGTGACGTTGCAGTAAATGCTGCAGATTTTTAACAGTGAAGTCAATTGAAATCAATTTTCAGATTCGTTAAAATCGTCTGCTTTTGGCGAGAAAATGCACTATACGCCAAATCCCGCGTCGCTTTCAGCTTTTCACGCCAATTATTCCAAACTATTTTATTTTTTTACGTATCTAATAATGTAATTCCGCCGCTAATTTTCACTGATCTTTTATTACCTACATGAGTAGTTTAATTCGTATTTTTTTCAAAAAATTCTGAGTATGCCCCCAATGGAGACCTTCCTTGTAAGTTAAGACTTCTTGTATGTCTTGTTTTATTGTTCAATGTGATAAATAACAATATATTTAAACCTTTTTGTGTTCTGTGGTTTGTTTAATGCAATAAGCAACAATATATTAAACCATTTTATATATTTTGATATCACAATCCCTATATAAATTTGTAGGATTAATAATGTAATTGACTGTTAACTTTTTATAAGTCAAGAAGTATTGATGTATAAACTGTCATAAAAACTTACGTAAGCAAAGGGGGGGGGGTCTAGCATTTGCTTATTTTTTCTTACAAGGGGGAGGAGGGGGTACAAAATGACTAAAAATATGCTTACGTAATACTTGAACGGTTCCTTATAAATGGAGGGGAGTTTGGCTGTTTGGGAGGGAGAAAAAATGTTTAAAATCCGCCATTATTTTATGCGCTATTTAAAGAATTACCAGAATACAGACATAAAAAAAAAATCACTGAAGCAATTTTTATCAACAATTCAGAATAATTTTGCGAAATGTGTAAAAAAAACTTTTATACTGTCTAGTTTTTACTGGTGGTAAATTCCCTCCCGGTGCTAATTATTTTTGTCACAGGTCTAATTATTTTAATAATAATTAATAAAACTTCTAATTAATTTAATAAATTTATATTTATAATTAATGATTAATAATTGTAATTAATAATGTTATTTTTCTGTATTTTAAATGTGCAAGATATAAATTTAATCATAAAATAATACTTATTTGAGTGTAGAAGATAAAAAGTATCACTATTGTTTGCATTTCTTTAAAAAAGGGGCAAGTCAAATTCACCGAAAAAGATTTTCTTAAAAAATGAATACTTTGTTGAGTAAAGGGATACCTTTTGTTTAATATATGGCTGCTTTCAGGAACTGCACTCACTTAGAAAGGTTTGGAGCTGTCAGAAACTGATTTGAGAGTAGCAAAGAAAAAAATATACATATTGAAGCAGGAAAATTAATTTGTTGAACAGAAAAATGAACTCCCCGTTATATTATTTTTGGGGGGAGGAAGGAGGAAGAGGTTCCCTTTGACGAAAGTTGCATTTTTTCGCTATCTTTTGATGAAATCTGTCTTTTTTTTAGGGATGGGACGAATAGTGATTTGGCCGAATAGCCGAATACCGAATATTCGGCCAAATTTTAGGCCGAATACCGAATATTCGGCGGCCGAATACTAGCATTTTTTTTCAATAAAGAAAATAACTTTTGATTACATATAATTTAAAAAATAGGAGCTCATTAATCATTACTATTCTTAAATGTGCTTTAAAATGTATTTTTAAATTTGAAAAACTTATTTTAACACAAAAAATTAAGAAATTGCATTATAACCTTTCATCCTAATGTACATCAAATTCATTTTCAGTAAGTCAGGAAGGTAAGATATTTCCATTAAAATATGAAAAATATACTTCATGTTTACAATCAAATGATACTTTTACCCTTTCTTGCATCCAAAATCAATAATATTCTTAATCTCTCTCTTTCAGAACTCAAAAGAAGATATTTTCTGAAATAACCTTTAATAAAGCAAATTTTATCATTGAGAATTTGTGTCCTCGATGATAAAAAAAATTTGTAAGAATGAGACTGTTCTGAAATAAGTTGCCGAGCTTTAAATTACAAATTATGTTAAAGCAAAATGTATGCTTAAAATAGAATGCATATGTTAACAAAATCTTTGACATTTGAATCGTACATACAATATTCAACTCCAATATTCTGCTTATTCAAGAAACATTTAAAAGATAAACAGAAATCAGGGTTGTTTGGTTTAAACCACGCTGGTTTAAACCGTGGTTTAAACCATGGTTTAAACCAAGTGGTTTTTTTAAAAAAACCATGCTGGTTTTTTTAAACTTGGTTTTTTTTCCCTTTTTCCTCATATTTTCATTTATTTTACACATTATTAAAATGTGCAAAATCAAAGTTATGGTGTAGCTACAAACAAAGCTTAAGACAAATTAAATTTTTAAAGTGGCAAACATCTTTAATCAATCTCATTTTTCTTACTAGCTATAAATTGACATGGCAAAATATTTTTCTACAGTGAACTGTGGAGGATAAAAAAAGATAGTTAGTTTTAATTATTTTTTAAACCTTTTATTTTTTTTAAAATGTAAAAATGGCATATGCCAGCCAAAAATGCAATTTTACTGCTTAGATAGCTTGATTATGATTTACTAAGGATTGTACCATGTATCAAAGCATCAATAATGACATAATCATAAGTCATTCTTTCCATTGGTTACTCTTGTTCTGTATGCTAATGAATGATTGGCTATGAATTTTCTCTATTCCATAGCTATTGGTTTTAGTAAGCTTTGGTTTTTCTTAGATTGGATTTGCAGTTTTTACATTATTTTTTTCTGTTTCTAGTTACTTTGTATTGTATTTTATTTTAAGAAAGCTACTTATATATATTGAAATAAAAGAATGTCTAAAACTAGAAGAAAGGAAAATATAATCTGGTTTTCATTTGAGGGAATAAGAAATACATCAAAAACATGCTTAAGAGCCAAATGTAAAAATTGCATGCAATGTAAATGCTGTCAAATTAGCTCTTCCTTATAATACTAGGTGTGATTCATTTTCAGATGCTTTAGATGTTTACCTTAAAAAATGCCCCCACTTAAAATTTGTGTAGAAAATAGGAATGTTATTGATAAAAAATATTCAAAAGCTCGTATCTGTCTAATTTTTATTTTGAAAGAAATGTTGAAGATATGTTTAAACTGTTAAATTCTATTGCAGTTGCCCTGGATAATATCTAAAGTAATAAGCTCCATTACTAATGCAGTTTATAATTGGACAGATCTTCAAAGAAAAAAAATGTTAAAAGAAAAAAAAATGTAAATAAAGAAGTCTCATAGTTTTTTAGTCCAGGTATAAAATAGCCCTAACACCCATGCCCTTTTAGGTATACATGCTTGAACCACAATACAGTCAAAGTGAACTATGTGAACAAGAAAAAAAGGATACATTAAATTTTACAAAACAAAAATATCCATGTAACTCGATGCTTGCAGAGATAATAAAAAAAAAAAAAAAAAAAAAAAAAAAAAGTAATTTTTCTAAGCCTATGTCTCAATTTGTGTAAGCATTACATTCGTTGATGTATCAAGTAAGTCAATACACATGTATTTTTTAGCATTAATAAAATGCATATTGATATTTTTTAAGTAAATATATGTTGTAAGAGATTAAAAATCATTTGTTGATGTTAATACTGTAAATAATTTCTAAATTATGCACAAGAAAATGGTTTCTATTTCAGTTTATTTCTGTTAATTTAATAAAATATGTTCGTTTGCCCTTTACTATGTTCTTTATTATCAACCTGCATATAATTATTTCTTAAATTATTATCTAAAAGGTTTATATAAGTATACTAATAAATTAATAGTTTATTTTTTTTTCACACAATGAATATTTCCCTATAGAAACCTAAACTTATAAGATAATTTAATTATAAATTTTTATGCTTTAGTTATTTAATTATCAAAAAAATAAATACTAATGTGAATGTTTAACATTAACTATTAATTACAAAAAATCCTCATGACTTTCTAAAACTCGCATTATTTTTCTTGCAAATGCTATTTAAACAATGATTTGAAAAAAACCCGGTTTAAACCAAAAAAACCTGGTTTAAACCAAAAAAACCCGGTTTTTTGGGTTTTTTTTAAAAAAACCGGTTTTTATACCAACCCTGACAGAAATTGATAACATGAATGAAGGAAGATGTAAATTAAAAATATATACATAAATGTTACATATTTAAGCAGTAATTATGCAAATAATTATTTTAAAGTGAAAAGTATAGAATAAAAAAAATATTTTGCTCAATATTTACAATTTGTACTTAAATATTTATAAAAACATGATCATGAAGCAAGTTGTGTCATCTAATGAGTATCTAGTTTGACAACAGTTCTGTTTTCATATGTACTGTTGTACTTGGAATAGGGATATTTGACATTAAATCTAAAAAATGAATCTTCATTAATACACTCAGTGAATGAATTTTTTCATTTCTTACTTTGTAAAAAATAAGTTATTAATTTCATAAGAGCTTTTATATGTGCATGGAATTTGCAGAAATTAATAAATATTCGAATGTTTTAGAATAAGGCAGTGTTTTTCTTTTTCTTTTCTATACCTTTTTACATGTTGACTTGTAATTTGTAATTCCTTAATGAAGACATATGCCATACAATTGAATCTCCAATCTTCTGCAGCATTTTCTAAAATATCACGTAACTTTTATAGGAAATACAGAAAGGCTGTATATTTTTAGTATCTGTATAATTGTACATTTTGTAAGTAAGAATGAGAACGACTTCATAAATGTGCCAGAATATAGCCAATTTTGGATTTTTTTTTTTTTTTTAAGAAAAAAAGAAATGCAAGAAATGAAATTTTTAAAATTCTAAATTTATTTGGCAAGATATCTTTCACTATTCGGCAAAATTTTAGCAATATTCGGCCAGATATCTCTAAATATTCGGCTATAGGTATTCGGCCGAAGCATTCGGTCAACAAGCCTTCAATATTCGGCTAACCGAATATTCGGCAAAAGGGCCGAATAGGCCGAATACCGAATAGTGGCCGAATATTCGTCCCATCCCTACTTTTTTTTACGATTTTTTCACGAAATCTGCCGTTTTTTCGGGATTTTTTGACGAAATTTGCCATTTTTTCGTGAATTTTCTGAGAAAAATTACCATTTTTTCGCGATCTTTTGATGAAATCTGATGTTTTATCGCGATTTTTTTACAAAAATTGCCGTTTTTCGTCATGTTTTCGGGAAATGTGTTGTTTATAGTAAATCTTTTGTCAAAATTTGTCGTTTTTGCGATTTTTGGACGAAATTTGATGTTTTTTCGTGAATTTTCTAAGGAAATCTGCCGTTTTTTCGCGATTTTTTGATGAAATCTGATGTTTTATCGCGATTTTTTTTACGAAATATGCCATTTTCCGTAATATTTTGGGGGAATTTGTCATTTATAGTGAATCTTTTGTCGAAATTTGTCGTTTTTCGCGATTTTTGGACGAAATTTGACGTTCTTTCGCGACTTTTTTGACAAAAACTGCCGTTTTACAGAATTCTGTGACGAAATTAGGCATTCTTTCGTGAATCTTTTGACGAAATTTGCCGGAAATTACTTGTTTCTTCGCGATCTTTTAACAATATTTGCCGTTTATTAGCAAACTTTTACGAAATCACGCGTCTTGTGAAACGTGTAAGAGCTGTTTCTTTTGTGTGTCATCTCCGATCTTTTGAATAATTTATGCGCAAAGGCGCGTCCGCGGCACCACTGTTTCATAATTTTTGGAATTGAATGCGTTATTTTTTTGTGGAGGGGGGCGGAGTGGAAATTCCGAACAGAATCATCCCTATTTCGCCGCAGAAAATACAACGAAACTCATCAATTGATTGCAGGAAAAAATTACAAAATTTGTCAATCAGTCGCGGAAAAAATCGTGATTTTCAATGATTTTTTGCTGTAAAAAAACTCGCAAAATGTGTCGATTACTCGCACGAAAATATCATAAAATTCGCAAAACGGTCTTGGGAGTTAATCATAGTTTCAAAATGCAAAATTTTTTGGGCGGGAGCCTCCCGTCCACGTTATTCTTTTGGGCGGGATTTCAAAATTTTGGGCGCGAATCCCACCATCCCGCCCTGAAATTCAAGCCCTGAGTAGGAAAAAATTGCATAATATAAAAAAATATCCAAAAGTAATTACCATTTTAAAACTATTTTTTACATAAAAATGGCTGTTACGAAAATTTAAATTTAATATTATCAAAAGAACAGTTTGGTACAAAATAAAAATGAACTTTACACATAAAAGGATTCTAATATTTTGTCTCTGTTTTAATAAGAAAATATTATAGACATATTGATGAAGTGCGTTTCATGAATAAATGCATGGAACTAGAAAATACTGTCTACTATCTGACAAATCGAACAACATTTTTAAATTTTCTGCAAAAAATGCACATTTTAACTATAATTATTTCATACTTCATAACAAGCCTTCGTTATAGGCATGACCCAGGATCCAGAAAATAACATTAAATTAAAAATTTTAAAGTTCAACACTTTTACAGGAACAGGGGAAACACTTCTCGATGGGAAGAATATGGTAAATACATTTACTTAGCTACGGCATCAGCAGAGATCCAAAAATAAATGATAATTAGTACAGTTACTTTTATAAGAAGAGCGATTACGTCTTGTATACGTTGTACACACTAGAAATTTAAATTATTCGGCAATCGCAAACTAAAATCAGAAGAAAATATTTTTTTCGCGTTATGTGTCTAAATAATAATAATTATAAACGATGCAATCGCAAAAAAATCTCTGGCACAAACAAAAATCGAACTACTAAAGACAAATTCATTACTCCAGCCTTTTTTCATAGGCGCCCGGACGTCGCGTCGGTCATCGGCAATGCTTGAACATACATCTATAGACGTAGATATGATTTTTTTTTTTTTAAGTAGTAGCATATTAAATATTAAAATAGAAAAAAAATGTGCTTCAATTTCATTTTGATCAAAATAGCTAGACATTGATTTGAAAAGGAATAAGATATTTTTAAGGGGAAAAATGTTCTTTTACTTTTTTCTATTCATCGATAAATAAAATTTTCAGGTTTCAGAAAAAATGATTCCGAGCCTGTCGACCAGAATAAAAATAGTGCCCGCACTCGAATCGCACACGAGCTCAGTCTGAACCTGTCTCCTTTCTAATGCAGACATCTAAAAAGAATGACTCCATAACCAGACACATCCCGAGCCCCGCGAAATTAAAAAGGCGCGCCTCGGGGTGGTCCACGTAGAATTCAAGTTAGGATCTAACTCATTTCCAGCGAGGGTGCATGTCTTTTTGGGAAACTTTTTTTAGCCCAAGAGGGGAGGACAATCACACCTTCGCCCCCCCCCTCAATAGACCCGCCATTGGCCCCGACCCAAATCTGAAGAAAAATAATGATCACGATACGGCACGGGTCTGAAAGCGAGAAGACCTGACAGAGCCCGAGTTTCGCGAATTTAAAAAGGCGCGACCCGGGGCAAACCGCGCCGCACCGGACTCGAGTTAGGATTCAACTGATTTCCTGCAAGGATGCATGTCTTTTTGGGAAACTTGTTAGCCCAAAAGGGGGGCGATCGCCCCTTCGCCCCCGCCTTAGATCCGCCATTGTACCGTACAGAGCCTGAGCTCGAAAATTTTGGTCCGTGTATACCTCTAATAGGAAGGGAACCGAGGCCCGAGCTGGAAAAAACAAACCGAGGCCCGAGCTGGAAAAAACAATGTGGCTCGGTAAAGCTCTGCAGAAAAAAAAGACCCGACCTGGCCCGGCTTTGAAATTGTAAAGACCTAAGAAGTCCCAGTATAACGACCGGCGCGAGTTTAGGATCAACAACTTTTCCCTGCGGGCATCTGATGTCGTTCTGAAGCCCTTCATTGGGCTCAGGGGGGGGGGGGGGGCGATCGCCCCATCGCCCCCCCCCCTTAGATCAGCCATTGTATTATTAAGATTTTAAGAACAACATTTACAGTCGCTGAAAAGGAACGCCCACACTGGACACCGATCTAGGATATATTTAAAAACTTCCTCGCTTAATAAAAGGGAGAAGAACAGTTATTCTTGCTGAGTTGCCACCATATGAAATTTGAATAGATTGTATTATTTAATTACTTTTACTATAGTCACTTTTTGATAAACAAATAATATGTGATCCTGTATAATTTTTCTTCCAATTTTTTCACCATTTCTCTGATTTTAAAATGCTTGTTTTAGAATTTAAGAAAATTTTATTCATTTGTTTTAATTCACAGAATCCATGAAATTAAAAATTTTACTAATTAAAAATGTTTTATATCTTCTTAAATAACTCAAATCTGATTTTCTTTAGCATAAAGTGTATACTTGAAAAAAAGCTCTTGATTATCAAAATGAAAATTTCTCTTCTAAATATTATGTATAACTGTTTTAAAATTTAACATTTTAATGCCTTTAAACTTTGAAATATAAAATTATTCGACAAACCGAATATTCGGTATTCTGCCTGGCAGTTACTATGCGGCTAGCCGAATATTAGGTATTCAGTTCGCCTGTAGGCCGAATATTCGGCATTCGGCCAAAATCACTATTCGGTGCATCCCTACTTAAAATCCTTTTAATGTTATTTCTTCCTTTCATCATTTTTTGCAAATCTTATATTTGCATATAATCTTAATGATAATAATCTAATGATAAAATTTAATAGTAATTATACAATCTTAAAGCCATTTTATAGTCTAAGAGCTGACAGTACAAAAACCTAAGGTATCAAGCACACACACACACATACGCAAAAAAATTATCCATTTTCCTTTGTGCTCTAATCGAAATTTTTCTCCCACTAAACGAAAATAAAGTTTACCGTATTAATCACATCAACTTAAAACTTCACAAATCGAGAGAAACGCGAATTGTGAATTAATTTTCGCTGTTGTTGTATTTGTTCTCAGAACATACAATGATAGAAAAATAAACTTTTAAACTAAGCTAATAAATCCTAAATTAAACTACTAATATAAATGTTTTATGTAGGTTATGATGCTTAAATCATAAACAGAACTTATGCTCCGAGGAACCATGTTAATTTTTGACAATGCGCTGACTCATAAATATTCCAGGTATGCGAATGTAATATCTGTGTTTATGGTGTGACATTGAATCTGTTTCTTACATTAAAAAAAAAAAAAAAAAAAAAAAACTATAAAAGAAAAAAACTACAGTTAAAAATGCATAACTTGTAATTACAAGGTAAAAAAGAAAATTCTTACAAATTTTTTAAATTATTTCAGTATCGTAAATTGTTTTTTACTTACAGATAACATCTAACTCATAAATGTAAGTCTCATAATTTGTTTAATAAAAGTTATAAGGTATTTCGCTTGTAACTTTTTTTTAAAGAACATGTATTTCGTTTAACAATCAATTATCAACTTGTAATATGATGTGCGATATGCAAAATACAAGAAAATGATAATAATAGAGAAAGTTAGAGTTTATTATAATATTGTATAAAATATCTGTTATGTAATGAAAATTCTTACCGTAATCGGAGCCATAACGAACTTTTTCAACTGAATCTCTTTGTTATTTCCCAATTCTCGCGAAAAGAACGACTTTAATACTCTCATAGACAACTGCTACCAAAGCGCCACCGGAAATTTACCTTTGTCATTCAATGTAAAATAAACATTTTTAGAAATGTAGAAGCAAAAATAACAATAATTTGGTGAAAAAATTACGAGCATTTTTCAGAGAGTTACATACAGTTTCATTTATCATATGGATTTATTTATGTTACACGAGTTAGTTTTGTTTTGATTTACATTTCATTATCACAGTTGGTGTGAAGGTACATTTATTTGCGTAACTAGCGCGGGAAAATAAGACTTACGAAGAAAATCTCGGACAAAAATGCATACTCGGAAATGTTTTTCTTTTTTTTTTTAATTTCAAATGCTTTTCTCACGAGAATATAAATGTTTATAATAAAACAAAACAAAGAAAATCCAAAGAAATATCGAATAGCTCTTTAAAAAAAAAAAAAAAAAAAAAAAAAAAATTATTTGTTTCTTTTGGCGATTAATCGCAGGTTGGCGAAACAATGGAAATAAAATACACAATTTTGATAAATCTTCATTAGTAATTAAAGTGGTTTTTTTTAATATTTCATACTGAAATAATTTTTATTAAATAAATACACTTTTGTAGGTTTTGTTATGTACATTTATATGCATATGTATAATAAAATTTACGATCGTTTCAGGACGGTTTAAAACAAAATTAAAATTAAAAATTGCTTCAAACTCAAAATAAATATCCGATTCTGAGTAAAGTCGATTTTGACTTCGATATTATTAGCGTCGGAGAAAACAAGATAAACATATTGTTAGGTGCTATTCATATATAACATTATTATTCTAAAGAGAAGGGGGGGGAGGTCTGGCACGTGATATCAAAAAATATCTCTTCAGGGGGTGAGGAGGGGTGATTTTTGAAATCGTTGTCAATTACTATCCAACTACGCTTTTTCTTTCAGTACATCTAAATAGTTTGTTACCCTTATTAATCTTATTTTTATATGTTTTTATGAAAATGCAAAATTATTTTTTAAGCCATAATTGTTTTTAAATTTATTTCATTCCAAAATGTGGAATACCCCCACGTTTGGCACTCATACTCTTCTACCATTTATTTGAGCATATAATTCGCTGTTAAAGAAATCAAGAACATAATATGTATGTGGGAAATGATAGTTGCGTTTACCACTAAAGAAAGACAGACTATTTTGTTCATAACTTAAATTCTGCTATTAATCTGTATGGGTAGAGGACAGGTAAAAGAATACAATATTACAGTAGAACCCCGCTAATTCGGATCCCGTTAATCCGGATCGATTTTTCAATTTTTATTTTCAAGTATGAGAAGTGATTGACTAATTTCCATTACATTAATTTGTTTCATCGTCGTATTCTGAATTGAAAAAACTTTTTCTGAAATCTTTTCGGAAGAATATCTTAAGCTTTCTTATTTAAACTCTTTTATGTTATCTTTCAAATAAATAACAATATATCAGGGCCGTAGCTAAGAGTGCGTTATGGGCGACTCAGCCCCTAAATTATTTTGAGCCTAAATTTTATCTAAAATAAATATTTCAACACTTCCTCATCCTATTTGTACATACGAAGCTAACATGATATTTGATTTTGCGACATTTATATATTCAAAATTTTCATTATCATATACTTTTCTTAGCATAAAATGAAGTTATTACAACAGTTTAATAAGAAACAGAGTACCTACATTTTGAATTAGGCACTAATTTATGTTTCTGCGTCAGACAGAGAGAAAAAAAAAATATGAGCTCCCCTACATTCTCTTCGACCCCTCCCCCTATTGTTCACTTCTAGCTACGGCCTTGCAATGTATCACTAAGTTAGGCAATTCTAATTTTCCCAATTTTCTATTGCTTTTGTGCACAACTAAAGAAAATGAAAATGAAGATGATACAGACGCAAACACCATTATAAATGATGATCAACCAAAGATTATTAGCCATAAAGAAGCAACATCTCACTTAGAACAATTAATGGTTTATTTTGAACGTCATGTCAGGTGAAGACTACACTCTACGATCTATTTATGCTCAAGCGGATGTGTGACCGTATGGCACGCAAAAGGTATAGAAAACTGGCACAGCAGAAAATTACAAACTTTTTTATTACAAAGTAAACATTTTTACTGTCTATAAATATTCAATAAGTTTAACATAAAAGGGATTTTATGTAAGTATGTTTTATTTTATTTCATTTTTTTCACATTCACCGGATAATCCGGATTTTCGATAATCCGGATTGTGTCTGGTCCCAATTAATCCGAATTATCGGGGGTTTTCTGTACTTTTGAATGCATTATGTAACAATGAGTTATTATTAAATACTTTTAAATATTAACTCTTTTAGATGTTATTTGGTATAAACTTATTTGATGTACAGTAAACTTTCCCTAATCCGGCATGACTTTCGGAAAAAATAGTATTTCTTGTTCAATCACACTTGGTGCATATAATAATCTGGTAAAGCTGCTGAATGAGGAATTAGTACGTAAAATCTATTACAAACGTTTGAAATTCGCAAATTTATAAATAACTTACTTATTCAATCGGGGGAAGGGATGAAAATAAATATATCCGTGGATAATTTGCGACATCAAACTGTTGAAAGCAAAAATATTTCTTTTTTAAATCAGAATCAAATACTTTTTAAATTTCAAAAAAGATAGCTCAACTTCAAACGGAAATTGATATCATTCACCAAATAATAAATAATGAATAAGGATCATTAGATTAAAAATTTTGTTGTATTTTTGCGAAATGTAAACAAGATAATTTAGATGAACTGTTGGAGTGAATACTAGACGTCTTACACGATCCCGGCCCTATCCATAGACAAAGATATTCGGGCCGGCCCGGATCGAACGAACAGAATATTGGCCCGACCCGGCCCGTTATTAAAGTTAACATTTCGGTCCGAGCTGGCCCGTAAAGAAAAATTTAGCGGCCCGGCCAGGCCCGATATAACAGTTAAAAACACGGCCCGAGCTGGAAGAAAGTTAAATTTTTGCCCTGACCCGAGCCCAGCCTGAGTGAATTTTCACAGAATATTAATTTTTACTTTTACGGAAGAGTTCTGACTAAAAAAAATTACATTACACTTTTTTTTTTCATGTTTATAATCATCATTCGTGTAGCAGTGCCGTAGGCTGCGATATTATGTTTTTAATGAACCTCCGTTTGTTGTACGTAAATGTTTCAGTTATCATTAATATTATTATTCCAATTCCCATGTAATGGAGACATAAAAATCTGAAAAATGGTGTATGGCGAAAGTATTATCTTCTGAGACGGGATCGCATTGGAATGAAAAAAATTCATTATAGACAAGTTTCCCTCCTAAATGATGTAAATGTATTTTTTTTTCTCGCGCATTACTGTATTCATTTTGCATGGATAAACAGTTTAAAAAATTTTCCAGTTTGCAGTTTAAAAGAAGTTTCTGTCATAGGTAGGTTCTTTTTCCATGCGTTTTTAATAAGCCTAGAAAATCACAATTAAAAAAAAAAAAAAAAAAAAAAAAAAAAAAAAAAAACATAAATTTTTATGTTTAGTTGTTGAATAATGGCGATTTAAAAGTTTATGCCTTTTTTGCAAAAATTTTTGGATCAAGGTAAATTTTACGATTTTTGAACAAAGTTGGCAATGGAGAAAATGATTTTCTTGCGAAATGATTCAACCGGGACTGAATATTTTGGTCCATAAAGATTAGGAAGAATGAAATCAGTACAAAAAAAATAAGTTAGACCCGGCACGATACATCACGAAAAAATAATGCCCGAGCCCGGCCCAGCCTGGCCCAAGTCTTAGAAACCCGAATTCCGTTTATGAAAATCGGCCGAACACGGCCCGCAGGCAGGGCCGGGCTCTGGCTTCGGACCGAGGCCTGACCAGTGAGCATTAGTTTATTCTGCATGAAAATTAAATTCACCGAAATTAAGAGGGGTAGCCCCCAGATCTAACCTTTATACTTAACCAATGAATCCTGAAAACAAATCAGAGTACCGTCTTTCAGAATGAACTTATAACCAAAATTTGAAGCTCATCAGTAAATTCTGCATAAAAAATCCATTTACCCAACTTAAAGGGGGTTACCACCTATGCAAATGTATATTGATGGCAGAAACATCGGAAAACACTAGTGTCAGACAGCGGGGTGGACATAGAGTATCTGCATGTGTGTAGGCAGGGTCACCATATCATATAATTTCATTTACTAAAAAAAAACAGAAGGAAGACAACTACAAAGCAACCTGATATTCCAGATATTTTTTTAAGATTTGTATAGTAAGTAAGATAGATTCTAGAAGTAAGTCTACTGTGTAGACCTACATTGCATGTTTTCATTTTATAGTCACTTATACGTAGGGTAGATGTGCCAGTAATGGGCCACCTTCCAGTAATGGGCCACCTCGCACTTTTTGGTTTATAAAAAAATAATAAATAATAGTTAAGCTTTTATTATTTTTTTCTGAACCTTGCATTCTTTATGAGCTGGATTAATTTTTTGCACTTTTCGTCAAAACAATTAGGAAGCAGAAAATAAAGTTTCACAATTTTTCTATTTTTCACTGAAAATTCTAATGAACATGCTAAGAGCAGACTTTACTTACTTAGTTTATATCTTTTTTATTTTTCCGTAAAAATTGAGTGTTTTTGTTTGGTTAGCAATATAAAACACTGAATTTAATATACCAATGGCCATTTACAAAATTTTATTTATTTTTAAGATTTTAGGAGGGGTGGCCCATTACTGGATTGCTTATTTCGTGATTTTCCAGTAATGGACCACCCAAGTGACCAATACAAAAAGTGTTATTTCAGTAGAGATAAAATATTTTGATTTAACTGAAAAGTTAAATAATCAAATTTTATACTTAAATTTTACCTATTAAAATTTAATAAAGGCAATTTCTTTATAAATAGTTGTTTTAAAAAAGTCATCCAAAATTGGTACAAAACACAAGCAGAACATTTGACAAAATCTAGATGCGCCGTTACAAAAAAAAGTGGTTTTAAGTTGGTTCAGAAATGTAAAAGCATATTTGGAAGAAGATATTATTAATATTTTCTTCCGAATTCTAAAGCATACAGAGAGAATTTTCAATAAGGTATAAATAGGTCAAAATACTATACAAGGTTTCTTTTGTGCTCTTAAAACAAGGAAAATTTTGGGATCAAAATCAGTGAAAGATGTGTATTATGTAGTCCCAAGGAAGTAATTTTCATTATACCTCAGCAATGTATATCATATTCATAAAATGTGGCACAGTTTAATATAATTAAAACATTTCCCAAACAATGTTTCCCCGTATAGCATTATGGAGTGGAATATTTTTGTGTGGCCCTGTAATTTAATAATAAATATTCTTTGCATCTCAGAATGTACGAATATTTATTTTATTATATATATATATGTCATAGGTTCATGTCAATTTTATTATGTTCGAATGAGTGTAACACCACTAAAATGCATTTGCAACTTTTTTCCCCATTGACTGTAATGTACGGAATACTTTTGATAGTCCCTGTAATTGATCTATGCATCTGGTTATCATGAGATCTGAAACGACTCGACAAAATTATGTAATAATTATATGTTTTAAATTTCAAACGATGAAAATGCATTTTAAACTTTTTTCCCCATTGACCGTAATGTAACGGAATCCTTTTGATTTTCCCTGTAATTGATCTATTCATCCGATTTTCATAAAATTTGAAATGACTCGACAAAATTATGTAATAATTATGTATTTTAAATTTCAAACGATTCGGTTGGATAGTTTTTGTGTTGTTATATGCGGACAGACAGACAGATGAACAGATAAACGGACACAGATGGACAGACAGACGGATAGCCGGACGGACTGAACGACAACTATAGGTGCTACGTATTTACATAATTACGAACGCACCTAAAAACAATTATCTGTTATTTTTTGTAGGGTGGCCCATTACTGGAACATAGGCGGTCCATTACTGGAACATAGGTGGTCCATTACTGGGCTTTTGGGTGTTTAGACATATTTCGATTATTTAAAATTAAATTTTTATTTCTATTGGGAAATGTAACTGTGGGATTAGTTAAATATTGTTGAAAGATTAATCTAATATGAAAAAAATTGGAATACAATAATTATAACTATTAATAAAAAATAATTTTTTAGAGAAATTCCTTAAGGTGGCCCATTACTGGCACATCTACCCTATGTTTACTTTACATTATTGAGTACTTTTTTTTATTCTATTCAAGTTGTTTAAAGAATAGTAAAAATAATATTGCCCAGTTAAACTGATGGCATTGAGCTCACAGGTTATTCACACTAATTGTATGTTAGAGGGTTTTTTTTTCAACGAATAATGCTTCTCCAAAAACAAATTAAGGGGGGATTAGTTTTCCCATTTCCAATTATACTTAATGATTGAACCTCCAAAACTAAGCAGAGATACGCCTTATCATAACGAATCTATATCCAACATTCGAAGCAAATTCGGAGATTCAGAATATAGGATAATTCTGCATAAAACCCAATTTATTTAATTTAATAGGGGATATCCCCCTTTCTCTCTTTTATACTTAGCCGTTACATTCCCAAGACTATTCAGGGATTCGCCTTATCAGAAAGAACCTTATATTCAAAATTTAAAGCAAATCGGATAATTCTGCATAAAAATCCCTTTATCTAATTTAAAGGAGGGAAATTGCCATCATTATGCGGAAGTACTATTAAAACTTCTAAAAAATTAATATCTCGAAAACTAATTCAAATTTTTAAATTCTAATACACAGTAAAACTCCGGTTATCCGAAAAGGATGGGACTAAAGACTTTTCGGTTAACTGGGGTTCCATAGGAGTTTTTGAATAACCAGAAGACTTATGTTGAAAACTTGTGACCCTAATTTAGAACATAGTTGTAGTAAAAAATGTTGTGATACCGTATTCAAAGCACCCTGAAATTGAAAAACAAAAGAAATTTTTTTAAAAAAAGTAAAAAAAAAATGAAGTGTTGTACATGTAAATCTAATAAAGTGCCCAAAATTACGCAATGGACCAAATAAGTAAGTTGACTTTGTTTATTTCATAAGGAACATGGTTTTTTTAGCACAATTTCTACCAATGTGCAATAATATCCTTCAAAGTTTTCATTTTTACCTATTTTGCTTCTAATTTTTATAGCTAATATCTACTAAAACAACTCTTTAATGCATTAAAAAGAATTCAGAATTGTTGGGATCTAAATTTACAAATAAAATACTAATCGTGAATCAAAATATGTAGAGAAGGTGCCATTCTGTGAAAACAGTGTTGACAATTAAATTTTTCACATCTAAAATAGACTAAGGAAATTATAAGGTCTATCGGTTAAGCTGATTCTCAGATAAATGGGATTCGGATAAACAGGGTTCTTCTGTACCATTTTTGATATATGAGGATCAATACACACAATTGATGCTAATTTTATTGTCAAAGGTTACATATTTTAGGATAAACGGCTGTAAAACATTATAATCAGTCGCTTCATAAATTCATTTCATTAGGATTTTATAGATATGGGCGATTCTACGATAAGAGGTTTCAAATACAAGAAAATACGACCATGAAGAAAAGTTGGAGTTTTTTCATGAAACTTCATATTATGATCTTTGTCCCGTTTATATACCTTTTCATGTAAGGGCAAGTCACTTTATACATATTTTATTACTTTTTCGAAGACCAGGGTAAATACATTGGGCAGGGGAGAGACATCAGAACCAGGGTGGATACTTATTTTACCAGGGGAGAGAGTTTGACACAATAATATACTTAATAAAATCAATGAAATGTATAAAATCAACTTTTATTAAAAATTGTTCTTAACATATAATCAGACTATCATATTAATCATTAATGAGACGATCATATTACAGCCTTTTTTTTAACAAGAGCGTTCCACTTGCAAAAATACATATATGTAAATTATCTTGTCATTGTACCTTCAACAAATAATAAAATAATCTTTTATTAATACATATTAAGTAGACTAGCTCTTCTTAAGTGTTAATCACACTTGGATAGTCAGGATAATTTTCATATTGCCTGACTATGCGCTTCGGTCATATTTTGTATGCAGTTCAATAAATGAACATGTGTTAATCATTAGAAAATGAAATGTAACAAATAATTAAAGGTACTCTCTTGCCTACATGAACAAAAAAATTAAATTAAAATTAAAAATTAAAGGCACTCTTTTGCCTACATGAACAAAAATTAAAATTAAATTAAAAATTAAAGGCAATATCTTGCCTACATGAACAAAAATTTAAATTAAAATGCTTAAGCTTTCTCAAACACATTCACTGATTTCTTAAAGGAGTAAAACATCCTCTGCTTTTTCAAAATAATATTTGGCATAGGGAGTGTCTGGACAACCTGATCTTCTGAAATGAATGATATATCTTGTTCATCAACTTTGAATAATTTTCCGGTTTCGTCCCCTATTTTACAGAAAACTACCTGTATCGCGCCATCCTCTTCCAAACCCGTACACATAGCCACGTTACGGTACTCTGTTGTTTTTGATGATAGTTTGACAAGAATAAATTCGCCGTTCTTTAATGTTTTTTTCGATGTCGACGGTTGTTCTTCATCCTCTGTGTGGTGTTGCCACCTTTTGGTATATTAATTTGTTCGTTATCAGATGAATTCTCGTTATCGGACTCTGAATCCGGTCCGTAAACATCCTCGACCCGAAGACGAGATTTTTTATTAGACGAGTATGCCATGACACCAATTTGGAAATGATCACAATTTATACTTTCATTGCAAAAGCAGCTTAAACACTTCATTTTCATTTGTGTTTTATCTTCAGTGTTCCATGACACCTGATGGACACGCAAAGTCCCAGGAAAAGTCTTTATGTATTCTTTAGCACTAGTAAGCAAAGATTCTTTTTCTAGGATATTTTTGTCGTCAATAACGAAAACATTGATGCTGGGACAGTTTTACTGAATAGCATCTGACAAATCGCTCAGAGATGCTATATCCTTGCCACTAGCCACCAATCGGTCAGCTGTTCTCTTGTAAACAGCACCGACACCATCAGGAGCCCCCTTACCGTGTCCTGTCTCATGGTAATTCCAAGTAAAGTGTTTAAGGTTTGGGTAGAATTCTGTTAAATGATTGACAAGAAAGTAAAACATGTATTTCTTGCGATATTGTGTTACGGATCCATCGCTCCAAAAATGCAGAATGTCTACTTCGGGTGGTAAGCAGTTTAAAATTGGCTGTAAGTGTGCCCATATAGCTGGAGGCGAATGTGATAAATTTTCTGACAACGAACAATAGCATGTAGTCCTTACTTCGCCAGATGCTTCTTCTTTCGTGTAAGTTACAACTGTGTGCAGACTTATCTGTTGACGAGAACCTCCAAAATGAAATGCCTGAATCTCATCTGCGCATTTAGTTAAGTAATTTTCACTGAAATCCATATGAATAACAGCTTTATTTTCTGTTAAATTTGTCTTCTTAGTTATAAAAGCAGAATGCTGGTGGACTATGTTCAGTTCATGGTGAAGAAAATTTTCCAAATTACAATCTAATTGCTTAATCAAATCACGAGGATAAATTTGAATCGATTTTTTCAAATATTTAGTCACTTTTCTTGCCTTAAACGTTTTTGGATCAGTTATGTTGGTGGAGACGGATTCCCACTTTCTGTAGACAATTTGAATACTATTATTGAATTCCTTGTATTCGAGTCCTTTATTTTTACAAGTTGCACATTCTCGGGAAAGGCACTGCTCGTTATATCTATTGCAACAAATTATATGAAGCAAATCTTGGTGCTTTGATATAGATATAATTTTGGCTTGGAATAGAGCCGCATGGCTGCCAACTTCTACGCCTTTTTACAGCCAAATAAACCCATTCGAACCAGAAATTTTATTTAACAAGTTAAAAGAGTATTCAGTACTACAAATCATGAAATAAATTCAGAACGTATATTATTTAATAAATTTTCTGGTTAGAAATGCGTTTTTTTCATTTAAAGAGGCGTAGAAGTTGGCAGCTCTGGAGCCGTAAGAATCATATCCATATTAGCATGTGTAACACGCAAACAAGTGCCACATTTCTCACAAAACGATTGTACTATCCAAAATAGCTTTAGGCGACAGAATAGAGAATACGATATCCTGATATTGTGCTTTTTCATGAAAGATTTGTGGAGATTTCTTAGAGTATCCAAAATAATTCTTTTTTGTTTCCGTTCTCCTTTCTTTGTCACATAATCCTTTTTGCCGGCACATAACCTCGTATTAGAGTCATTTTCAAGAAAATGTATAACTTTATTCTTCATTACTAATTTTCTAAAAGGTTTCATATTTTTTTTTCTTTCTGTAGTACAATATTTTTGCACTAGTTTCCCGCTTATCACTCTTTTGAAAATTCTTTTTTCTTTTTCGTTTGGGAGAGCCGAATAATTTTCTTTTAATTGTTGAGTGAATACTTCTGCAAAAACCAAATTTTTCTTCACTGTCTCACTGGCACTTGGAAAATTCATCATTTGTTCTACTTTTTTATTAGGTGTAAGCTTTTCAGTTTTTCGTAGTCTTTGTAACCTTTTTTTGTAACGTGCTAATTTAGTCTTTTGTTCGTTTACAGTCTCATCTTTTATTTTATTAATTAAATATCTTTGTCTTCTAGCTCGGTCTGACTTAATTTTAGCTGCAAGTCTTCTACGGAAATTACTTTGCGGCATCTGATGATCATTATCTGAATTTGATGATGTTGCCAGAACATTAGTTATAGTTTGAGGAATGAGTCGTTGCCTACGCTCTCTTGCTTTATTTTTCCATATTTTTTTAGCCTTACGATGCTCTCAAGGAGGCTTTTCGAAAAATTCGCCAATTATAACAATAACAATTTGTTGATAGAAGTTAGCTAAATCTGCGTATAACCTCTTATGATGAATTTTATCTCCCCTGGTCAGTGAGTCTCTCCCCTGGCAGCTATCTTGACAGGGGAAATACGGCAGGGGAGAGTCGTTTTCATGACAAATTCAGTTGTTTTAACTGACTGAATTATTTTTTGGGTTAATCGTATATCTCACTTTAATTATTACTGTATTGTTTAATTAGGGCAGTAAGTACAAATAAATTAAATGAATATTATAAGTGCTATGACTTACCAGGGGAGATACACGATCACCTTACGAAACCACTATACTGCACAGTCGCGTGGGAACAACTAAAAAACAACGGCACTTAAACGGTTGCGCGTTTAGTAATGTTAACTTCACGGCTATAGATGTCCTTAAACGTTACTTTCAATACACCCGTCCTTGAACGTATGTTTGTATTAGCGGAACAAAATTGGGCAGGGTAGATACAGAAAAAAAGCGAGACAAAAATTAATTTTAAAAATTATTTGAAATTAACAAAATTATTTCATTTTTTATTTAATAATACTTAAGTATAATTACTTAAATTCTGATTAAACATGCTTTAGTTAAACATCTGATGCAAAAAACATATGTATTATTTGAAAGTTAAATTTAAACCGGCAAGGGGACATGCCAGGGTAGAGACTTTTTTAGACTTTGTAAGAAATTTCAGAAAAATGTGTTTTAATTAGGCATTCAATCGTGATGTTATTTAATAAAGTATATTAAGATGATGTGATTCATTGCAAAAAAATGCAACATATAGAATAAAAAATCTGTTTTAAATGGATTGCCGCACAAGTTACCTCTTATCGTAGAATCACCCATATAGGATAGAATGTATCACTTTTCAACAACAAGAAAGTGGTGGTGGTGGGGGGGGGGGGGGAGTTTTGAAATAATAAACAGGTTTGCGTTCCCGATCAAAACACAATTAATGTTTTGAGAATTCAATTGTCAATTAAAAAGTTTATCTTAATTAAGTTTTGATTACAGGTTCAATATGACTTTTCACATTCTTTTCAGCTTCTTTTTTTTTTTTTTTTTCTTTTTAGATCTTGCGACTCAACAATAACCCTTTGCTTGTGTAACTATGTAATTTGCAGTTAAATAAATTAATATGCAAAGGAAAAAATAATAAATACGTAATATGTTTAAAGAAAAAGTGGCAGCGTTGACAATAGATTGCCCAATCTTGCGAAATTTACTTATTCAGTTGTCCCAGAACTTCCTTATTGTATAATTAATAATCGTGATTACGGGGGAAGTACCCAAAATTGAACTGGCTGAAAGCAATCATTTGGTGTCTTCAAGCAGACACTGAAAATTCTTAATTTAGAAATGAACATTGACATTTGTACAATCGTGTTAACAAAGAAGAAAAATCCTTGCAACAAACTATTCAACATGAAAATTAATGGGACCAAACGATACATAAAAAAAAAAAAAATACTTTTAAATGGTGTACAGGAAAATTGCTTAAGAGCCCACAATAGTCACAGAAAAAGTACGCAAAAAGACCCGGATGATTATGTAAAGTCTATGGGAGCGTTCTTTTCTAATATCTCGCCCAAATTTTAATGTTTTTACATGATTTTTTTTGCATAGGCTAGCTTAGGACGATCTACAACCGGGCTAGTTTTTACTTTTTCGATTTTGGTTTCAGATTTTTAAAAAAAAAAATATTTTAACTTTCAAAACCGGTTTAAACCGGTTCTGAAATTGAAACTATCATAATATAAAAAATATATGAGCAAAATCGAAAAAGTAAAAACTACCCCGGTTGTAGATCGTCCTAAGCTAGCCTATGCAAAAAAATCATGTAAAAATATTAAAATTTGAGCGTGATATTAGAAAAGAACGCTCCCATAGACTTTACATAATCATCCGGGTCTTTTTGTGTACTTTTTCTGTGACTATTGTGGGCTCTTGAGAGCCCACAATAGTCACAGGAAAATTACTCAAAAAGACCCTGATGACCATGTAAAGTCTATGGGAGCGTTCTTTTCTAATATCTCGTTCAAATTTTAATATTTTGACATGATTTTTTTTGCACAAAATAGTTCAGGACGATCCACAACCGGGCTAGTTTTTACTTTTTCGATTTTGGTTATATATTTTTTATATTACGATAGTTTCAGTTTCAGAACCGGTTTAAACCGGTTTTGAAAATTAAAGTAATTTTTTAAAAAAAATCTAAAACCAAAATCGAAAAAGTAAAAACTAGCCCGGTTGTGGACCGTCCTGAGCTATTTTGTGCAAAAAAAATCATGTCAAAATATTAAAATTTGAACGAGATATTAGAAAAGAACGCTCCCATAGACTTTACATGGTCATCCGGGTCTTTTTGAGTAATTTTTCTGTGACTATTGTGGGCTCTTAAGGGTACTTCTACATATTAAGACGAACTGCAACATTTTTTCCCCCTCAACTCCTTGGCGACGAGTGGGCGACTTTTTCAAAAATTTTTGTTTTGTCACCGTTTTTTAAAAACAGAAATTTCTGCTTTGTTCAATCGAGAAAATGCTCCGATTAAATAAGGCAAGTTTTACTGGTTGGGATAAGCAAGGATTCTTAAGCCTTTTAGCGGCACATATACGTGTCGCTCGTGCCCAAAGGGTTAAGCAATACTAAAGTTTAACAAAATGTATAAATAAATAAATAAATAATAAATGAATAAATAAATAAATTCTACACCTTTCAATTAGCTTAAAAACAAAGCTTTTATGAAAATGATGCGATTATTTCAGATAAAGTAATTATTTTAAATAGAACTTGCTTTAGGGGCTGTATCCAAATTAAAGTTCCATACTCGATTATTGAAATACTACAGAATGACTATATGTGACTTCTATTAATGTATTATTTATCACTGTTAAAAATTTTGTGCTACTTTGAACCGAAATTTGGTGCTTAGTAGCTGCCACCATAAGATGGTGAAATCTTGTTCCAAGATTTGGAACTTCGGTTGAACCATAGTACCATTTTTTCAAATAATATGGTGTAAACTCGTTCCAAGATTTGGAGCTTCGATTGAACCATCCTATGGTGGCAGCTGGTAACAACTGCGAGCACCAAATCTTGGTTCAAAGTAGCACGAAATTTAACAGTGAGTCAATGTGATCGTTTTACTTGCATAATGTGTTTCGACTATTGCCAGTTTAAATATTTCAATAAAAAGAGTAAAATATACAACTAATTTGCAAGTTACGATTTTCTGCACATCACAGACGGCTTCTTAAACCATAATGGAGAAATTTCACCCGGGAGGATTACGTTTTCTATTGTGTGTAACTGATAAAGTTTATCTTAAAATTCTCAAAAATAAACTCAGAATCGTTAAAATGATTTTAAATAATTTTTAATTACTGTTTTTAACAACGCAAAAACATAAACAAAACCACGTGATACAAAAACACGACGGGATTGGTTGTGACGTCATTTGCCACGAAGTCGAAATGTTCAGGTTTTGCGCGCATACTGTTTATCATTGCTTTTTCTATTTGCAATCTTGTTTCATCTTTTTCTACAAATTTATTTAACGTTAGCAATTTTAAATTTGTAAAAAAGTAAGGCTTAACTTATCTTAATTTAAAATACATCGTTTACTTTTTATTTTCATTAAAATTTTAATTTGAAAATGTCGATTTCGGCAGGATTTGTGATAGGGCAATCAGACGACAACCTCCCAAAAATTGATTCTCTTTCCATTTTGGTTTTTCAGGAAAGATTTCTGATTTCATTGGCACAGAAATTGCCGATGTTTTCGTGTATAATGTATAAAGCATTACTCAAAACTTTTATTAAAAGCATACTATAAGGAAAAAAATAAGCTCAAGTTGGGACAAAAGATTGTGATATGGATAATTTTCTAAAAACTACTGCACAACTTTTTACATTGAATACATAACATTGAATATATAACATTCAATAACGAACAGGAAATAATCTAAATTTTCAGATTCATTCAGTTTTCTAATTTACAAACATAGAACCAAGTATGACTTGTTCAAGTTTAAACAATTTAGTTATTTTAGAAAAATTATCTTGCAGTCGTGACAGGTTACTTTTGGCCGCTAAAATTTGGATAGTGAGTTTGCATATATCTTCAAGTAATTCGTGGCGTATTTGCAGAGTACCCGCCTACTGGCCAGACGGCCCGAGTTCGATTTTACCTCTTGACATTTTCTATTCTATATTTTTTTATACAATTACGTTTATTTTTTTAATGAAAACTTCTTGTTTTATTTTTTTAAGTGAAATTTCTGTTGGCGGAATTACAGGTTACTTTGTGTTTAATTTATGAAGATTTTTTTTTTTTTCATAAGATTGTTCACTTTTTTATATTTTAAATGCTTGTCTCAAATAACGCACAATATTTTATTAGAAAAAAGCGTTAACAAAATGAATACCTTTTTAATATTTAGTTTGTTTTAATATTAATATACGTCAAATAATGAAATAGAAAAATGTTTATTATTACTGACTCTGAAGTTTACTAAATGTGCAATTAATCGGTGACATATATCAAAGATATTCAGAACAGAATATTAATTTGGAAAAAATTCCTATACAGAGTGCTAGTATACTTCTTAACTAGTATTTGCCTTCAAAAGAAAATAAAAGATATAAATGAAAAAAAATATTTATTTTGATTTATTTTGTAAGTGTAGCTGACGATTTCTTATAAGAATTAATTATATAATGTTAATAATTATATAATTATCATATATTATATGCCCGTTTGGGATCAGTAGACAATTTTTAAATTTCCAGTTAAAAAAATCCCCCCCCCTTTTTTTTTTTTTTTGTTAGAGTGAAAAAAGAATGCTATATAATTTGTCCCTTTTTATTCATCTAAAGTTAAATACATTTGGACATTTGACATCAAATTATTATTTATAATTTATAGGAAATAAATTTTCACTTGAAATTCCATAAAGTACATACATACATTAAAAATATATAATGGTAAACAATAATTATAAATAAATTAAAATAAATAAATAAAAAACTAGGCATAAAATAGCTTATATTTTCGGTAGTAGAAATTTTATTTTACAGATGAGATAAAATGTAAATTTTAATGAAAAAAAAAAAAGCTTAACTGTTACACACAACATAAACATAATATTGAACTTTTTTTCCCCAAAATATTGCACTAGCCAAAAATGTTATTTAGGGGGTTAGAATGTCCCTTAAAAATCCTCCAAACTTCGAATTCTCCTGTGTATTAAAACTTCTGTACATTAATGTAGAACAAACCTTTTCTTGCCCCCCCCCCACTCATTTTTTTTCTTTTTCTTCTGGATATGCTACTAATGCAAAAATATTTATTAAAAAGTCTGAATATGCTTCTCTGAGGATGTATGATTTCAGTGAAAATTTGTTTTCATAAGTGATTGTATTTTTTTTTTATGTTTATGTTAATGTTTATTTTATCAATCATTATGGATATCAAAATTAGAGGTTTCCAAAAAATTGCCTTATCATTATTGAATAATGAATGAATATATAGATTTCAAAAATAAGCTGTCGGTTACTTGAAGGCACTTCTTAATATGCATAAATAAAAATGAATGACTACATGTATGATACAAAATTTTTTTCTGTTTCACATGTGATTATTCCCATTCATATTTTCCAAAAAACAAAAATATTAAAATTTTATTTAGATTTAATCAATAAATACACATACAAATGAAGAATAGCAGATTATAAGTTTACAAAAATATTTCTATCAAGTTAACATCAGAATAAATTATCGTTATCATAATAGTTAGAAACACTAAAAAATGTGCTTATCAGGCGAATTTACTGTACTATTTGTGCAACAAGGCACTATACAACATTTATAACATACATTACTACTCATTTTTGGTACAGAAAATTAAAAAAGATATAAGAAATATATCAAATGCTTAAGCCAGCAACGTAGCAGGACGGTGTTTACATGGCAAATGACGTCACAGCCGCTTTCGTCCGCGATGCAGCGTTTTCCCGCCAAGACAAAAACTGCAGTTTTAAAATTCATTTAGTGAATTATTAAAGCTTCAAATATACTTAAAAATGGTATCAATTTTCTTGATTTTTTCTGCTCTTTAATATGAAAGTGAAAATGAAAATCGTGAAATTTCTCCATTACGACGTTTTTTACTCACAACTCGAAAACTCCTTGGAAGAAAAATCTGAAATTGCGTATTTGCAAAAAGCAAGAAATAAAATATAAATGTCTAATAAATAAATAAAATGTAGGTTGCAATTTATATTTTTTCGATATTAATTTCATAATTCATATTATAAAAATTGTTAAATTTTCAATTTAATCTATTTATGTTTGGATTTTATAGTATTATAACTACACAAAAAATTATCACATTAGGATTATAATTTCAAAAGATATTAATAAAAATATAAAAATGCAATTTGATTTAGAAACTCTAATTTTTGAATGTTTATAAATCAAAAACTTACTATCCAAATGATTTTAAATTTCAGTGCCCCTGTCCTTGGCCGAGGAAACGCTCGCGAGCTAATGCTATTCCTATGGGGAAGCATTTTTCTAATAACTCATTCGCATTTTGACATTTTTCAATTTTTTTTTCTTTGCATTGGATAGGTGAGCTGCATGCCGACAGCGCACTTTTTTTACTTTTTCGATTTTGGTTGCAGATATTTTTTACAAAGTTAGTTTCACTTTCAAAACCGGTTTCGAAACTGAAAGTGCTTTTTAAAAATATATCTGCAACCAAAATCGAAAAAGTAAAAAAGGTGCGCTGTCGGCATGCACCTCAGCTATCCAATGAAAAAAAAATATTCAAAAATGTCAAAATGCGAATGAGTTATTAGAAAAATGCTTCCCCATAGGAATAGCATTAGCTCGCGAGCGTTTCCTCGGCCAGGGACAGGAGTTTAAAAGCAAATAGATACATATACGTCATTTAAAAGTAGTATTTTCAATCGCTTGATACCAGTAAGTTTCTTCTATTGTAAATAGTTGAAAACTTAAAAGGGTTGTTTATTGATTTTTTTCATCACGACTGAACATTCGAATTAGCTGCACATTTGCCAGGACCCGCGAAAGGGAGGGGAGAGTGAGTGGAATTACCCCGGGCTTGAAATTGAGAAGTTTCCAAATTTATACATCCAACCTTTTTTTTTTTTATGTGTAAAAATAATACAAATGAATGTCGTGAATTTTTTCAAAAAGAAAATACGTAGACTTTTCGTTTCAAAGGTAATGAAAAGACCTTTACCCCACATCCCAAAACCAATTATCTGACTATAATGTCTTCTATCTTTTTAAAACTTCTTTTAGGTCTTTGTCTTTTTCTCTCTCACTTTTTTAACGCTCCATCAGGGACTCAGTGACCGATAGATTCTGTGCTCGAAGCTGGTAGACAGGAGGTGTTGAGTTCGAACCCAATAACGCGGGTTGATTTAATCGTTCGGAGTCTTCCGTGGTTTTTTCGGAACTTGGATTTATTGCGTAATTACGAGTTGCGTTCCCTTAGAACCTCCCCCCCCCCATGGAGGGCACTTCCTCCCCAACCCCCTTAGGGCCCACATCCCTTGTGTTGATAATTGGCCTTCATTCACACAACCTCCACCTCTTTTCCTTTTCTCAGTCTGGGACTTTTTTTCTGTGTTAGGGGAAGGGCCGTAGCTATAGGGGTGCTATGGGCGGCTAGGCCCTTCCAAAACATTTTGAGCCTCCCTTGGATAAGATTCCAAAGTCACTCAATGAATTTCTGTTCCGAAAATCCAAAAGAAATTCTGCTCAAAAATCTAATTTAGTTTTGAGGCCCTTTCACAGTTTTGCAGAAATACTAAATTGTGAATAAAATAAGTGTTTCAACACTCCCTCATCCTATTTGCAGATAGGAAGCCAACATTATGTTTAATACTGCACTAGTTATGCGCTCGAATTTTCTATAATCCTATTCTTTTCTTAGCATAAAATGAAGTTATTACAACAGTTTAATAAGAAACATAGTACCTACAATGTGAATATGCAGTAACTTATCTTTCTGCGTCATAGAGAAAAAAAGATAAAATATGAGACCCCCCTACAATTTCTTGAACCCCCACCCCTCCCTCTATTCACTTCTAGCTACGGACCTGGTTAGGAGCAAAAACGTATACACTCTCAAAATAGCATGTGTGTTTTTATTCCTGAAGTCTAAAAAGATGCAATCTGCAAACTGATTTACTTTACCGCTAGATACATTTTTTTCAACACCTCTTTCCTTGATTCCCTTTGCCATAATATAAGTGCAATTTTCCCTTATGCTACCTAGTTGTACGGAATTTCTGATTTAAAATTAAACCTTTTAATTCTGTAATCACAGAACGGTACGTTTAAGCAACATTGAAGAAAATGTAATATTAAATTTATTTACTCAGTCTATTAATAAAAGTTCATTTTTCTTCCCACACAATATACTCTGCTCGATCAAAGTTAGAAAGCGTAGAGAAACTGTCGAATTTAAATATTTTCAAAAAGTGGTAGTTTTCTTAATCATTTTAATAGACATAGCTTTTCTTTTCTTAATTTGAGAAATAAGCTGAACATTTTCAACGGTAAATACTTTTCCAGTTACAGAGAATAACGTAATTTAAATACTTTGCTTTTATAATAACTGTAGTGTTTCCATAATTGTTTTAATCGGATTATTTTTGTAAATATTTTACAAAAACAAAGTTATAACTACCAATATATTTAATCCGTTTTTATAAAAAAAAAATCTGAATTTCACAATATTACTATTTAAAAATTCCAGTATTACATATATCCAGCATGCTATTAAAAGAATTTTTACATCCTAAAAAATCTGGACATTTGATGTCCCGAGTAATGGTTCTGGACATAGGCGTGCGAAGAGAAAACTACGCCTGGGCAAAGTTTCAGTTTGGCACGTCTCCCCATTCATTTTTTATATTAGAACAGGCCAAAAATGACATTAGTAGTATAAATTTAGTGCCCCTTACATTTCCGCGCTCGGGTCGATCGCTCGCTTCGCCCCCCAAATTTCGTAAGGCGCTTATTCTGAAAGGACAAGTTTTGGAGTCCCTGCTGACAATCGAGATATATTACCTGCAAAGAGGGCCCTCGCGAAGACTTTTTATTGACGGGGGAGAGAGCCTTAAATTGCCAAGTCAAAAATTCAGTATTTGCCAACTCAGCGAAAAGCAAACATAAAAAGTTTTCGGTGTTTGCCAACTAGTTTTATAATTTTACCAAGTTATCACAATTAGTAAATGTAATGTAGTTTTCATTTGTAAAAAGCTTAATAATACTTCTAATTACAGTCGACTGTCGTTAATTCGAAATCAGATAATTCAAATCTTCGCTTAATTGGAACTAAACAGGAAGTCCCGAATTTTTCAATGGCAGAATAACGTTAAAAATTTTCATTAATTCGAACTCGTTTTCGCTTGACTTCGTTTAATTCGAACTCACAAGAATTCCGATTTTTCCTTTTTCTTTTCTTTCTCACGGATTTCAGATCATTTGAAAAACTTTCTTTCTTAGATTTTTGCGAAAATTGTTTCAAACGAGTATACATATTATGTAATGCAATTGATATCCACTTTCTTAGAGCCCCGTCTGTCCATAAGTGACGCTTTAAATTTTTCTTCCATTGGGCTTGTTTCTAATCTTTTAATTAGTTTATGTATTTATCCATTCTGATTTAATATTAAGTCATATTCTAATGATAACAGACGAAAGAAATAAAAAAAACACCATAACATTAATTCCTTTGTAATAGTACCATATTGAGTATGTTTCATTTCATATTTTCCATAATTCGAACTTCGGATAATTCGAACATTTCTTGTGGTCCCGACGAGTTCGAATTAACGAGAGCCGACTGTATATTGGTAACTTTCGTCAAATCTATCAGAAATAGAAATGGTATTAGAGTTTTTTATTAAAAGTTCTGAACTAATTTTCCAGTTCAGATTGTAAATTTGCCAACTGTAACAGCATGTGCAAACTTTTTTTTTCTTTTTTTTTTTGGGGGGGGGGGGGGGCTGCCTGCAAACAGCGCCAGACGAAAGAGTGGCAAAGGGGGGTGGTCGCCCCAGACGCGAAAATTTAGGGAGCGATAAATTTATACTACCAAAGTCATTTTCAACCTGTTATAAGAATTAGTTGAGGGGTGTGACGCCAAATTGAGATTTTCCCCCGGGTGCTGTTTTCTCTTCGCATGTCTGCGAACATTATTGTGGGTAAATTTAAAATTCTTTTAATCTAAGGTTCTTTAAAATTCTATCTTTACATAGATGAACCATGTTACGTAAAAGCGTGTAATAATAGCAATGTTCCTGACTCTCTCTTAGGCAGAAAGATATGTAGAAAAGGTTAACAACCACTCGAAAAGCAAAGTGATATTTGGATCATATAACATTAGTAACATCTAGTTGGCCATGGTAATATAGACAAGAAATTATTTGGTGTCGCCATCTAGGTTTATATTTTAAAACTATTTCCAACATAAAATTGCATAATAGAATGACACGGTAACTCACCATTCTACTCTTTGCCTGCCGTGACTGGATCAGACTTTTAATACACTTTTTTAATGTTAACAAAATCTTATAATACTTCTCTGCATACTTTTTATGACTTTTGCTTATCCCTACATTTTTTTTTTTCATATTGTCATTAGTCATGAGCAACACTTAACAAATTTTTCATGTTTCTTGTAGAGCTCATATAAAATTACTATAAAACACATTAAAAAACATTATTTTTAAATAGGATATCCTGAAAAAGAAATATTTTCGATAAAATAAAATGTGTTTGATATTTTGAATTATATGAAATTTCGTTATCTTAATGACCTCAAAAATTATTTCGTTTTGAGTGTCAAAAATTAATAAAACTTAACATATTACAAATCGGTTTGGTTTGGACGTCGTAGATTAATTAAATTTTCATTGTTTTACTTATTAGAACATAATTTTTTTTAAAAGATATAGCTTATAGCATCTCGGGAGAGTTTCCCAATTTTTTTGCTTATAATTTGCAGAGTTCTTAATATAAAATAATGTTTTTTTCCGAAAATATGACAAACAATATTGTACACAAAGCCCTAAAATTAGAATTAATTAGAAAAAAAAAATGTATAAAAAAATGAGCAGATTTACTAAATTTTTCATTGCGCATGTGCCAACGCTATCAAAATTTCATTTGCATATTGTGTTAGCTAAATGTATAGAGCAACTTTTGTAAAAGTCTCAAAAACGTAGCTTGAAAATTCTGAAAGTGATCGCCGGTAGAATAAGCTCAAAAGCTCAAAATCTGTTGTTCCCAAAAAGAGCTCCCCCCTCCCCCCCCCCAAAAAAAGGTTGTATCCAAATATAGGAGTGCCAGATTGTGTACTCTATATTAACACTAATCAATGAATGGATAAATGGGTTCATCATAATGCTTTTTAGGGGAGAGGAGGGTGAGGAACATTTTAACATCATATGTTGTGCTTCAAGTAAATTGATTACTTTTTTTCTACACTCTAAACTTACTTAATTGCTGTTAAATACTGCTTTGAGAACATCAGTTTATTCTTTTCAGCATGCAAAATTATTTATTTATCTATATTTTTACGATTTGATAATGTACACGCATTTTAATACGCTTATCTCTAACCGCATTTCCTCCACTAAAGAGGGAGAAAACTGCGAAGAAACAATTTGAGCTTCCATAATCTTCTTAAGGGTGTATATCGATCTAAACTGCTTATTTTACGATTTTTTTTTAAATTCAATTTTGCTCCCATATGCATCAAACTGGCAAATTGTCTTATTTAGAAAATATACAAGGTGCCGTGATTGTCAATTCTTTGATAATTGCAGAAAATATTGTAAAAAAAGCAATCAAAGACGGCAGTTTGAACCGATTTTTTCCGAAGCGAGAGATCTGGGAACGAAAAATCCCTTTCGGCATGGCCTATAGGCGGAGGTAGATTTCGAAAAGTTTTCATCTCAAAAATAAATAAATAAATAAATAAAATAAAATAAAAAAATAAAAAAATGATTAGAGATAAACCCAGTTTAACTACTTTATTCAACCGCTTTTAAAATTTTTTTAATTTCATTTTTCTGTAAGAACTGGTTTTATCAAAATCCTCTTAAACGAAATTCTACTCAAATGCCCGTTTTGGCAACATATTTTGAATTATATTCTTACTTTATTAAAAAAATTGACCAATATGCTCATTATATAGTTCCTAAATAACAAAAAACTGTTAATTAAATTCGTTTGACAGCAAAATTGAATTTAAAAATGAGTAATAAAATAACCAATTTATTATTTTAATACATCCATAATTCTTTAATCAAGATTGCTTTGAGAAATTTTGTACGAAGTGCCCACTTTGACAGATTTTTTAAAATATATATTTAGCCTTTATCAAAAATCTGACCAATACGGCACATTACACAGTTCCTAAATAACGAAAAACTGTCAATTGAATGCGTTTGAGAGCAAAATTGAATTTAAAAATGAGTCATAAAATAAACAATTTGTTATTTGAATACAACCTCAATTCTTTTATCATGATCGCTTTGGGAAATTTTTTTGCGAAGTGCTTACTTTGACAGCTTTTAAAAATATGTATATTCACCCTTTATCAAAAAATCGAGGAATACGCACATTATATAGTTCCTAAGTAACAAAAAACTGTCATTTGAATGCGTTTCAGAGCAAAATTGGATTTAAAAATGAGTCATAAAATAACCAATTTGTTATTTGAATACCCACAGTTCATTAATCATGATCGCTTTAGGAAATTTTGTGCGAAGTGCCCATTTTAGCAGCCTTTTTTTGAAATATATTCTGCTTTTATCAAAAAACTGGCCACTCCGTCACATAATATAGTTCCTAAATAAGAGAACCTGTAAATTGGATGCGTTTGAGAACAAGAAAAGATTTAAAAATGACTCGGTAAAAACGCAATTTTTTTAAATTTCCTCAAATTTCAATCATGATAATTTCGTGAAATTCTGTTCAAAATACCCTTTTTGGCAACCTTTTTAAAAATATATTCTGCCTTTATCAAAAAACTGACCAATACGTCGCATTATATAGTTCCTACATAATAGGACCTGTAAATTGGATGGGTTTGAGAACAAAAATGAATTTAAAAATGACTCAGAAAAAACGCAATTTGTTATACTTAATCAATTTTTAATGACGATAATTTCGGGAAATCTATTCAAAATACCTTTTTTGGCAGCCTTTTTAAAAATACATTCTGCCTTTATCAAAAAATTGGCCAATACGTCGCATTATATAGTTCCTAAATAAGAGGATCTGTCATTTGGATGCGTTTAAAATCAAAAATGAATTTTAAAATGAGTCAGAATATAAGCAGTTTGGATTTAAGGTTTTTACTCCAACTCCTATTTTTCTTTAATTTATTTTTGCTATAAGAATTGGTTCTATGAAAAACTTGTCAATATAAAAGTTGTAGATCTTATTGTGAAGATGTAAAATAAATTTAATTAGATTTGATTGCTTAAGAATTGAGTAAGTTATGGGGTTTTTTCTTTTTCCTCCCCCCTTTTTCTTTTCGTTTTTAATTTTTTTCATCGGTAAAAATTGGTCCTATCAAAAACTTGTAAATACAAAAGTTTTAGATAATATTGAGTACATTTATATAAAATTTAGTTGGATTTGATATCTTGAGAATTGACGAAGTTATGAATTTTTTTCTCCCAAAAACCATGTTTTTTTCGCCCCTTGAGCCCATTTTTAACTTTATCAAAAATCTGTCATGCATAAACTTTTTGCCCATTGTTTAGAAGTAATATAAACTTTAAACTGATTCGATATCTATTTTAATTAAGAAGTTATCGCGTTTTTTCTGTTTTCACAAAAACCCTCCATATTTCCACCCCCTTGGTCCGATTTTGCCCATTAACGAACTCGACCGAGATTTTTGGCTCCTTGATTTTATGTAAAAGTTTGAAGAAGATCTGAGCATAATTATGGAAGTTATCGTGTCTAGAAGAAAGTGATATACACCGATAGATAGATAGATAGATAGATATATAAACTTTTTTACTGATGGTGGTTTTGGGGTCTAGGAGTCATGATTCGTGTAGATCCGCAAAAATTTTCAGAAATTCCGACATGGGAGAGAATGCAATAGGTAGTATTTCATACGAAATCTACCTAATATTTCATACGAAATCTACCTAAAAAAAAGGGTCATACGGAGAAGAAAATTGCTTATAAATCAAATTCTAAAGAATGGAGCGTAAAATGACACCTGACAGCACCTTATTCATCTCTTCAAAAATCACCTCAGCAAGTTTCATGTTTTTACTTTTAAAAATGAGTCTGAAATTGTATCTGAAAATTTTGAGCTGTTGAAGATGGAAAAGCATTTTTTTTTCGAGTACACCCTTAACCCTCATGCTGCGTAATTGTTTTATCCATATACCCTAATAGCATGCATGGTCACAGTGACGTCACTGTAAGTCACTTTGGTCACATCACATCTGTGATCAAAATGCCACCACTCAGTGACGTCACATTGTGACTGAGATGTGACTTTCTTAAAAATCTTTAGAAATCTATAAATATTCTTCAAAACATATTATTTGCTTTAAAAAACAAGTTTCTGGCAATTTAAATATCGTCGCTTTTGTCACAGTTTCGTCACAATGTTAATGTCAAATTAGTCACAAACGACACATTTTTCACAAATTTGTCACATTGTGACCACTTTGTGAAACGTGACAAAAGAGCTCTAAAACGGCCATAACGACTTCACATTTTAGTTACTGTGACTTCACATCGACATTCGATGGTCACAAAGTCACAATGTGACTTGACAACGACGTTGCAGTGACGTCACCATGCTTTACGGATAGATTAAAAAATTGCTTGTTTAACCCCTACACGACGAACGTCTTTTAACCCTTTCAGGTCCGGTGTACTATTAATAGTACATGTCTTTTCATCGAATATTATTTCGTCTTAACAACTATTTTGTTATTTTCAAAATATAGAAATGACAGTATATGTCTAGACCTTTCCTATTATGACTTCATTTATGATTTGGCATTTAGTTATAATAGTAATAATGAATGTAATACAGTAAAACCTCCTAATAACGGACACCTCGGGAGCGGGGAAACTGTCCGCTATTCGGAGGTGTCCGCTATTGGGAAAAATCTAAGAGATTAAAAAATTGCTAAGAAATGCTTAAAGTGGCATTAATTGACTTTTATATGTCCTAAAATTCTAATATATGATCAATCAGAAATTAAAATTATTTGTTAAGCAATAAAATTAAAATAAAATGATATATTGCTTTATACACTGTTACATTCATGCAAAAAAAATGTATTTTAAATGTTTCCTTTAGCATTTAAAGATTACATTTTTTTTTCAATGTGAAGTTTTGACAACCATGTCAATACTTTTAATTTTCCTAAATCATCTTTTTTTTTTTAATTGCTGATTTTATTTTGCCACTTCTTAAAAGCATAAAATCTCAAATCTTCCGGAGGGGAGTGTGGGAGGGGGATATTGTGATGCTCCGGCATGTGATGTCCCTGGGACCATCCCCTGAATTTAATACTGAACGTGGGAGGGAAGGACCGAGTGGGACCCGTCCCACTCTCTACATTTATCTGTGATCACAAAATTTCGTCACATTGCCCTGACAAATTTAGAGGTTTTTTACCTTTTTTTCTTCGTTAAAAAACAATTTCTCATACTTTATCGCAAAAATTACTGTCCGCTATTCAGAATGTCCGTTATTCAGAGGTTAAATACACCAAAATTTAGATTTTGGGAGTGGGGATCGGTAAACTGTCCGTTAAATAGAGGTGTCCGCTCTTTGGGAGTGTCCGTTATGGAGGTTTTACTGTATTACTTAATTCTCTTTGAATCGTTGGCGATTCCTTTTATTTTATACATATATTTTCCTCTTTCGATTAAAAAGATAAGTTGCTTTTCTGAACCAATCATGTGCGATAAAACGCAAAAAACATTAGAAAGTTGTAATACCCTCTCAAATCCTGTTGTAATAAGTCATTTTCCAAACGTCTCGAAAAACTCTTCTTTGGCCTGTTATCATATGAATATGAATTGAATAGTTCATAAAATAATTGCATTCGTTGCATTTCAGCTAACAAAATAATATTTAAATATCAATAAGTTCTATTTGGATAACTACTATTAACATCGTTAAAGTAATAATAATTTTGGTCTTAAAGTAAGAAAAACCCGAAAGGGTTAATCTTTTCTCACCGGTTCTTCAAAACAGAAATTTTTATCTAATTTAATTTAGAAAATGCCCAGATTAAATACTGCAATGCTAAAACTAATAGTGACACATTGCACCTTTTAGGGGTGAAAGGCTTGTCTCTCTGGTGACACCCCTAAAGGAGCCAGAATGGCACCTTTAATTAGGGAGAAAAGATGACACCCTTAATCCAGATTGTCCAATAATAAAAAAATTAAAAAATATACAAACCGACTTTTGGCCGTCGAAGGATTCGAACTCACAACATCTGATTACAAGCTCAGCGTTCTAACCGCTCGGCCATCGAGCTCACCTTCATTCACTCATAGCCATAGATTTTACTTGCCGTCACAGAAAACAGAAAGACACACGTCACAGCGCCTGCGCATGGTTCCAGTCACCCGATGAGGTGCCATATTCTTAGCCTGTATCAATACAGGTCTAATACATAATTATACTTCTATAAGCAGAGATACTATAGCAACGCTGTGGAAGATACCTGTAATAAAACTATGTTGAATCTGAGAGACATCGAAGAGTCAGGTTTTTGATGACGACAGTTCTTTATTAAAACTTCAATCAATCATGTAAACTTGATTTAAAAATATTTCCATAACAGCATCCAGTTGATTACTATTCAAAGCGAACTTTGTTAAAATGATTAAGGGGATCATAAAAATACTTCTTTAAAAATAATATTGAATTGCATTACACCGGGAGCTTTTCAAAACTAACTTAAATTTAAATTATAAATAAAATCATTCCTTTAAACATCATAAACGAAAAACTAAATATCTTATTTGAACTTAAACTATAATAACTTAAATCACAATAACTTAACGAAAACGAAAAGACAGAAAGAGCCATGAAGTCGATCAGAGAATGGCATTTATACTATCTCAGGGAGGAAACGGGACGGGACGATTCCATTTCTGAAAAGGGTAGGTCTAAGACTAACCGATTACAGAACACCTAATGCCATCTATCGAAGCCTCATGTCGAAACTTTAGTTAATTTATGTTTTAGACTCAAAATAGCCATAAGTGACAAGTAAAACAGGTTGATTAGACAACACATATTGTTGCCAATACGAAGTGCATGGCACCTTATTTAGCTCCAATCACCCAGTAAGAGACCTGTCGGCACTGCAACCGCATATCCAAGCCCCTATGGCACTCTAGGGTTCCAAATGGCACCGGTTTGTCACCTTCACTTTTAACAGTGTGCAATGTTTACATTAAAAAATAGCTACTGGGAATAATCAAGGAGGGTTAATTAGATGGGAAAATGAATCCCCATGAACAGTGGCGTAGCTAGCATGGGTGACACCCGGGGCGGATAAAATGGTGTCACCCCCACTAGTATGATGCCACCCCCCATCCCCATTCCGTCATATTTTTTTAAACACAATTCTACGTTATTATAATATATGACCATATTATTCCGTATTTACCTTTCGCCTCCTACAAAAGAAAAAACACAAGTGCGGCTTATCACTCATCCCATAGTCCGCATAACTAAATGCTATAGTCTAGGGGTGCGCAACCTTTTTAAGAGAAGGGCCACTTATAAATATGTGTGTGTCGAGGGCCATATCAATAACATGGAGAAAATTCAATTTCGAAGGTGATCTGTGGCCTATAATCGGATAAAAAAATATGTTTTCAGAAGGAAGTGGGGGAGATGCCTCTTTAGGTTTGCTTAGACAGTGAAAATATCCAATTCAATTGGTAAGGATAGATCAGCAGTTTACGTTTGTATATATATCAGATATAGCAAGGATTATTCTTAAGATGTAATAGTATTCCTTGACTTTATTCAAGAGAGTAAATTTTGTTTTATTAAAAGTGCTAAAAGACAAGTGACTGGTGTCGAAAAAAATGTAAACTTTATGAACAAAGGAGAGGGAAAGGCGCCGATCAACAAGATTTTTCCTTGCTTCATCACTAAAAATCCAGATTTTTCAACGCCTAGTCAACAAAATTTGCAGCTTTCCATGTCTAATCAACCAAATTTGGGCTTTTTACGAAAGTAATCGACAAAATTCACAATTTTTACGAAACTGATCGATAAAATTCAATCTTTTCGTGCCTGATCAACAAAATTTGCCATCCTTACGAAACCGATCGAGAAAATTCGCGACTTTTTACGTAACCGATTGGCAAAATTTACAAATTTTATAACGCCAATCGACAAAATTCGCGATTTTTACAAAACTGATTGACGAAATTCGCGATTTTTACAAAGCCAATCGACGAAATTTACGAAGTCGATCAACAAAATTCACGATTTTTACAAAGTTGAACGGCGAATTTCACCATTTTTCTTCACGTGATTGATAAAATTCGCGGCTGATCAGCGAAATTATCGATTTTAATGAAGCCGATCGACGAAATTTGCGATTTTTTCTAAGGAAGGTCGACGAAATTCACGATTTTTACAAAAGCTGATCGGCGAAATTCGCCCTTTTTCTGCGCATGATCGATAAAATTCGCGATTTTTCTGCGGCTGATCGACGAAATTAGCTATTTTTAAGAGGCCGATTGACTACAATTCATGTTTTTTACGAAGTCGATCGAGAAAATTCAAAATTTTCCACACATAATCCACAAATTCATAATTTTTTTTCGCGCGTAATCAATCAAAATCGAGCGATTTTTATTTAGCCGGTTGATGAAATTCGCAATTTTTTCTCACATGATCAATAAAATTAGCTATTTTTCTTCATATGAGCGATAAAATTTGAGATTTTTCCGCAGATGACCGACGAAATTATTGATGTTTAGCAAAGCGATAGACGAAATTTAAGATTTTAAAAAAACTGATGGGCGAAATTCGCGACTTTTACGAAGCCGATGAACGAAATTCGCGATTTTTACGAAACCGATGAACAAAATTCGCTATCTTTACAAAGCTGATCGGCGAAATTTGTGATTTTTCTTCGAATGATTGAAAAAAATCGCGATTTTAACCAAGCTGAGCGAGAAAACCCACAAATTTTTGGCACCTGATCAGCAAAATTAGTATTTTTTACGAAGTTGATCGGTAAATTCAAGAATTTTCAAGTCCGTTTGAAAAAATTCACGATTTTTTCGAGCCTGATCGACAAAATTCGCGAATTTTACAAAGCCCATCGCCGAAATTCACGATTTCTATGAATCTGGTCGACGAAATTTGCAATTTTTCCTCGCATGATTCATAAAATTTGCGATTTTTTCGTCGCTCATCGACAAAATTCGCGAAATTTTCGTGCCGATCAAGGAAATCTGCGTTTTTTTCACGTGTTAAACCGAGAAAGCGTCCGATTTTTTCGCAGCCAAAGAGTTTAAATTGAAATTTTTTCGTGCATTATCAACAAATCTGACAATTTTTTTTGCCCGATCAATGAAATGTGCGTTTTTTCGCGTCCGATCGACAAAATTCCCGATTTTTCCGTGCCTGATTGATCGCGGCTGTCGGCCTAACCGTTCGAAGTTTTCCGTGGTTTTCTTCGAAACTTGCGTAAATACGGGTTAGGTTCCCTTAGAAAGACCCCCACGGAGGGCACTCCCCCTGGTCCTATATCCCATTAGCTAGATAATCGGACGTCAAAAATCAACCATCCGTGCCTGATTGACAAAAACTCGCGATTTTTCCGTGTACGATCGGCTAAATTTGCTATTTTTTCCGACCTTCATGAGCAAAATTCACGATTTTTTCACACCTGATGAACGAAATGTGCGATCTTTTCGCACTCGATCAATGAAATTCGCGATTTTTCCGTGTCCGATTCTTAAGTATCTGACGAAAGTTTATATTTTCCAGCGGTAAATTGACGAAATTTAAGGTATTTTTCTGCGACTTTTGCACAAAAATTTGATTTTTATTTTCTAGTTGTAAATTGGCGAAGGTCGCGGGCCACAGGTTAACCCATAGCGGGCCACTTTTGGCCCGCGGGTCATAGGTTGTGCATCCCTACTGTAGTCTATATGTAGAAGAAAAGTCTTTCTTTTAGAGTGTGCATTTCGCTACCCACTCGTTGTATAAATTTGTTTTTGTTCCCTGGTGTATAGCTTATTAAGACTGTATAAAATTTCACATTCTGTATAAAATTTCACATTCTCAAAGAAAAGGCAATTAACTCTAATGCGTCGTTTACCAGAAATATCATTTTACTCCAGAATTTTTTTTTCAAAATCTTGTAATATTATGTGTATATATTTGCAAATAAAGATTGGGTGTCACCCCTTAGAGGGTGACACCCGGGGCGGACCGCCCCCTCCGCCCCCCGCTAGCTACGCCACTGCCCATGAAAATCTTGGGTTGCGCAAATTTCGCTACATTTGCTTTGCCTGTGCAAGCATCTAAATGTGCAGCGAGAGGGTTAATATGTAGTTAAAAACTTCGTATACTCTTTTCTTCTTCTCCTTCTCTTTTCTCCTACCCAGTGTCGTAACTAAGGCGGCGGTATGGGCGGCTCAGCCCCCCCTAAAACATTTTGAGCTCCCCCCCCCCTGGAAAAGATTCCGAGGTCACTCGATGAATTTCTGTTCCGAAAATTCAAATGAAATTCTGTTCAAAAAAACTAATTTACTTTTGAGACGCTTTCACAGTTTTGCAGTGTTACTAAATTGTATCTAAAATAAGTGTCTCAACACTCCCTCATCCTATGTGTACATATGAAGGTAACACGATGTTTCATTTTGCACCAGTTATACGCTCAAAATTTTCATCATCCTATACTTTTTTAAGCATAAAATGAAGTTATTATAACAGTTTAATAAGAAACATAGTACTTACGATGTGAACATGCACTCAAACTCATTTATCGTTTTGCGTCAGAGAGAGAGAGAAAAAATATGTGCCCCTCTACAATCTCTTGAGCCCCCCCCCCTCCCCCCGTTGTTCACTTCTAGCTATAGTCCTGCTTCTTCCCCTATAATGAAAATGAAAGTCTTATTTTTGCTCTAGTAACAAGAACGTGTATTTGTTTTATCCCAGACTTCCACTAGTCTAATTACGTAGTAGGTGTTACCAGATTCCACTTCCTTTACATTCATAATGTGAAAACTTGTTTTGCATATACTTTTGCAACGTCACCGGCTTCTTAACTCATAAAAGTACCGGATGTACTAGTGTATAGGTTGACCCTTCCCCCCCCCCCCCCAAATCTTAAGTAAAATTTTGAAAAAAAAAAAAAAATTAGTAAGGCGGACCACATTTTTAGTAATATGCTGAAAAATGATTTGTAATGGAGTATATATATTATGAAATAAAATAAATTTTCATTACATTACTAAACTTTTTTATTCTATGTTTTTAATCAGATTTAAAAAATACAATGTTTTGAAACCATTTAATTGTGTAATTATATAGTTTTCGTACTGTATAGATTTTTATCTTTATTAGTAAGCATGGCCCGGCCTCACTGAATTTCTACGTAGTTTTTTTTTTTTTTTTTTTTTTAATATTGATATGGTTAGAAGTTGTTTCGTATGGCTGAGTTCACCAAAGATACTTATTATAATGTTTTCTTTTTTCATGTTTATAGTTTTTATTTTAAAAGAAGCGCCAAATGCTGTGATACATTTGTTTTATTAATGAATCCAAGGTTTGCGCACTCCTTGGAATTTCCAAGGACCACTATTGAACTACTATTGAAAATAAGAAAAATTACATTTAATTTTTAAACCGCGGCATTTATAAACCCCATTTTCGTTCACAGATTTTACTATAGTTTTCTGCAGTGAAACACTTCGAAAATATTCTTAAAATTTAGTCGTAGAACTGTTCGAACCCTGAATGAATCGCTATTTATATGTACACTACATGGCCAAAGATGACTGTCCACTTGCGATTTTAGACATTTTGTTAAATATCTCAAAAGATACATGAAGGATTATCCTGAAACTTTAAGTGTATAAACATAATGGTGCAGGTCATACATTTCCGTGAAGCTTTTTCCCGAAACTCCATGGGGGACCGTCAACAAATTAAAAAATAAGGAATACCCTTGAATAACCCTGTCAAAACTAATGTAGCAAAAGCGCTCAAACTGTAGATTATGATTAATTGGCTTATTGTAATAAATTGTGTTCATTTTTATGCGGATAGCATGTATATTCGTAGAGAAATTAAGGTTTTTATAAAAACAGTCCCAATTTTTTCCAATTTTTTTGCTTAGAATTTTCAGTATTTTTGATATAAAATGATGCTCCTTTCTAAAAATATGATAAACAACATTGCACATAATACTCTGTAATCAGAATTAAAAAATAATAAAAATTGCATGAAAAATGAGCATAAATAGTTTTTCATTGCGCATGCGTGAAGGCTATCAAAATTTCATTTGCATATTATGGTTGCTAAATATATAGAGCAACTTTTGTGAAAGTCTCAAAAACATAGCTTGAAAATTCTGAAAGTGTTCGCCGATAAAATAAATTTAAAATCCGTTATTCCGAAAATGAGACAGAAATATGAGGGGTTGTATCCAAATATACGTGCCATATTGTGTATTCTATATTGACATTAATCAATGGGTAAATAAATACAATCCCTCATCTTTTTGCTTCACTTTTGGAATAACAGATTTTAAGCTTATTCTATACACTTTCACAATTTTGAAGCTATGTTTTTGACACTTTCACAAAAGTTGCTCTATACGTTTAGCAGGGCTGTCCAACGCGGCGCCCGCGGGCGCCATGGCGCCCTTTGATGATTTTTTGGCGCCCTCTTGAAGATCTCATGTTTTTAAACATTTTAGAAGTAAAACTCCATTATAAAGAATGCTTCCTTTAAAATCATTAATATTTTATCAGCGATATTTTTAAAATCTGAAGCTGTTTTCTGAAGTTGCGAGCTATTTAATTTGAAGGATATAGAGGCTCGATTTTTCTTTCTTGACTTTTGAAATTTCACAGGGTTTTTTTTAATTTCTTCTTTTTTTTCTATAATTTTGCTTAAAAAAAATAATAAACAGCTCAGAATGATTTCCATCTACTAAAGTACTTCCAGATTATCCCTCCTAAACCACCTACATGGTGTGGTCACTATCATGTTTCTCTTTTCTGATTTTGTACTTTTTATAAAACTAATCCACGCTTTCAAAATAAAGCAAACCGTTTTTTCACAGCCTAAAAGAAACCTATATCTCTGGTATCTCTGATTTTCATATTTATTTATTTATTATTATTGTTATTATAGACGCGATTAAAGTTTCTGGCTCCTTACCCTACAAATATTTTTGATATAGTCTTCTCATAAAAAAAATGCATAATTTGAAATTTGATACACGTAACTCCATAACTGTAGGGGTCTTTTGTTTACCGTTCTACGATTCATTTGTATTATGTGAAGACGTCCGCGTATACTAACACTATGCGATAATATTGCCATATATTTTTAGTCACGTAAATATTGGCGCCCTTCGTTTAGCGCCAAGAGCCAAGATGCGCCCCTGGTTACTGAAAGGTTGGACAGGCCTGCATTTAGCTAACATAATATGCAAATGAACTTTTTTATAGACTTCACGCATGTTTATTGTTGAAATTTCATAATTGATAAGTCCCGTAAGAGGGCGTCGTGAATTCCCTTTGGTTGGAATGTGAAGTGAATTGAGTAGAGAAAAAATGTTGTTGTTTTAGAGTGTGTGAAAAGAATGGCGGCCAGAGTGTTCGCTGCTTATAGTTTGGGAAATAGATTGGCGACCAGAGTGTTCGCTAATTATAGTGTGTTATTAAAATTTGAAGATACAGTCCTAACTTTTATTATTTAAAACCGTGTTCTAGTGTGCTTTAATTAGTAATGTTATTCATATATATTTTTTATAGTCCGTCGAGCCGGAGAAGTGAGTGACCTATTGATAAGTAAAAGTTTACAAATTTAATTTCAATGCTACTTTAGCTTCGAATAATGTGCTGCTATTGCCCTTGGATAAGATGAAAAGGGTAAGTTCTTACCTATTTATTTCTTGACTATAATTTGTATTTCTTTGAAAATATCATTAAGATGGAAGTTGTATTAAAAGAAAAAAAAATATTAAAATCTAATGTAACCAAGACAACAAATGAAATCACAAATAAATGTAGTTTGGATAAGTTTGAATTAGAACTTTACGAGAAAAAATAGTGTGCTATTGAAAAAGAATTTATAGAGATATTTAAGAAAATTTTTCAACTTTGTGACGATAAAGATGTTGATAAATATGTTGTTGAACAACAATCTATTCAAGAAAATATAGATAAAATACATTTAATTGTAAAAAGAAAGTTAAGTGAATTAGCTCCAGTTTTAACGAAAGGAAAGTAAATAGTGAAGTAAATATTAGCAAATCAATCCGCTTACCTAAATTAAATCTTCCAACATTTAATGGTCAATTGCATGAGTAACTATCTTTTAGAGATATTTTTATTTCTAGTATTCATAATAATTCGTGTTTATCAGCTTCACAAAAACTGTCCTATTTAAAATTATCGTTGCATGCTGATCCTTTAAGAATCATTCAGTCGATTCCAATTACTGATGCTAATTATGAAATAGCATGGAATCGTTTAGAAGATAGATTTTCGAATAAACGAGATCAAGTACTTGCGCATTTGAAGCGTTTTATGTCTATTCCTTCCTTACAAACTGAAAATCCATCCTCTATATTAAAATTAGTGGACAATGTAACTGAATGTATTAGGTCATTAGAAGTTCTCGAACAAAAAAATAGGGGGATTTTCAGACACTATATTTGTATATACGGTAATACAAAAGTTAGATTTTTCCGTGTAAGCTTTGGTGAAAAAGAGAATCCAAAAAAGATGAAATGCCGAAAATATCAGAGTTGATTTCCTTTTTAAGAAAATCATGCTCGAAATTTACAAGCTTTTAAAACAACAGTAACACATTCAGTCAAAAAAGGCAAGCTAAAGAAAAATCGACATCATTTTACACTAGTGCGAAAAATTCTAAGTGCATTTGCTGCAAAAATGATTCACATTCATTATTTAAATGCAATGTATTTCAGAGAATGCCTGTTAATGACCGCATTGATTTTGTTAAAAGAAACAAAGTACGTTTCAATTGTTTATCAAGTTCAAACCATTTGGCGAGAAATTGTACATCTAATTATTCGTGTACGTTTTGCGGTAGGCATCATTCATCTTTTCTTCACATACAAAGGGAAAAAAATAGATAGTTCTACGGCAGTGAAACTCAATCAACAATCATCAGGAGGGTTAGACGAGATTGCGAATTCATCTGTTGCCAACCAGGATAAGACATGTAGCTTAAATCCCGAAGCGTTGAGCATTGAAAGTAGGAATGATAATTTCGCAGGAACTTCTGTAAATAATTTATGCCAAAAGAGAAAAACCACTATTTCATCTACTGCTTTAATTTATATTGAAAATGTTTCAGGTGAATTTATACCTGCGCGTGCATTAATAGATGTCGGCTCAAATTACTCATATATTTGTGATAATTTTGCAAAATTATTAGGATTTAGAAAGGAAAAATTTAATCTTTCCGTTTCATGTTTGAATAATTCTCAGATTAGTATCAAATGGAAAATTAGGGCCTCTATTTCGAATAAGGCTGATTATAAGAGAACAATAGATTTTTTTTGTTTTGTTCCAAGGATAACAAACCTTATACCAGGGCATTATTTTAAATTTCCATTTGCCGAGATGCCTCAAGATGTGAAATTGGCAGATCCAAATTTTAATGAACCTAATGAAATAGATGTTCTGCTAGGAACTGGGTGTTTCTATGAATTATTACAAACTAGTCAAGCCCGCTTTAGAAATTCTAATGTCATTTTACAGAATACCGTATTTGGTTATGTAGTGGGAGGTTGTATCTCTAATTTGAATACTGGTAATAATGACAATTATTGTGGATTAATTAGCAATGTGGAAGAAGAATTATGCAAATTTTTCGTTTTAGAATTCATTGGAATTAGAGATGATCCTTATTGTAATGATGAAAATAAGACATTAGAAAATTTTACCTGAAACTGTTTCCTACAAAGATAATCGTTACGAAGTTGTTCTTCCGTGGAAGAAAGATTGGATAAAATTGAGTGATAACTATAAGGTCTCTGAGAAAAGGCTTAAATATTTGATAAATAAAATGCGAAACGATGATAATTTATTTTCTCAGTATAAAGAGATTTTGAAAGAATATCTTGAATGTGATATAATTGAGAAAGTGTTTGATTCACCTAGACCGGATATACCCATATTTTATTTACCACATCGAGCGGTTTTTAGAAAAGATAGTGTAGAAGAAAGCATTTCTCCAAATTTCATTATTAGAAAGGGGCAGAGATGCTGTCAGATTTCTTTTTTTTAGAAGTTACCGAAGATCCTTCAAATAAAATGCCTGGTGATTTGAAAATTCAAGTGTATCGTTTCAAGTGTTTACTTTTCGGTTTAAATGCTGGCCCATTTCTCCTAGCTGCCACAATAAAGGAGCATATACGAAAATTTAAAGATCAATATCCAGAAACCTTTAAGATTCTCAATACTTCTCTTTATGTTGATGATTTAGTGAGCGGTATCCATAGTATTGAAGATGCTTTGAAGATTTCAAACGCGGCTAAGATTATTATATTAATTATAAATAGAAGTTTTCATATACGTCCATTAACATTTCAAAAATATGCATTAAAATATTTAATTGCTATAAAGGACGTTAAATACTAATAAAGATAATAAAAGATAATAATAAAAGATCTTTTAATGTTTTTATTAGTATTTAACGTCCTTTATAGCAATTAAATATTTTAATGCATATTTTTAAGATTATTATGACGCAAGCTAGTTTCAACTTGGGGAAATGGCTAACAAATGACAGATCGTTACTGGAACGATGGAAAAAAGAATGATTCGAAATTTATCCATTTGATCAAAATCATAGAATGATAAATTCATTGAAGGTATTAGGAATATCGTGGGATGTTGAACAAGATACTGTTAGCATAGACATTTTGAGTTTAATAGAATTTCTGAAGAATAAGAAAAATAATAAGCTGTTTGTTTTACAGACTTCCGGAAGAATTTATGATCCGACTGACTGGCATCCTATCTCCATTTACTGTAAGATTTAAATGTCTTTCCCAAGATTTATGGATTCGAAAGCTGTCTTGGGATACTGAACTCCCCTTTGACATTTGCGAAAAATGGACACAATGGTGTTCATAACTCTCAAATTTAAATCAAATCCCTAGATTTGTTTTCCTGTCTCCTGATACAAACAATGTTGAAATTCATTGTTTTTCTGATGCAAGTCAAAAGGCTTAAGGTGCTGTTGTTTATTTAAGAGTGCAAGATTATGACCAAGTTTCTGTCAGTCTCTTAGCATCTAAAACTAGAGTTGCACCAATAAAGATAATAACTTTCCCACGTCTGGAATTGCTTGGGGCTTTACTCGCAGCTCGTTTGGGATCAGAAATTAAAACGATAAATTGATCGTAAAAATGCTTCTAGAATTTTTTATTGGACAGACTCAAAGGTAACTTTATTCTGGATAAAGGGATCCAGTAGAAAATGGAAGTCCTTTCTTGCCAATCGCGTTGATGAAATCCAAAGATTAACTCAACCAGAAGCGTGGTTTCATTGTGCCGGTGAAGACAATCCAGCAGACCTTCTTTCACGAGGAATAAGTGCGGACTTTCTTGTGAACAATTCCAAGCGGTTTACAGGTCCAAAATTTTTGATGAATCCAGAATTTTCTCCCAGTTGTTTGCAATCATTTTCTTCTGGAAATGACTTACTAACTGAAAGTGAAAGTCAGAATTATATAAGTGAAATGGAAAATTCCGAAAAGGAAAATAACTCCGTAACAACTTTATTTCTAGCTACTGAGAGTTTATCTTTTTTTCATAATTTTTTTTATCTTAGTAATGACTATTATAAACTTTTACATATTTTTTCTTTTGTTCTTAGATTTTTATATAATTGTAGGAATGCAGATAAAAGAAAAGGTAAATTGATTTTAGAAGAAGTCAAGGAAGCTGAAAATATTTTGACTAGAGTATCACAAAAATGTTTATTTAGTAAAAATGCTGTGGTAGATAACCTTAATATTTTGAATCCCTTTATAGATGATAAGGGAATCTTCCGTGTTGGTGGAAGGCTCAACAAAGCTTCCGTACCTTATGAGCAAAAACATCCGGCTATTTTGCCAAAAAATTCTAAATTAAGTAAGATTTATTTTAGTACTATGCATAAGCGTCTTTTTCATGTTGGTCCCCAAGGACTCTTGAATTCTGTTAGATTAAAATTTTGGCCTTTAGCGGGTAGAAATTTGCAAAGGAAAACGGTGCATTCTTGTGTTATTTGTTTTAAGGCAAAACCAACTCCGTGCTCGCAGCTAATGGGCCAGTTACCTTATGAAAGAATTAATGAGTAACCAGTATTTAATTGTACTGTTTTAGATCTATGTGGTCCATTTTATGTAACCTATAAAAATAAGCGCAAGGGTTCATTGAACAAAGTATTTATTTGTGTTTGTATATGTTTTGTAACTCAATCCATTCATCTTGAGCTTCTCTCAGATTTAACCTCAGATGCTCTGATTGCCACACTTAAGCGTTTCATGGCTAGACGAGGAAATTTTTACGGATAATGCTATAAATTTCGTGGGGGCAAATTCCAAATTGAAAAGGTTTTACAAAATGATAAATTTTTCAGATGAAATTTTAGAAAATTATTTAACTTCTGAAGAAATTGACTGGAAAATGTATACTTCCTAAATCCCCCCATTTCGGAGAACTTTGGGAGGCAGGTGTGAAATCAGTTAAATATCATCTTAAACGAGCAACAGGTGTTTTAAGGTTTAATTATGAGGAGTTTGAAACTATAGTTATTCAGATAGAGGGTATTTTGAATTCCCGACCTCTTACTCCTTTATCTAACGATTTTGATAATTTTGAAGTTTTGACTCCAGGTCATTTTTTGATCGGGAGATCCATGAATGTTGTACCTGAACCAATGTTAATTGATACTAATATCAATCGATTAAACCGTTGGCAGAAGACTACGAGGGTCGTCCAGACAGTTTGGACAAAATGGAGGTTAGAATATTTAAATACGTTACAGCAGAGATCTAAATAGGTAGTAGAAAAAGAAAATTTAAGGGTAGGAATAATGGTATTGGTAAAAGAAGATTTTTTGTCTGTATGTAAATGGGCGTTTGGCCGCATTAGTGAGATTTATACAGGATCGGATGGCAAAGTTCGGGTAGTCAAGGTTCGCACTAAATTTGACGAATTAAAGCGTTCAATTACAAAAATAGATGTTCTCCCCATTGATAACTAAAAAAAAATTCTTATTAAAATATTGTAAATTTTGTATTTTTTGTGTTATATTTTGTATATATTTGTTTGCTGTGTAATTTTCTGTATCTGTATTTTGTAAATTCATTTGATTGTAAAATATTGAAATTTGCATTTCAAACCGGGGGAGAATGTTTATTGTTGAAATTTCATCATTTATAAGTCCCGTAAGACGGCGTCGTGAACTCCCTTTGGTTGAAATGTGAAGTGAACTAAGTAGAGAAAAATTGTTGTTTTAAAGTGTGTGAAAAGAATGGCGACCAGAGGGTTCGCTTCTTATAGTTTGTGAAAAGAATGGCGACCAGAGTGTTTGCTGCTTATAGTTTGTGAAATAGAATGGCGACAGAGTGTTCGCTAATTATAGTGTGTTATTAAAATTTGAAGATACAGTCCTAACTTTTATTATTTAAAACTGTGCTCTAGTGTGCTTTAATTAGTAATATTATTTAACGCATGCGCAATGAAAAATTATTTAGTAAACCTGCTCATTTTTCATACAATTTTTATTATTTTTTAATTTTGATTACAGGTTATTGTGTACAATGTTGTTTGTCATACTTTCAGAAAGGAGCATTATTTTATATTAAGAACTCTGAAAATTATAAGCAGAAAACTTGGAAAATATTGGTCTGTTTTTATCAAAACCTTAATTTCTCTACGAGTATATATGTAGAGTATACACACTGCATTTTAATCTTTTGACTTTTAAATCAACTATCCTTAAAAAAATATGTTTGGCACTCGGGGACTGCCGCGGTAAAGCTACTGCATAGCATTTTTTATCAAATTATGCAAAAATACCGCGTCAATGTCTGCTGAAGTCTATCGAAGGATACCGTGCCGAAGTCTGCCAAACTGAAACGTCGTTAGCCGGAGTGTTAGGATTTTGTCTCGTTACGGAATTCCTAGATTCGGTCGCCGCGCTCAAAGCCCGCGATAAAAGCTATGCAATAGCTTAATAAATTACCAAACAAAATTTGGTCGCGCTACGAAAATTAGATCGCGAATTATAAGCATTTTAAATTTTTCGACCCTAACGGTGGGGGGTCTCCTGTCACCAAAAATTAACACTGACTCATAATAAATTACCAAACAAAATTTGGCCGCGCTACGAAAATTAGATCGCGAGTTATAAGCATTTTAAGTTTTTCTACCCTCACCGTGGGGGGTCTAATGTCCCCAAAAATTAACACTGTCCCATAATAAATTACCAAACAAAATTTGGCCGCGTTACGAAAATTAGATCGCGAGTTATAAGCATTTTAAATTTTTCGACCCTCACCGTGGGGGGGGGGGGTCTAATGTCCCCAAAAATTAACACTGCCTCATAATAAATTACCAAACAAAATTTGGCCGCGCTACGAAAATTAGATCGCGAGTTATAAGCATTTTAAGTTTTTCTACCCTCACCGTGGGGGGTCTAATGTCCCCAAAAATTAACACTGTCCCATAATAAATTACCAAACAAAATTTGGCCGCGTTACGAAAATTAGATCGCGAGTTATAAGCATTTTAAATTTTTCGACCCTCACCGTGGGGGGGGGGTCTAATGTCCCCAAAAATTAACACTGCCTCATAATAAATTACCAAACAAAATTTGGCCGCGCTACGAAAATTAGATCGCGAGTTATAAGCATTTTAAGTTTTTCTACCCTCACCGTGGGGGGTCTCCTGTCACCAAAAATTAACAGTCTCATATTAAATTACCAAACAAAATTTGCCCGCGCTACGAAAATTAGATCGCGAGTTATAAGCATTTTAAATTTTTCGACCCTCACCGTGGGGGGGGGGTCTAATGTCCCCAAAAATTAACACTGCCTCATAATAAATTACCAAACAAAATTTGGCCGCGATACGAAAATTAGATCGCGAGTTATAAGCATTTTTAATTTTTCGACCCTCACCGTAGGGGGGTCTCCTGTCACCAAAAATTAACAGTTTCATATTAAATTACCAAACAAAATTTGCCCGCGCTACGAAAATTAGATCGCGAATTATAAGCATTTTAAATTTTTCGACCCTCACCGTGGGGGGTTTTCTGTCACCAAAAATTAACACTTTCTCATAATAAATTACCAAACAAGTTTGGCCGCGCTACAAAAATTAGATCGCGAGTTATAAGCATTTTAAATTTTTCGACCCTCACCGTGGGGTGTCTCCTGTCACCAGAAATTAAGAATGTCTCATAATAAATTACCAAACAAAGTTTGGCCGCGCTACGAAAGTCAGATCTCGAGTTATAAACATTTTAAATTTTTCGATCCTCACGGTGAGGGATCTCCTGTCACCAAAATAAATCAGACCACCAAAATAAACACTGTCTCATAATAAATTACCAAACAAAATTTAGCCGCGCTATGAAAATTAGATCATAAGAAACATAAGTTTGAGACTTGATATCCTAATATCTGAAAAATACCGCGTCAATGTCTGCCGAAGTCTACCGAAGGATACCGTCCCGAAGTTTTCCGAACGAAAACGACGTTAGCCGAGTGTTAGGTTTTTTCGTTACGGATGTGTTAGGATTTTTCGCGTTACGGAATTTTTGGATTCGGTCACCGCGCTCAAAGCCCGCGATAAAAGCTATACAATAGCTTAAAAATGAATTTTGAAGTTTTTGTTGTAAAATAATGACGATTTAAAAATATATGCATTTTCTGTAAAACTCTTTGGGTTTAACCGACTTTTGCTTATATTTGTGCGGGTTACGTCAATCAGAGACAATGATTTTTAGTTGTGTCTAGACCGGGTCTGAAAATTTACCCCGTGTAGACCCAAGAAGAAGGAATAAAAAGGGATATTATTTGTAACGTCCTAGAATTCACAACAATGGTTGAAAAGATCATATCAAAATATGAAATAAACGTCTCATTTAAATATATTTTTTAATTTTAACTGTTTTGCAATATTACTTTCTCATTTTAAATATGGTGTAATTTCTTTTACTTGCCGTATTTAAGTCATATTAATGAATTTATTATTTAAAAGTTTTCTTTCTCTTTTTGATATTCACGTGAAAATATTTCTACTGTTAGAAACGAAATATATATATATTCCGGCTGATTTAGATTTGGCAACAATTGTTTAAAAGATAATTTAGAAATGTGAATTATGAAGTGTTTTCACACAAATATCTTTTTAAATTTAAATTGTTTTCAATATTGTTCTTTGGCTATTTTAAATATGGCATATTTTTTCCTTTATTTGCAGCGGGTAATGCATTTTATTGAATTCAATACTTTAATATTTCCTTTCTCTTTTAATATTTACATGTAAATGTAGTTTTATGACACAATTTTCAATATTTTCCCGCTTTTAACTCATAGCTATTTAATTCGCGATTGAAAGTTTTTTTTTTCTGTTTGTGATAGTAAATATGTATTTTTTTAATTTGAAGACAATATTATTCTTTGATCAATTGACAACAATTTCAGTTAAAAACTTTTCTAAAATATGTGAAAAATATCTCTCAAAATGCTGAAAATTAAAATTTAAAATGGAAATAAATCCCCCAAAAAAGAAACAAATTAAAAAAATAAATGTAGTGTGCACACCGGAAAATCTATAAAATGATATAAAAATGATGAAATTTCTATGTATTGTTTTCGCTCCTATAAAACTTTTTTAATGGAACCATTTTGGTCAACTTTAACATTAAATACCGTTGAAAATAATTATTCGATTTAAAAACTGTGTGCATTAGCATATTTATCAAGTATTTCTTTATAACACTACCGACTTTTATATTTTTGTGTGTAATAGTTTTATTAATATTAACGAAAAAATGGTCTATGTCACAAAAACTTCATTATCATCGGCGTTGACAGCGTTAGTTATTTTTCTTTTAAGATAGAGAGAAATCTCGTTTTTATCGAATGCAAAAACACATGTTACTTTTTAAAATAAGACTAGAGAGCTTTCTATATACACTTTTAATTTTTAATAATGCTTTACATGAGTAGCACTGATGCTGACTGTTTCGTAGGCTCCGCTTCTTTGAGTGGTAACTTTAATATAGTATCTGAAAGTGACATTCACCACTATTTGATTAAAGGTGACGAAGCATATGCAATTAAAAAAATATATAAGAGTGTCTGCTTTGAGATTAACCCCTTCTTCGTCGGATTTTTTATTTATTTATTTATTTATTTATTTTTTTTTACTGACCAAGAAAGACTTTTTTTTATTACTGAAAACTTATCAATGTTCTAGCCTGAATTCGAAAATGCAGAGTATTTTTTATCAGTAATTATTTTTTATTTGACCTTTTAGAGGTCATAAATATAATAACAAATTCAACGATTTACAATTTTTTATCATATGTGTTATAAGTCTGCAGACTGAACTTGGCGGTTTTTAAACTGAAACACACAAAAAAGTCATTTTTTGTGAATGATTCCCAATTTTAAACTCCAAAATAAAAGACACCAAACATGACGGTTAGTTGGAAAACTAAAGTCGTTTTATGACCATTTTAAAACAGAAAATTAAAGAGATATGAAAAGTTACAAAATTTTATTTTATTTTAATAAATTTAGAATTTAAATATTGAAAATAACATCATTTATGTCTGCTAATAATGGTGGCGATTTTACTTACCCATCATACGTAGTATAGGGTAAGTCTTGCAATCGTTTTGAAAATCGAAAAAATTTTTTTGACGGATTTACACGTTTTAGATAGTGGAGATTCCGAAAAACATATTTTTAGAAAAAAAAATTTGCCGTCCGTCTGTCTGTCTGTCTGTCTGTAAACGCTCTATCTCCCGAACAAATTGAGATAGAGACTTGAAATTTTGCATGTAGTTAGTATGTAAGAATGGGACGAACCCTATTTAATATCAGCAACCTCGATTATCCGGAACTATTTTTTTCGGACTCTCGAAAAATTTGTTCTGATGAAAGGTATATAAAAATTTTCGAATTTTTTTGTTCTAAGGAATGGATGTAAAAGACAATAAAATAACACACATTTTGCATATAGAACGAAGTCGATCGGATTATTAGTTGCCGAGATATTTGTAATCTTGTTTTCCACATTCTTCGATTTTTCATGACCCTGTATTTCATTCAAATTTCAATTCAGAAGTATATTTTAATTGGAAATGAGACGCTTAATCCGACGCAGTTAATTGTTAGTTAATAGAATTATTATTTTTGGAGTTATAAGGATGTTTCTTTTACGCAGTTCGGTACTACTTGAGTAGTTTGGCGTTTTATATAATTTGTCGAAATTGGTACATCAGCAGTTCTGTAATATAGCATTACTATGTATATCAACAATATTTAAATTTTGTTTATGAATTGCAATGCATTGTATAAATAGTTTTCACATGTTTTATTTTCATATACATATCCATGATGGGTAAGTATTACGGTGGCCCCCAACGACTAGTTTTTACTTTTGATAGTTTAACTCTAGAATGGCCGGAAATTTCATTCAAATTTGGAATAACAAGGTAGAAACAAGAAATTTCGACGAAAGAAAATATTTAAGAATGATTTGTTTCATAGAATTATTATAAACCTACAAAATCAGTTACAATAAAAAATTCATCTAATATTGTTTAGTCTAACTCTCAAACAAATATCATTTAAATCTAAAGTTAACAAAATACTATTTCTATAAAACTCAGTTGTCCAAATTATTAAAATTTACATTTATTTATCATATTAATCAATTTCTCGATTAATTTCAGCAATGAAATTACGCCTGAAATTTTAGATACATGAATATTCATACTTCTACTAAGCGTAATACCAACTCAGTGAAAAATGTCCAAGCCAGGAACCGAACCCGGAACCCTATCCGGACCCTAACCGGAACCCCCGTGACATTTTTCACTGAGTTGGTACTACGCTTAGTAGAAGTATGAATATTCATGTATCAAAAATTTCAGGCGTAATTTCATTGCTGAAATTAATCGAGAAATTGATTAATATAATAAATAAATGTGATTTACCGATGCTGGGTCTATAGTGTCTCATGTTACGCCGCAGCTTGTGTGCTCGTGAAGACGGATCTAGTGCTGCGATTTGCAGCTTAACCAACATATGAAGTGAAAAATGCTGAGCTGGGTGTCGTCCTCGTAGCTTAAATGGTAGAGCACTTGGAGCGCTATTCCAAGGGTTCCGGGTTCGGTTCCCGGCTTGGACATTTTTCACTGAGTTGGTATTACGCTTAGTAGAAGTATGAATATTCATGTATCTATTAAAATTTAATTTTAATTTTAAGGTACTCTCTTAAAATGTCAGCCAAAAAATAACTCCAGTTGAGCCGAACTTCGCTCATCTCACGTTTTGAAAGGCAGCATCTCAAAAAGAGTTGAAACAGCTCGAGTGAGTTATTAAACGTTTTAGTACAGTAAAACCTCTAAATAACGGACACCTTGGGAGCGCAGAAATCGTCCGCTATTCGGAGGTGTTGGCTATTGGGAAAACCCCAGAGATAGAAAACTTGCTAATGAATGCTTAATGTTTCATTAGTCGATTTTAATATGCCCTAAAATCTCTATTATATGATTAACCAGAAATTAAAATAATTTTTAAAGCAATAAAACTGAAATAAAATTGTGCATACCTTTATCCTTTGTTTATTGCATTATTACAAAACAAATTCTTACAAAAGTTTGCTTTTACTTGCGATTACATGCAATTTGTTTTTCAATGTGAAGTTTTAACTCTGTCAGTAGTTTTAATCCTTTTCAATCATCTTTTTCTTAAAAAAAAAAAAAAAAAAAAAAATAACTGATTACTGTATTTTTCTGCTTCTTAAAAGGATACAATCTCAAATCATCCGAGGGAGGGGGTGGGTTGATCACAGATATACATAGGGGGAGAGGGGATTTTCTCCAGCTCATTCCCACATTTATCTGTGATAACAACATTTATGACATATTGCCTTAATAAATTTAGATTTTTAATGATTTTTATTTTTTTTTCCTCATTAATTTTTTTTTTTCATTCTTTTTTGCCAAAATTACTGTCCGCTATTCGGAATGTCCGTTATTCAGAGATTAAATATACAAAAATTTAAGTTTTGGGAGTGGGGATTTGAAAACTGTCCGTTAAATAGAGGTGTCCGCTATTCGGGAGTGTCCGTTATGGAGGTTTTACTGTATTATATATAAACGTTTTATAGTATTAAACGTTTTAAATCAAGATGAGTTATTTAAATAAGCAATCTAAATCAAGACGAGTGAAGCATTTAGAAAACAACTCATTTACGTTTCAATAAATTACGGCTCTTTCCTGAGAAGCCAAATCCACTCTTCCGTTTTAAGAGTGTAAGTAGTAAAATATAATAAAGATCTGTTATTATGACAAATTTATCAATTAGAAATCTTATGCTTGGTATTTCAAAATGAAAAACAGCAAAATTTATTTCACTTTGAGTTAATCATTGAATTTTTTTCGCCGTGAAATCTAAACCCGACATCATTTCCACCATTTCAAAATGTACATATGCACCTCTCGTATCCATAGTCACCTTTTATAAAATGATATTCTAATTAAATCATTTTAAAATTATTTAAATTCAAACTTGTAGTCATAATTGCTATTAGCGAGAAATAGATAATAAACTTTTTGAATTCTTCTAAGTGTAAATAAAAATTTTTTGAAATGATCCGTACCCAATAAATAAGACACACACTATTTCAGCGACATCACATAAAGTAAAATTACGATTTTTATAGTCTTGAACTCGAATTATTGCAAAGAGCTTTTTTATTTGCCTGTCTAACTCGGTGAAGTGAATTGACACAGTCAAGATATTTTGTAACTTACTAACATCATTTGTATCATCAGGAAGTTTTGTAACATAAATCACTATTTCATGGACAATGATTTTTGATCACATGCACTTCACACTCATTTGTAACTGTATTTCACGCATCTTCTATAAAAACACTAAATTTTTGTAAAGCATTGAGTTTTATGTATGTGATTTATATTACGTTATGTTCGAAACTGGAGTATTTTCACCTGTGAAGTATGCAAAGCAGCTCGGCTCAAAATGATACACTTCTATAAAACATATTTCAGTTTCTAGAATACACGTTTTTTCTTAATAAAATGACGTCATTTGCATCCGCTAAACCATTACTGTTTTATGACCAATTCTGAAACTACATCTATGGAAAAGTATACAAATGACTTCATTATCGCGGAACACAAACCCAGCGAATATAAAAATAGTGTCGTCATTCAAAAAGGAAATTGGACATATAATGATTCACATGCTTTCATTTGTTTATCTATCAAATGTTTGTCTATCATGTATTATCGGAATTCATTCATTGATATTTCTTCAAAATTCGGAAAATGGTATTACACACGGATTAATATATTTCCATTCTTTCAGCTATTTGATCCGAATTAAAAGTAGGGAAAATAACTTGCACAACTATTCTTTAAAATACATTTTTGTATATAGGAAGTGTTGTATCGAGTATACAGAAAATTTGTAATAAACTAAAAAACATTTAATTGCTGAATAAATAATAATAATAAAAATAATAAAACCAAAATTCACCTGTTTTTATAACAGACAATATTCTTGAAGTATCTCGTATTTTATTATTATTTTTTTAAAACTTTTCATTAGAAAGTGTCAAAGAAAAGATCCGTAATCTGACTTTTCCTTTTCCTTTTAATAGAAATGAAGTACAATTGTTGCCACAATTATAAAAACGGTATTAAAAACTGAAAAAAAAAATAACATAAAAATAAATTAAGATACAGCTTTTAAACAAACTTCATTTAAAAGCACATTTTTTCCGTATACGATGATGTAAAAATTAAAAATGTGGCATGTTTCGAAGTTTAAAAATTTACCGTAGCAAAAATTGCAAAAACGAAATTTCATTACAAATTTCAAAGCTTTGCCATTCGCAAAATGACGTATGCGTTACGCACAGATATGTTTGGCCCTTATAATATAGATATTTCACACCAGAATTTTTATTCAAAATTAATTAATTGATTTATTTAGCGAATATCTGTGCAGTTTAAATTTAACTTATTTCAAGAAAAAAATTCTGGCTCTAATTAAAATTTAATCACATGGTCGGAGTCGAATCGACTCTCTACGGGCATTTAATATTAATAATAGCTATGTTTGCTATAAATCTGAGTTCCACAAATAACATTTCATCATCGGCAAGTTTTTCTATAAAAAAAAAAAAAAAAAAATCAAATTCCATCAGTTGACTTCTAACGCATCTATTCCCAGTTTTTCTTACACTGCAAATAAGTTAAATAATAATAATTATTATAATAATCTGATACTAACTATACTTATCAAATGTCATTACTAGATAAATCGGAACTAGCATTTTCTGACTGAAAGAAATTCACTGCCCTGCAACTCGCTCTCTGAATCTACCATAAAAGCCATTTTCACGTGCAAGAATAACTATCGAAAGACCACATTACATTAAATAAAAAACAAAAATAGTAGGACCGTAGTTGTGTCTTTATTTAACAATGGTCACAAATTAAAAAAAAGGGAAAGAAAAGGATCGCGGAAAATAACGCGAATTCACACTTTCAAGGATACAATTTTCTTTTCGTCGCATGCCATGCGACGTTTAATGAATGGATACAAAACAGCCAAAAATATTATGTGTGGCGTCGACCAAGTAAGGGTTAATGCCCCTTATAGTTTAATTTTAATTAAATTCTGTAGATAAAAGTTCAACTTTTCGGTGCAGTATTGTGGCGATAGACTTTTTTTTAATTAACAGAAGAAGGCAAAAACAAAAACAAAAACAATTTATTCTAAATTCGATACATGATTAGAAAAATAAAATATGTATTGCATATAACACCTATAAATATTTAGTGAAAAAAAATTCTAAAACATATGCATGGATCGAGAGCAAGGACACGTGTTATTTACTTAAATGGCATACAAAAAAAAGTTTTACTATATACATTTTCGAGCTTTATAGTTGTATTTTACACAGTTATAGCACTCTTGAACGCTTCTTTGAGCAGAAGATGCGACTTTAGCTCTTCTGCTAAGCTCATCTGTTCAGGATGTATAATTGAATGCCATTCGCCAGCATTCGACTGAAAGCAATAACACAGAGAATGAAAAGCGTAGGGAACATCCAAGAGTCTTTGCTGATAGTTAAGTTTTCGTAGATGTATCCGAAAGTCCGGCCTGGTTCTGTGACTATAGTACCCGATGCTTTGGTTGCTTTGGGTTTGGATTGCGCATCTTCAGACTTCAGGCAGGTCATAGTGGGTAGAAACAGAATATCCTAAAAGAAAAGAAATATATGTATTATAAAATTGATAAGATGATCTATAACTTTTTTCAATTAGTTTATTTTTTATTCCTAATTGCTAAATTAATTTTTGTATTTGTCCCAAGTAGCACTTTCAAATCATTTGAACCTCACCCATCAAAAACGCCTTTTATGAGTATTAAGGCCCCTGTCCTCGCTCGAGGAAACGCTCGCGAGCTAATGCTATTCCTATGGGGAAGCCTTTTTCTAATAACTCTTTCGCATTTTAACATTTTTGAATATTTTTTTTTTTTTTTTTTTTTTTTTTGCATTGGATAGCTGAGGTGCATGCCGATTGCGCACCTTTTCTACTTTTTCGATTTTGGTTGCAGATATTTTTTTACAAAGTTAGTTTCACTTTCAAATCCGGTTTCGAAACTGAAAGTGCTTTTTAAAAAAAATATATCTGCAACCGAAATCGAAAAAGTAAAAAAGGTGCGCTGTCGGCATGTACCTCGGCTATCCAATGCAAAAAATATTATTCAAAAATGTCAAAATGTGAAAGAGTTATTAGAAAAATGCTTCCCCATAGGAATAGCATTAGCTCGCGAGCGTTTCCTCGGCCAGGGACAAGGGCCTTAAGTATGTCCGGGACACAAAAGTCTTAAAATTTAAAAAAAAAAAAAAAAAGCATTAATTTTTTTTAAATGTTTAAAATGACGCTAAAATCATGTTTCTGACTCAATTAGAAGAGACAGTAATAATTTTAGTTGTTGCTGTTGTTTTGGGTTGTTTTCAAAATCTGGCTTTCAAGCAGTGGTTGTCATGGAAATGACTTCTTGTGAAAATGCGTTTTTCTTCACGATGGTTTTTTCACCATTTCTTGGATATAAATTGTTATAATTCAAGAACCGTTAAAGATAAATACTTCAAGCTTGAAACATGTCTTTTTGGATTATTTAATTTTAATTTCGATTTAGCAAATTTAAAAAATCATTGCTTTTGAAAATATGATTTTTTAAAGAAAAAATATGTCATTTTTTTTCAAATTTTTACTTTAAATTTTTTTAATTTATTTAAAAATTAATATTTTTAAAAATGCTGAATCAAAATCAAAACTTAGATATTTCTGTTTATTGAGATGTAAAAAAAACTGAAATTCTCCAAATAATAGTTTTTGATATCGATTTTAAATTACCCAACATTTTTAATAAATTTGTAATTATTATTATATTTTAACATTATTTAAAAATGATATAGTTAACCATCACACAAAAATATAAAATTTTAACTCAATAAATAAAAATTGTTTTGAAATGTCTCGCGGACCCCTTTAAAGATTCTGAAATCAATTTACTAAGATAGAATAATGTTTAATTTTAAATAGCTAGTTGAAATCGTAATATATAATAAACTTCCGTCAAAATAAACATCAGATAATTATTTCAACTATAAATGCATTTAAATTTCCTCATATTGGGTAGTTATGAGATTTAGAGCATATATAGATGAAATTAAATCAGTATGTTAAAGTATACATTCAGTTAATATCGAAATAAGTACAGTAGACTCCCTCAAATCCGCAATCCTAAAATCCGCACGTAATTTACAGATGTAAACAATGAAACATTCAGTTCAGATAAGGACAAAATTTGACTTTTTTAGCTTTATATCAATTCCATATTCATTTTAATTTGTACTTTTTTAAAAAATATTTCTGAATTCATATTTATTCATAAAAGAAGAATACATTTATTTCTGAAAAAATTCAAGCTGTTGCTGATATCATTGATAATCACAATGCTCTTACCAAATATATTTATGTATTAATCAAATTTTTTTTTGTTATTAAATATGAGTGAACCTGAAATAAAAGTCCTTATTTTATGATTTTGATGTGAATTAGTAGTGTATTTTTACGAGGAAAGTTTCACTGAGTAATTTAGAAAAAATACATTTAATCCTTTTAATAAATATTTAATCATACATTATTAATTATTAACTTGATCTTTGCTTTTAATATTTAAATTATTTAAAAAATTATCTAAATTTTTGTTATTTTAGTTTATTACTTATTTTACTACTTTATTATATTTTAAGCATTCATTATATTTTTGAGTGCATTATTAATTACATTCAAATTACCGTTTAAAAATGTAAACAAAGCAATGAATAGAAATCCGCAAAACCTCTGGTCCCAAGCTGTGCGAATTTGAGGGAGTCTGCTGTATTTGAAATATCAGAAATCCTAATAAAAATTTCCTTAGCTGACATTCTTTATTAGATTCTAATCACGCAAATTAATTAATGTCAAATTTAGCATTGACTGTTGCAGGTGTTCTTTTCTTAGAGAACTTAAAATTCAGGCTGTCTCTTACTAAAATAATCTAGGCTGATGTCTCTTACTGTGTTCTAAACAATAATCTGTGTCGAAGCTGAGTTGCATTACTGAAAAAAAAATGAAGTTCTCAAAAATGAGTAAGTCTATGTACTCATATCGAATTGAGTATGTTTGGATAAAAAATGAACACCTTGCTTGCTCAATTTTGAAACATCACATGTTATCAAATCCAAACAAATGTTAATTTTACACTCGGTATTGGTTTATCACATTCATGGCAGCATAAAAAATTCTTCTTAATGTAAATAAATTATGCACAGTGTTTTAAAATAATTTTAAAATATACATTTGACTCTCGTTAATTCGAAATCGGATAATTCGAATCTTCGCTTAATTCGAACTAAACACGAGGTCCCGAAATTTTCAATGGCAGAATAACGTTATTATTTTTCATTAATTCGAACTCATTTTATCTTGACTTCGCTTAATTCGAACTACCAAGAATTCCTATTTTTCCCTTTTCTTTTTCTTTTTAACGGATTTCAGAATATTTGAATAACTTTCTTTGATTTTTGTGAAAAATTTTCCGAACGAGTATACATATAATCCAATGCATCTGATATCCACTTACTTAGTGCCCCGTCTGTCCGTCAGTGACGCTTTAAATTGTTCTTCCATCATGCTTGTTTCTAATCTTTTAATTAGTTTATGTATTTATACATTCTAATTTAATATTAAGCCATATTCTAATGATAACAAACGAAATAAATTAAAAAAACACAATAACATTAATTCCTTTGTAATAGTGCCATATTAAGTATGCTTTCATTTCATATTTTCCATAATTCGAATTTCGGATAATTCGAACATTTCATGTGGTCCCGACGAGTTCGAATTAACGAGAGACGACTGTATTTTGCAAATAATGCTCTTGTTATAAAAATGTTCGATTTGAGTATTTTACTTATAATTTTGCTATTTCTCTTAATAAATAATCAATTTAATGTTTATGTTTCTAATTTTGAGCGAGAAATAAATGCCACTACTTTTTAAATTTAATTTTCAAGTTCAGGGTGCATTTCATAGCGATTTATATTTGAACACAAACATGGAATCAACAAGTTGGTAATTGCACGTGAAGCGTAGCAAATGAGGTGCGTTCGTACGATAACAAAGTTTTAAAAATATCACTCTCATATATCAATCTCATAAAATTGTAAATAATTACAATTAAAATGCGCACCAAACAATGTTCTCCCAATACCATTATGCAATGGAATACTTTTGTGTAGCCTTGTAAATCAATTACAAATATTCTTTGCACCACAGATTATGCAAAATGTATATTATAATATGTATTTTATAGATGCATATCAATCTTATTACGTTCGAATAAATGTAAAACCATTAAAATGCATTTGAAAGATTTTTCCCCATTAACCGTGATGTAACGGAATACTTTTGATTGTCCCTGTAATTAAACTATGCATCCGATTTTGATAAAATTTGAAATAACTCGACAAAATTATGTAATAATTATGTATTTAAAATTTCTAACGATTAAAATGCATTTGAAACTTTTTTACCCATTGACCGTAATGTAACGGAATACTTTTGATTGTCCCTGTAATTGATCTATTCATCCGATTTTCATAAAATTTGAAATGACCCGACAAAATTATGTAATAATTATATATTTTAAATTTCAAACGATTCGGTTGGGTAGTTTTTGCGTTGTTATATGCGGACCGACAGACAGACGGACGGACTGAACGACAACAATAGGTGCTACGTATTTACATAATTACGAACGCACCTAAAAATGAATACATGTGTTTCTCAGTTTTGAGTACATTTGGATAGGAACCATTTTGAGTATGTGAAGTACTTAAAATTGAATACTTTTCACTTAATTTTGAGAGCCCATTTTTTTCACTGATTGTTTTATATTCCAACTTGTAAGAAAATTCGTAAACAGCGAGAAATTCAAAATAAAAACAAGGGGATAACTGATTGTTTTAAGTCATTTAGTTATTCTTTCGTTCATTTATATTTTTCAGAAATATTTCCAATTATTGTATTATGAAAATAGAAACTTATATAACCATTCAAAATGGAAAAAAAAAACCCCAAAGTTTTTATCTTTAAATTTTTAATACCTGTATTATATATCTGCTCATTTACCAGTTCTATCAGGTATTATAACAAGTTTAAAATGGGGTAGCTTTTCTACGTTCACTTACTTAAAAAATTTAAAAAAAAATTCTTTTTCAAAAAAATAGTCTATAAATATATAATACTCTTTGTATATTTTAACAAGTTATTTGTTAAATAACAAGTTAAATTCAAATTTTCAAAGTTAAATTCAAGTTCAATTCAAGTCAACTTTTTAAAATAACAAGTTAACTATTTTTTGAAAAAGAATTTTTTTTTTTTTTAAATTTTTTAAGTAAGTGAACGTAGAAAAGCTACCCCATTTTAAACTTGTTATAATACCTGTTAGAATTGGTAAATGAGCAGATATATAATTTATATAACCAGTTAAATATCATCGTGTTCTATCCATATAAAATATATCTATTTATATAAAAAAATGCATGTCTATACATATGTAATAAATAAAGTAAAATGCTTTTTTTTACAAATTCGATACATCTAATTGAAACACGATGGTATTTAACTAGTTACATAAATTTTATCCTTATTATATTTTGTAATAAAATAAATGGCAATGTTTTTGAAAATTTGTTCAAATGGTCACATGAATAACAACGGATATTCCCATAAACTACAGTTAATTAAATCATGTTTTAACGAAAAAGCTCATTCGATGAACCATAGGAAGACTAAATCGACATTCTACGCTATAAAAAACAGCAACAACAATTTCACCGTGGCCGAAAATAATGATGACCACCTTTATTATTGAGGCCGATCCAGGTTATTTGAGCGATCTCATTTCAGGTTTTTTATGTCGACAAACAACTCTGCTCCCTTTTTTTTTTTTAGTGGAAGTATTCGTGCAAAAGTTGAAAAGTACCTCATAAGAAATAAATATGATCGTGAAAAATAAAGCAGCACATGTTATTGAAGCTTCTTTCGTGCTCGTGCATGTGAGCTCAAAAGCGTAATATTACGTGATGATTTGCTCACGGTAGAGGTCATTTATGGTTCGTTTTCAGGTTAAAAGTTTATAATTTATATTTAAAAATAATAAAAACAAGCAAATGTTAGATATTACGTATTGGAGGCATTTTATAGGTTATTTTAGAGTAAATCACGTTTCTTACTTCTACAAATTTGCAATAGACAGATAAATGATTGTGTCATGTTTTGCGAGAAGCTGTTTGCACATTAATATTTTCCATTACCGACTTAATGTTTTAGTTTTTAAAGTATAATATTTATTTAATATTTTACTTTACTTCCAGGCAACAATAATATATTGAAAATAACTATTATATGGGGCATGGCGGTTTTCCGGTTTGAAAAGTAATCATATTTTATTAATGACTGTGTCGTCTAGTAACAAAATAGAAGTATGTACGTTTTTGTCTTAAAAACTTAAAACTTAAAATCTTAATTTAAGCATTTAAAAACTCTATTTTTAACGAAAATAATGTGTCCTCGCTTTTTCTGGATGTTTCGCAGGGTGTAGTACACAAAGCACATTAAACTAACAATTATTATATAATCATTGATAGGATGATTTTTAAAAAATTTGCATTTTTAATAAATTACTTATTTTAAATGGTAATGGATAGCATGTTTTTTTTTTTCCGAAAATTCTGCATTGGATGGCATCAAATGCTGACCAAAATGGCAATGCAAGTTACATTGAAATATGTTTTAGGAAGATGAAATGTGTTTTACTTATACGCTTACAATCAAAACTGAACGATATATTTATCGGTCAGTTTTGATTGTAAGCATATAAGTATTCCAAGAAAGGCCAAAAATTAATTATATCTATTACTAGCTAAAGAGTCTGATGTTGCCCGGAATTTTAGGTATGTTTTTAAAACGAACAATATATATATATATATATATATATATATATATATATATATATATAACAGTAAAACTCTAATGTACATGCATACACACATATATATATGGAATAGATTTAAAAATGGCGAAAACAAATTCAAAGAATTTCAAAATGTTAAAATTTTCCAATATTTCCATAATCGGATTTCTACCATGTTTCAGTGTGTTTTTTCCAAATTTATACGACGTTATATTATATATTCATCTGCTGACGTCCATTATATTTCCTTTATTAGATAATATTCATTTTTTCTTAAATCCGTCACACTATTTATTTAATTTTCCCTTTTCACGTGAAAAACTTGCAATTATAGTGGTAAAAATTTTACTGTAGATTGTTAATGGTTGGCAACTGCTATAACGAAAAATGTTTGAATTTGATAGGAAATTGCAGTTTAATTGAGTGTTTTTTATTAATTAAAAAATAACTATAAATTTATTTAGATTCCAGATTACTTTAGCAGCCTCGGCCATATACGTAACATTTTACTATCTTACTTTCAAACTGATGATTTGTTATAGAATTACAGACAGATAAAATTTTCATTTTTAAATATTAGAATTTGACCGTCAGAAGAAAAATCGTTGAGTATTTAAATGAGATTACACTATTTCAAATGTATTGAAACTGATATAAATCACCGATTTTCACTACGATTACATTAGAATAGGGAATTCATAGAATTTTTTATTCATTTACAGCGACACACACAAAAAATCGATTACAAAACTGCCTTTAAATAATAATTGCTTGTGTGTGCGTTTTAAAACTCGGAATGCACTTTTAAATTTAACTAAATTTTTGCATGTTACTCGTTATATATAAGTTCTGAAGCTCACATACAGGGTTGCACAAACGTATTCACGTATAATTCTCCTCATTAGAGGCAGTTGCTGAAGGGGATTTTTCAACAGAAGAATGTTAATTTCTTAAATGAACTAAATTTTGACATTCAGGTAGTTAATAGATAAAAATACACATATCATATACAGGGCTGCTAGAAAATTTTGGATAATTTCCCAATTGTAGATGGGGCAGCTGAAATCGGTTTCAAAAGTATTTCCATATTAATGAATTAGACATAACGTTTTAAATTAGTAAACTGTACAGATTTCTTACATTGTTCTGAATATGTTGCAAAGTGTTCCATAATCTGTGCTTGAAGCACGAATTTTTCTTTCTTTTTTTAAGATATGGCAACATAAAAAAAATTATGTTTAAACTGTTTATATTCAGCATTTCGATTTTTTTCAACATATGAATATAATTTAATAAATATCAAATGGTGAAAAAGTATTTTTTTTTTAATTACACTCTTTATTTTTTGTTTGTGCTATCTAATTTTAAACGTTTAAAATAACTTGTTGTTGCCATTTTACAGCCAGTTGTATATTTTGGAGAAAATGATTTCGCGCATCATTAACTCCATTAGTCCGCAACCGGTAAACAGTTCTAAAAATAAAGATTATTTGGCGATTTATTACTTACAGCCGATTAACAGGATAGTGCCTTAAAATTAATTAATTAGATTGTAATTAAGTTCGAACAATATTTGAATGTACTACTGTCATGAGTGCATAGTTTATACAATTTTAGTACTCCTGGAAGTGAATAGAAAATCGATTTAAAAAAATCCCATCTTTACATATAAAAATAAATCCCTGTCGGCTGGGCCTATAGGCGGAGGTAGATTTCGAAGAGTGCTCATTTCAACAAAAAAAAAAAAAATATGATTAGAGATAAACCCAGTTTAATAACTTCATTTGGCCGTTTATGAAACATTTTTTATGTCATTTTTCTGCAAAAACTGGTTTTATCAGAATCATCTTAAGAAAAATTTAGCTCAAATGTCCATTTTGACAACATATTTTGAAATAGATTCTGAATTTATTAAAAAATCGACCAAAACTGTACATTATACAGTTCCTAAATAACAAAAAACTGTCAGTTGAATGCATTTGAGAAAAAAATTGAATTTAAAAATGAGTCATAAAATAACCGGTTTGTTGTTTGAATACATCCTTAATTCTTTAATCATAATTCCTTCGGAAAATTTTGTGCGAAATACTCACTTTGACAGCATTTTTAAAAATATATTCTATCTATATCAAAAAACTGGCCAATGCGTCACAGTATATAGTTCCTAAATAAGAGGATCTGTAAATTGGATGCGTTTGAGAGCGAAAATGAAATTTAAAACGAGTCATAAAAAACGCAATTTGCTATGTGAAAACTTCCTTAAATTTTCAAATCACGATGATTTCAGAAAATTCTGTTCAAAATACCCTTTTTGGTAGCCTTTTTTGAAATATATTCCGTCTTTATCAAAAAAAAAAGACCAATGCATCGCATTATATAGTTCCTAAATAAGAGGATCTGTAAATTGGATGCGTTTGAGAACAAAAAGGGATTTAAAAACGAGACAGAAAAAAACGCAATTTCTTATTTGAATACTTTCTTCAATTTTCAGTCCCGATGACTTTCGGAAATTTTGTTCAAAATACCCTTTTTGGTAGCCTTTTTTGAAATATATTCTGTCTTTATCAGAAAATTGACCAATGCGTCACTTTATACAGTTTCCAAATAAGAGGATCTACCATTTGGATGCGTTTAAAATCAAAAATGAATTTAAAAATGAGACAGAATATAAGCAGTTTGGATTTGAGGATTTTTCTCCAACTCCTATTTTTGTTTAATTTCTTTTTGCTATACGAATTGGTCCTATGAAAAACTTGTCAATATAAAAGTTGTAAATATTTTTAAGAAAATGTAAAATAAATTTAATCAAAATCGATATCTTAAAATTTGACCGAGTTATGGATTTTTCTCTTTTTTCAGCGCCCTTTTTCTTTTCGTTTTTAATTTTTTTCGTCGGTAAAAGCTGGTCCTATCAAAAACTTGTAAATACAAAAGTTTTAGATAATTTTAAGAACATTTACAAAAAGTTTAGTTGGACTTGATATCTTGAAAATTGACGAAGTTATGAATTTTTTTCTCTCAAAATCCTTGTTTTTTTCGCTCCTTGAGCCCACTTCTAAATTTATCAGAAATCTGTCATGCATATACTTTTGGGCCCATTTTTAAGAAGTAATATAAACTTTAAAACGATTCGATATCTACTTTAATTAAGAAGTTATGGCGTTTTTTCGGTTTTCACAAAAACGCCCCCTATTCCGACCCTCTCGGTCCGATTTTGCCCATTAACGAACTTAGCCAAGATTTTATCCCCTTTGATTTTATGTTCCAGTTTGGTGGAGATTAGTGAATAACTATAGAAGTTATCGTGTCCATAAAAAAGTGATATATATATATATATATATATATATATATATATATATATGTATATATATATATATATATATATATATAGATAGATAGATAGATAGATAGATAGATAAACTGGTGCGATTGGAATAGGTAGTATTTCTTACGAAATCTACCTAAAAAAAGAGTGTAATGAGTATAGATTGAAGTTTTGGCCAAAATTTTGGAAACATTCTTAAATGTAAACCGCCTAAAAAACCATAAAATCCTTATTTTATCGCAATGGGCTTATTCTAATGGGTTTAGAAACAAAACATTTCTTGCGTAAAAAAATCCTATTTTCCCCCCTTTTTTTTAATAGTCACGGTGTTCTGGTGATCTGGAGGTAACGCTGGAATTCCGCGTAAACACATTTGCGTGAGTGAAAGAAACATTTAATTTCTTCTTCGCTCTACTTATAAAAACGAAAACAGCCATTTCTTTAACTGCGTTTCACATACTTCCTTCATTGTGAAAGACGGCTCATTTTGATATCATATAAAATGAAACTGAAGTATTAACAGTATTATCCGAATAGACGATTTTTCTGCCGAGTAGAATTGCCAGGTGGAGAGTCTTATTATTCAGAATGCTTGATTGGTACCACTTTTATTTATATACCGGGTGTCCCAAAAATGAATGATGGATTTTAAAATTCAATAACTTGCGAACGGTGACAGCTATTTAAAAAATTTTTGCAGGAGGGTTATGCATAATGTCGGGAGTTTTTTTACCGTAATTTTTTTATTTAGTTCGCATCTCAAACAACCGGTAGCGCTGACGGCAATTGAAGGTCAGGTCGACGCTTCACTCAGCACTGATCACATGGCCTTCAATCGCCGTCAGCGCCACCTATTATTTGAGATGCGAACTAAAATAAAAAATTACGGTAAAAAAGCTCCTGACATTACATCAGTCATTTTTGGGACACCCGGTAGATACTAGTACAGTAATCCCTTAAAGCTGTTGGTTATAAATTTTCCGAATTCCCTTCCTTAATTTAAAATCTATGGGCGTTTGATGCATTCTTATGTTTAAAATATCTCCCGAGGAAATTAATATTTTTAACTTCGTCTTTAAGTGATTTCTTCTTAAATAATGTCACTTTTTTCCTTAGTTTTAAAAATATTTCTAAAATCTATGCTTAATTTTATATGAAGTGTTAAAATTTTTCTTCCAGTTCGTCAGTTTTTAAGCCATACAATATTATGTGTTAAATTACATAAAATATTATGTGCATTATTATGTTAAAGTATAGTTTAAGCTACAGTAGCATTTCAACCGATCTAATCAAATTGTAGCTTTATTCTAAAATGGTTCTGATTTTTATCTTCATGCGACAATACATAAAACGGGTTAAACCAATGCAGAGTTGAATGATTATAATGATTTAAAAATATAATATTAATAATAATTTAAATCAATATGTAATAATTTTGAAAAAATATTATGCAAACGATTTAAAAATTTATTCATTATTTGTCCTTATATTTCTTTTATATTCTTTTTATTCGATGTTTGGCTGTTAGCAAGTTATGATCTAGTACGATAATATGTACTATTATTTCAATTTATGCATTAGAAATGCTATAATGTCACTTAATAAATTTTCAAAAATTTATTGTTTCATTCAAATTTAAAAAAACATACTAAATGTTAAAAAATGTCGTATGTTAATACCTTAAAAAAAAAAAAAAAAAAAAAAAAAAAAAAAAAAAAAAGTAATTTTTTTTTAGAGGCTTGAATAGAAAGACTTACGCCTATTTTCTCAACAACAGAACAAGCAGATGCACAAACCAACATGAATGAAGCAGCACATATATATCATGAAAAAACACCATTAATTTAACGCAAGGTAGAGAAAAATAAGTTTAGTTGTTTTGAAGTTCACTTCCTCATTCTGTTGTTGCCATAAATGATCATGGTCTCGCATATAGATTTATAATGGTCAACTGCCGAAAGACATTTTGCCGTTACGTACGTGATCTAACAGGCGCGTGGAAGGGAAGGTTATTGAAGTTCAAGTTACTCAATATCGTAACGGTCATCTGTTTCTAGGAAATATAGAACAACAATGCAGAGCCAAGTGATGTATTATTCTTCAGCTTATACAGTATTTTATTCATTACATATAGATACATCTATCTATATTATAAAGGACAAACGAATCCATCCGTAACGCTAACATCATTTTTGAGAATGGGAACTGTGAAGAATTAAATTTTACTTTTACAATTGTCGCTACTATTATTTTTTTTTAAAACATCGTTTGTTTTAATGTAGAGAAGAAAATGATGTTATTTTTTCTAAACCCGTATTTTCCCTCCTAGTTGAGTGACTAGCATCCTTAAGCTTCTTGAGTTTCAGATGCTAGGTCTCAGAGGAAATCGGAATGTTTCAGAGTGCGAACAACATTAGAGGAAAACAAAACAGTGTTTTCTCCGATAAAACGAAATTTTTTTTTAGAAAGTATAAATGTGTCTAGCACAGCGCTTTTACTTACTTTTTTCTTTTACGCACACTTTTTTTCAAGCTTTTGATTTCGGAGTGCCCTCATTTATCATAAACAAGCCCCCTTTTCCTCCCCCACTTAACATGTTATTTTCCATAAATAATCTTTTCACTAACATGTAATAATTTGATACAAACTACATTGTCATTTTCTTCCATTTTAAGTTTAATATTATTTTTCATAATATTAGCCAAGTATCATGAAAAATAAATGTAGCATTAGAAGAAATTTTAACAATTATATGATGATTGGTGATCAACAGATTGTAAAAATTCCCAAATTAGAATTTGAAAATTTGACTTATTTAGATGTTCTGAAATTATTATTAAACATGAAGAATTAAAAAAAAAAAAGTGGTGGAAAAAGAATATTGCATAACGATTAATCGAAATTTTCGGGAAGATGGGAAAAACAATGAAATATGCTTATAAATAGACAGAGCTATTGCCATATTGAATTATCAATAAATTATTAGATATAGTGGGACTTTTCCGTCATTTTAAGTATAACATATTGGATTTCTGTGCCTAGTGTGGGGACTTAAGATGGATTTAATTAAAAGAAATTTGTATTTTTTGCCAATTTAAGGGTTTATATTATTAGGGTTTCGTTCCTCTGAAATTCCTAATATTCTTTGGAATTCGATTTTCTTGCTATTTTAAAAACTATTGTGATTTATTAATGATTTGACATTTAAAATTTCGTTTAAAAGACTTTTTTCGGCTTTTAAAAATTAAAAATTTTATTTATATAGCCGCTAATTTTTTTTTCATTTTGGATTTTCGAAAAATTTGAAACTTTGGATTTTATGTAAATAATTTAATTTGAGCATTTTTAATTTGATTAAAATAAATAATTTTCTTTTTTAATTATTTTAAAATTAAATATATTGGTGTTACCATCTACGTATATAAGAATTCAGTAATCATAAATTAGTAATTTAGGTTTATTAATTAAAGTACAAGTTGTTTTGAAAGAAACATTAAACGAGACCCCCTGTGCGATCTGCGATCATACTTACCCACTTGTTTATCAAAATCCAACGTTCAAATATTTAGAATTACAAAAATGCCTGAGGTTTGTTTCAAATTTAAATTTCTTAAAAGGCGTATATAGACAACAGAGAGAAAATGTGTTCAAGCCAGGATTTCAACTCCAGCAGCCGTACAGCGCGCCGAAATTCTACCAACTGAACAACTTATAACTCAGAACTATAACCAACCCTGCACTTTTTACAGCATATGTTGGCAAGGCTACAACTGCAGCACACCTTACGTTTGGTTCAAGAATAATTAGGAGCAAAGTTATAGCCCAAAATATAAAATGGAAATGAACTTTCTGAAACCGGAAATCACCGTTTAAAACAATCACAAAAAGTAAACAATACATTTTAATACACAAACATATACTATATAATATATCCACAAATATATAAATATCTATAAATATGGTGAATTTTCAAACTGATAAACTTAATGCATATTTTTTTTTCTATCAAGGTTTGTACGGGTGCCATTATATTTTCTAGATAAAATGTCAGTATTTATTTATTATTATTATTATTATTATTGTATAAAAGAATAAATATAGTTCTTCAAATTTCACTTTATTTAAAGGGACATTTTCCATAAAAAATACTGGGACTGTAGAATTTCCTGGCCTTGAAATTCAAGGACCTATACGAACCCTGGCTGTATCAAAATCTTAGTTTGCATTTTGCAAAAAACTGCGTCTTTCATTGTGTATACGTGTACGGAAAACATCATTTCTTAAAAAGTTTTAAAGATATTGAAATATAATTTTGTCACAAAGTTTTATTATCTATAGGTATTGTTATGAAGTAAATTTTAATACATTAATTTTAGAGCTATTTTTAATAAAAAATGTGCATTAATGTGTTTTGTGGTACATATTATTGATTTTAAAGGGTATTGCAAATCTTTTGCTTCATCACACAGGTGAGTGATTTACTAATGTGCTGTTGAAAAAAAAAAAAAAAAAAAAAAAAAAAAAAAAAAAAAAGAAAGAAAGAAAGAAGAGGAGTATATTGAATGGATTTCGTTATAGAAGGTTTGGCATAAACGCAATTCTTTACTGAAATTTAACTAAATATTTTATAAATTTGAAAAGTTAATTAAAATTTCATTAAGAATTCCATTTACATGAATTCATAGTTTTATTCCCCATCTTAACTAAATACCCATGTGTTTGATAAAAATCTTGTGTCTGACAAGTGTCTGGTAAAAGTTTGATATCTTTCAAAAAACATACCCCGAAGATAGGCATATATACGTTAAAAGGTGTAAGGAGTTGTGTAAACTACAATTTGTACGGATTTCGGAGATTTCGTCTGGCTACAATGTTATAAAACCTGTCCCCATTTTTGTTTCAACGTCCTGAAAGAAAAAACAGTCATTAACTTGAGCTGAGAAAACGATAAGGTATATTCTTATGCGCTTATTATTACAAAGAATATACAATTTACAAAAATGAGCAAGTATTAAAAAAATAAACAAAGAACAAGTATTGAATGATCATATAGATTAAAGATAGCTTTTCTTTCTTCTTTGACCCAGACGATCATCAGAAAATAAAGACAATGAATGTCATAGTAATTCTCTGTAACTAATTTGCTTATTCTTGCATAACAAATATGAAAATAAGGCTGTCTGATCTCTATACTTATGTAAATTCAGTTTGTTTCACAAGGCGTATACACAATTCTGTGCATCATTTTATAGAACTTTCCAATAAAGTTGAAAAAAAAATGCATTCGGTTTGTCTGACAGTCTGGCAACGCTTTAACTCCCGTAAATGTATTCGGATTTTCATGCAATTGATACAGTTTATTTAAGGTCACCAAAGCATGTATAGTACTACATATGAAGCATGTATGACTAATGGTTCATTTACTGGGACACTCAAAATAATTCGGTTACATTATGGCACATGGGAAAAAATCGTTTGGAGAATATTTTAATGACATTGTGATATTTCAAATGTCTTGAAACTGATATAAATAACTGAATTTCACTGTGGTCACGTTAAAACACACCATTCACAGCATATTTTATTAATTTATAGGGACACACAAAATAAATAAATTACAGTACTGTCTTTGCGTAATAATTGCTGGAGAGTACATTTTAAAATTCAGTATGCGCTGTTAAATTTAGTCAGTTTTTTGCATATTACATAAACTAGCTGTTACCCGTGACGTCGTTCACGTAGCATTAAAAAAAAGATAAACGCTTTAATTAAACAAAATGTTTCATTAACAATAATTTAAAACATATATAACTAACACATATCTTATGGGAGGCTATGCAGTAGTTTTTCTTTATAGGGGACTTAAAGAACTCAGTCAAATAAAAGGGAAATGTGTTAGATATTATGAACAATCGCGAAAATGAAATTGCAACCACTTATACTGTAGAACAACTGTAACGCACCTCAATTGAACAGAAATCATGTTGAAGTGCATTTCACAATTTCATATCAAAGAAAGAAAAATCATGTGTTAAACCTAGGTAATAATAAACTATCCAACATTTCCATAATATATAACTTCGCCGGCCCATTCTTTTCTGCAGATATGTATATGATCTATATGTTTGTAAATATTCTAAATACAATGTTAAAATTTTGCTTAGTTAGAAAAAGTATAACGAAGATTAAAATTCACCTTTAGCCTTTTTTAATAACAGACAGAAACGTACTTGAATTCTTTTGTACAATCCTGTATATTACGTGCAGATACGACCGCATATTTAGCTTAAATTATTCAAAAGAAAAAGAAAAAAAAAAACGATTAAAATCATTGAATTCATATTTCCGTGAATCGCTATTGCACAGGTGACCATATATCCAGTTTATTGTATAGTCCGATACATGATTTATTTAAATTCTACAAACATCTCTTATTATACCAAATAAAGCTGAACTTCAGCATGCATTAGTTTTCTTTAAAATACATACGATAATTGAAAAAGCTCTTCAGCCATCTTTTCTAATCGACCATATTTTGGATACAATATCTGAGATCTGGACACCGGTCCAAAATCTTTTATGCGTCTCTGTAAATGAACAACAAATGTGATGCAAATCATATTTAACTGCAAGCATATTGTAGTAAATTTCAGTATTTATCATTGTATTGATTATCTCAGTAATTCAGTTTCATCATGTTTGAAATAGTGTAACGCAATTAAAATACGCTGGGAATATTTTTTCCCCGTAGACTATTATATTGTCGAACATTTGTCTGTGATTTTGTAAATGAATGTTATATCTTTGCACCCCATTTTCTACAGAAATCCTTGGACGTCACAATTGGTAAAAAGTTGAATTTTATAGCCTCGAACCGAAAGAAAGAAAAAGGTTCATTTTTATTACGGATTAATATCTGGAAAAACTACTAAAATATTTATATTCTTGTAAAGTCTTCTAAGTGTAAAAGAAATTTTATATAATCGTCTGCTTGATATAAGAAGGAAAACAATATTCCTCTGACGTCACAATTAGTAAAATTGCGGTTTTTAACCTCGAACCGAAAAACAGAATAGGGTTCATTTATTTATTTCATTTTGTTTCATCACGTGAAAATCCTTCAATTGAAAATTAATTACAGAAGAGAAATAATTATTCCGGTTTTTTTATTTTCTGGCAACGAAAAAAGAAAGATGAAAAATATTATGGAAAATTTTTCAATTTATTCTGTATGAAAAATAGTGAAATTTTGAATTATTAAGAAAAGTATTTGAATAAAATAAATAAAAATTAGCCTATGTTCATTTCAGGCCAATAATTTATCTATATACAAAAATTCAAAGACATTAATCCATCCGTTTTGAAGCCAAGTTCATTCCAATTTTCGGACACACTTTCACATTTATAATATATATAAGGATTCTACACCTCATATACAGGTCTGCACAAAAGTATTCGCACATTATTCTTCTTACAAGAGGAAATTGTTGAATTGAATTTTTAACTGAAATATATGCATCACTTAAATGAACTAAATTTTTGAATACATGCTGTTAATAGATACAAATCTGTGTATCATATACAGGGATGCTAAAAAATTCGGGTAATTTTTTTGAGAACAGCTGAAATTTGGTTTTGAAATGCGTTACACATTTCCATATAGTGAAATTAGACGTAATATTTTAATTTTTTAAACGGTTTTTTGTTACATCTTTCTAAATGTGTTGGGAAGTGCTTCATAATCTATGTTCGATTTCATGATCTTTTCTTTTCTTTTCTTTTCTTTTTCCTTCTTTTTTTTTCGTTCTATAGTGCTCTTTTATTTAATTTTAACTTTTGTTGTTTAAGAACTCCGATTTCAAGTATATTTATAATATTTAAAAAGTAATTTAATGTGAAAGAAAGTTTTGAAGTGACACAATATTTGACTATTTATTTTTTATTTTATTTTATTTTATTTTATTTTTTTGAGTCAGGTTAAAAGAAAACATCTCAAAAACTTCATTAGGTAAAACTCAGATTTAGAATACATCATTTTACGCATGCAAAAAATGATAAAAAAATTTAGAGCGTAAAACTAAAATAATTATTCACTAAAAGGTACTTTTTTCGCATCTACAAAAAAAAAAAAAAAAAAAAAAAAAAAAAAAACGGAAATTGACATACTACTCATAAATATAAGTATGCAAAATTACCCCTTAAAAAATCTATTTTCGGACTTCTCTAGCTTTTTTAATTTGACAAAGTTTACTAAGTTAATTTTCGCAATATGGACCTGCAGCTTTTCAATTGATAAACAAAACTTTGGTATGAGAAATCAACCCAATTTCATCATCTACTGAGAATTCCAATGGTCAATGTATATTAACTGGTGTGTTGAGAAATACACTGTAAAAAAAATTCAAGAGGTTACTAAAAATTTCTTAGTAAATTTGTATTCCACAGAACTTTTTAGTAACCATTAGAAACTTTTTTTTTTTTTTTCCTGCAAGGTGAAACAAACATTTTTTTTTTTGTAAACTGAAGAAAAGAATTTTTTGTATAACTAACTTAAAACTTTTTAGTATGAGCCACCAAGCAAATTTTAGTAATAGCTCCAAAATTATTTTTAGTAACCATTACGTGTGCCCGAAGGGCAAAAGCCTCCTTCGAGCTGCATTCAGTGGGTAAAAAGACAGACTTCTGAAACGGAAGATTTTCGGAATAGCCGCAATAGATGACAGCACCAAACATTGCGACCTGCTCTATTTTGACATGTTTCTAAAGGGGAGGGGAAGTTCAGAGATCATTACCCATGGTAACTGCTACGACAGGATTTTCATAATCCCTTTATTTAACAAGTACTTACATTGCCTACATTCGGTGCATATTTGGCGGCGGCCAGCATCGAATCCAGGTACTTTCAGCCTGGATGCTATGACCACTAGGCTATCACGGCCACACCAAGTGAGTTTTAGTAATAGCTATTAAAAATGTAAAACTATTAACTCTATTCGTTGCGAGCTTTTTTTCTAGTAATTCTTACAGATTCCTTGTAACCGAGTAAGATTACTAAAATTTTTTTAGTAATTACAAGGATCACTAAAATTTTTTTAGTAGATCGACCCTTTTTTTTTACAGTGTAGGAACAACAAATAAAATCGTGTTTTTAAGCTTACTGTGCAAATACTATGGACTTTTGTGTATCTTGCAGATCTGCAACATCGTGATAAGAAGGGTTACTAAAATAAATAATATATAAATGAATGATTTTTTTGCACAAAAATTATGTGTTGAATACTTGTCTTTCAGATTAATATAAAAAAAATCGAAATCTTTTATGCAATAACTTACACAAGATGTTTTAATAGTGCATTAGTTATTTGTATACATATTTAACACACAGAGAGTTTGTTTTACATTAATATTTTACTAGACTATTTGCGCTATAATGCACATTTAAACACTGGAAAAATCAATAAACTTCTGAAATGTGTAAAAAAAAAAGTTTTTAAGAAATTTTAATTCTAATAATAATGTGTCATAAAGATTGAAATGTAAATACCGGGTGTCCCGAAAATGACTTATGGATTTTAAAATTCAGTAACTTGCAAACGGTGACAGCTATTTGAAAATTTTTCCAGGAGGGTTATGTACAATGTCAGGGGTTTTTTTACCGTAATTTTTTATTTTAGTTCGCATATCAAACAATAGGTGGCGCTGACGGCGATTGAAGGCTGGGTGATCAGTGCTGAGTGAAGCGTCGACCTGGCCTTCAATCGCCGTCAGCGCCACCTATTGTTTGATATGCGAACTAAAATAAAAAATTACGGTAAAAAAACTCCTGACATTGTACATAACCCTGCTGCAAAAAAATTTTAAATAGCTCTCACCGTTTGCAAGTTATTGAATTTTAAAATCCATCAGTCATTTTTGGGACACCCGGTAAATACACTTTCAAAAGCAATTCAAGTTACCATCCTCATGTGTTTATATACAACAAATTGTTTAAATCATAGAAAAGTTTTAGTAAGCAACCTCAGAAGTGTTTCGAATTCTCTATAACACATGATTGTTTGCAAAAGTCATTATGAAAGGTAAATTTAGGTATGTACATATAAAACATTTTTAATTCTATGAAATTTGCATAATTATAGAATCATTCAGTGTCGCTCATGAATTAATTACCTTTCAATTAGTATGAAAATAAAAGTTTGGCTAGAGGAACAGAAAACTACTTTAGGTTATAATAATTATGTATATTTATTAAACATGTATAATTAATTAGTCATACTGTATATTTATGTATGCTTTAATAATATAAAAAAATAGACTTAAACATTTTCGTTTTCGTTTTCTGCCTAAAATATAAAGATAGTCAAAATCCGGTATCAGTTTCTGTTTCCGTCTTGAAAACATGTTTCCAGCAATCATTAATTAAAATTACAGACTTAGAAAACTAAGTCAAAAGTTAACTTGTAAAGTGCTTTTCTTTCTTTCTTTCTTTTTTCTATTATTTATTCTATATTATTTATTATTATAATTTTTTTAATAATTTAAATCTTTGTTTTTTAATTTCTTCAAAATTAATATTGAAATCTGTTTAATAGATTATTATTTAAAATATTATTTATTACTATTCAAATTTTCGGTAGAAAATATTGGTTCTCACATAATGTTCCATATTCTTCTAAGAAAGAAGAATATTCATTTTATAAATTCCAATTGAGTTGTAAAATGTTTATTTTAATAAGTTAAAATTTATTATTTATATTATTTCATTACATTATGTAAAGTTAAAAACTGATACTTTAAAAAATATATAATATTTCAGGATTTTCACATTGTTTAAAAAACAAATGCAAACTTAAAATGTGCAGATGTAATTTAATAATTTATATAATAAGAATTATTATATTGATATTTCCTTCATTATTTCCCTTAACCAGATTTATGCTTTATCATTCATAATAAATTGTTATGTATTCAGATGATTTTAATTTTTTTCACCAAAATATAGTGTATGATTTCTAATATCATTTTCCTATGTCTTAGCTCGAGTTAGAAATGGTTTTGACAATGTTTTTGGTGCATGTGCCCCTTTTTTCACAGATTTTAATAAAGAATAGATTTAGATAGGTGTAAAGGGAAATCATTTCTACCTATAGAGAAATTTCAAAACATAAAATGAAAATAGTGAATGTTCGCTCCTCTCGCTCCTCTGTAAAAACGGCGCCAGGTGGGCGCGGAAGCAATTGGTTTTTTTTCCGTCGGTTGTGATCAGAGTTAGATTGGCACCTGTGCGTGTCGGATGTTCTATCCGAGAAATAAATATTTTTTTGTGAGGAACAAGTGTTTTTAATGGTGTCGTCTTCAGTTGGCCCTGTCAAGCGTGAGGGCCGGAGACCTATGGATGTGTTTTAGTGTTTTAATTCGTGAAAAAAAAGTAATCAGTGTGTTATTATGAAGAATAACAAAGACATATCGTGATAAATAAGAAATTGTGAAAAAAGAACAATTTGAAGAATAACAAAGAGGTTTTGTGAAGAATAAGTTATTGTTTTCGAATTCAAGAGTTGTGATATTCATCATATGATATGAAGAGATCAATCTACGTATAGAATTAAGAAAGATAATGATTAGAAGCCGTTTCGAGGTAACGTTGAGTACACTTTTTAGATAAAGTTGTTATTGTTTAATGAGTTTCGTTTTGACTTTTAAGTTGATTTTGTTAGTTTGGTTTCGGTTTGAAATTTAATGTTGAAGTGATTTTGATTTCGAATAAGTTTTATAACTTTGAGTTTAGTTTCGTTTTTTAATTTGAATGTTTTGAGTTTGATTTTTATTTAATGAAATTACTTGGGTTCTCTTGTCGAACAAAATGTCGTTAACAAAATTAAAGAAAAATGAGTTAATTGAGGTTGCTGAAGAAGTTCAACTTACGCTACCTTCGAGGCCGACCATACTGTCGATAAAGGAATTAATTGAAATGAGTGAAATTTATAAGAATAATTATGACCTTGTGGAGACTGTTATTGAATCGGTGACTCAAAAGGAAAAAGACAATGAAAAAAGGGCTGAACGGGAGAGATTAGAAAGGGAATCGGCGCTTGAATTAGAAAAAATTAAACTTGCGCAGTTAGAAAAACAATTAGAACTTAGTAATATCCAGAAAGAAGCGTCGAATAAATTCAGTGAAGTAGCAATAAAAAGCGATTCTGAATTATCAAATTGTAGTTTAGAAAATTTGTTAAAAAGTGTTAAAACATTAACCATTCCACCCCCTTCGCGTGCAGAATCGTATAATCTTTTTTTCCAGTCACTAGAAAAAGCGTTTAAAACAAAGAATGTTCCGGAGGACTTTAAAGCAGAAATTCTTTTAAATATCTTAGGAGAAAAAGCCGCTAATTTAATGGTATATTTGAGTGAGGATGATTTAAGTAAATATGAAAAACTTAAAGAAGTTGTATTAAAAGAATTTCAATCCTCCCCACACGAAATGTTAAACAATTTTCGGAAGGCACAAAAATTCCAAAACGAAAGTTATGTCCAATTCGCATCGCGATTAACAGCAACATTTGATTATTATTGTCAGTTAAGAAAGGTTAATGATTTTAAGGGATTGTGTGAATTAATGATTTCCGATAAAATCTTTCATTCGTTAGATCGTGAACTCCAAGTTCACATAGGTGTAAAACAAGGAGAGGATTGGTACACTCCACAAGAATTATCGAGATACTGTGATATTTATGTGTCATCTAAGAATAAATGTAAAACCGAAAATAACGCGTTTTCACGTCCGCAGTTTGGAAACAATTCTCAAAAATTTCGTAATGCATATAGTCCACAAAAGAATTCTAAGGTGTTTGTGTCGGAAGTTAAAACTCCGAAATGTGTTCTTTGTAAATCTAATGGAAATCATTATCTTGATATGTGTCCTATTTTAAAAAAAATGCTAGTTAGTGAACGAATTGAGTTCGTTAAAAATAGTCAATTGTGCTTTAATTGTCTTAATCACCATAAGGTTAGCAATTGTTCTGCGAAATTCAATTGTGCTATTTGTAAGAAACGGCACAGTACTTATTTACATATAGAGAAAAAATTAGATGAAGGGCGTACGCAGGGTGATGCAAGAGGTACCAATCAGGAATACAAACCGTTTGGAATGTCAGGTGCCGCGTTAGATCCAAGATCAAATGTTTTTATTCCAAAAGGAGCATGTGGTGATAACTTATCAGCCGAGAATAGAGAATCGTTATCTTTCACAGCCACAAATATTAATGTTAACAAATCTCGTATGGTTTTGCTGAGCACAGCTAAAGTAATGATCGCGGATAATTTCGGAATATTCCATGAAGCGCGTGCATTATTAGACAATGGAAGCCAGTCATGCTTCATATCGAAACAGTGCGCTGACAGATTTAATTTGAAGAGGGAAAAAATAAATCTTGTGGTTTCTGGCTTAAATAAATCATCGTCAGTGATTAATTCGGTGGTGAAAACAAAAATTGCGAATCATAGCAGAACTTTCGAAAAAAGAGTAGAGCTTTTGATAGTTTCGAATATAACAGATTACACACCCGCTAAGAAATTTAGCATTGATAAGCTCGATTTAGAGAATTTAACATTAGCAGACGAAAGTTTCAATACGCCAGGTGTTGTGGATATTTTATTGGGCGCACGATTATTTTATGAAATTTTAAAATCCGGTCAAATGAGAATCCCCGAGACAGATATAATTTTGCAAAATTCAGTATTTGGATTTATTGCAACTGGGAGTGTTGGGATTGAAAATGAAACTTCTGTTCATTGTGGGTTAATTTTGGAAAATCTAGACACAACTTTGAGAAAATTTTGGGAGATTGAAAATGTTGAGGCAGAAAGGGTGCAAACCGATGAGAATTTGATATGTGAAGATCATTTCATGAAAACTCATTTCAGAAATGACGATGGTCGTTATGTCGTTAGAATGCCGTTAAAGGTGGACCCGCCATGTTTGGGAGATTCAAAAGATATTGCGGCAAAAAGATTGAATTCTCTTTGGCGACGTTTGAGAAGAGAACCTGAGTATCTAAAATTGTATAGGGAATTCTTAACTGAGTATGAAGAATTAGGTCATATGCAGGCAACTAACGACAATCCAAAATATATTATGCCTCATCATGGAGTTTATAGGCCGAATAATAGTACTACGAAATTACGGGTCGTATTTAATGCTTCTCAAGCAACCTCATCTGGACAATCTCTTAATGATAAGCTATATTCTGGATTTGTTGTCCAAGATGATTTATTTTCAATTTTGTTGAGATTTAGGAAGCATACTGTAGTGTTCACCGCGGACATAAAAAAGATGTAAAGGCAAATTTATATTAGTCCCGATCAGTGCGATTTACAATGTATTTTATGGAAGGGTAATGAGAATGAAATTATACGCGTTTTTAAGTTGCTCACTGTAACCTACGGAACCAAATGTGCACCGTTTTTAGCAACGAGAGTGCTTCAACAGCTATGCCACGATGAAAAGGAGAAGTACCCTTTAGGTGCCGCTGCTGGCCAGGATTTTTATGTCGATGACATCCTCAGCGGTGCGAATGACATATTTACGGCCATGGAACTTCAGAGACAGTTAATATCTCTATTACATTCTGGTGGACTGGAACTTCACAAGTGGAGCTCTAACAAGGAATTGTTATTGAAAAATGTTTCTTCCTCAGAAAAAGAGTATGATTTTGATTCTGGGGAATCAGAAACTGTAAAAACGCTCGGTCTTCTATTTAATCCTAAAAATGATACATTTTGTTTTAAAATTCAACATTTTGAGAATTCTGTAACTAAGAGAGCAGTCTTATCAGACATTGCACGGTTATTTGACCCTTTGGGTCTTTTAGGTCCTGTGATAGTTACAGCAAAAATTTATTTGCAGAAGTTGTGGCTCCTTAAGCTTGATTGGGATGATGAGATTCCACTGCGAGAAAAAAAGGCTTGGTTCAAATTTCGCCAAGAACTGACAGAGTTGAGACATTTGCAAATTGATCGCCACGTTTTATGGCCAAAGTTCCAACAAATAGACTTGATAGGATTCGGTGATGCATTTCAAGAAGCTTATGGCTGCGTTATTTACCTTCGATCTATCTCCGAATCAGGCGAATCCAAGGTGTCACTCCTGTGTAGTAAATCGCGTGTGGCACCCCTCAAGAAGATTACGATCCCAAGATTAGAGCTCTGCGCCGCAGAGCTGCTTTCGAAATTAACTGTCAAGGTACTTTCATCCTTAGATGTTCAAATTCGCGGAGTATATTTATACTCAGATTCGACAGTAGTGCTGGCATGGATTGCTTCACCACCTCAAACTCTTAAAGTTTTTGTGTCAAATCGTGTCTCGAACATTCAAAATAGTACTAAAGACTTCTCTTGGAACTATGTAAAAACTTCTGAGAATCCAGCTGATTTAATTTCACGTGGTGTTAGTCCGACGAAAATTCTCGATTTAAAACTGTGGTGGAATGGGCCTGATTTCTTGCACAGTCAGGAAAGTTATAATTTTGAGAAGGAACTGTTAACTGTAGCTGAAACACAGGAGTTCCAGCAAGAACTCAGACTGAACTGTAATTATAAGAACTCCGAAATAAGTTTTATCAATGAAATTTCAGACATTGATTATTTATTTAATATCACTAATTCTTATGTAAAACTAATTAGAATCATTAGTTTTATTTTTAGGTTTATTTCTAATGTGAAATCTTGTGCAAAGGAAAAAAGACCTTTATCTCCTGCTGAATTGAAGAAAGGTAAAATGGTTTTAATAAAATCTGTACGATTGCAGGTATTTTCTAGGGAGATAAAGGCTTTGAAGGAGAAAGGGAAAATTAAAGAATTTAATGTTAGTAGTTTATCTCCTTTTATTGATGATGAAGGAATTCTTCGCGTGGGTGGCAGACTTGTAAACTCTAATTTACAAGGGGATGTTAAGCACCCCATACTATTGCCTAAAAGTCACAAATTTACTCAAATGATTTTTAGATATTTTCATATAAAAAATTATCATGTGGGCCCCCAAACGTTGTTATATGCTGTGCGCCAAGAATATTGGCCTCTGGGGGGACGATCAATTGCAAGAAAAACTGTACATAATTGTGTAGTATGTTTTAAGGCTAGCCCTAGGCAAACAAGCCAAATTATGGCACCTTTACCCAAAGAAAGAGTAACCATTAATCCACCTTTTTCAAATTCAGGCCTGGATTGTTGTGGACCTTTCTTAATAAAATATAAAAATCAAAGAAAGGGTATTTATCAAAAAATTTATGTATGTGTATTTGTTTGCCTTGTGACGAAAGCCGTTCATTTTGAAATGATTATAGAGTTATCGGCTGAAGCCATGATAGCATGTTTAAAGAGATTTTTTGCACGCAGAGGTTTGGCAGCTCATCTTTTTTCTGACAATGGCACTAACTTTCAAGGTGCTGCTTCCCAAATAAGGGAAGTATTTGCCTTATTTAAAAATACTAATGTAATTAATTATTTGTGTTCTGAAGGTGTGTCATGGCGCTTTATCCCTCCACAGTCACCTAATTTTGGGGGACTCTGGGAAGCGGGGGTAAAGTCTTTCAAACACCATTTCAAAAGAGTTGTAGGTGAGCACAAACTTACATTCGAGTAATTTTTAACAGTGAGCAATCAAATCGAGGCAATTTTAAACAGCCGACCTCTGACACCGCTTTCAGCTGACCCTAATGATTATAATGTTTTAACTCCAGGGCATTTTTTAATCGGTAGGCCACTTAACGCTTTACCTGAGATTGACTTATCATGTGTAGAAAATAATCGATTGTCTAAATGGCAACTATTAACAAAATTGGTTCAAACTATTTGGAAAAATTGGACCAGAGATTACTTAAATAACTTACAGCAGAGGTCGAAGTGGCACATAAGTAATAATGACATTAAACCAAATATGGTTGTACTATTAAAAGAAAACAACTTACCGGTATGTACCTGGGTAATTGGTAGGATAGAAGGTGTAATTCGTGGGAATGATGAAAAAATAAGAGTAGTTTTAGTAAAAACGCCTAAGGGCATTTATAAGAGAAGTATCTCTAGTGTAGCAATTTTACCTATTTCAGATAATGTTATGGAAGCTTGTTAAATTTTACTATCGTATAATTATTATTGAATTTGGTATTTTATTCGTATATTCTGGTTGTATATATATTGTGTTATTTTCATTGTATCTATTGTGTGTGTAATTGAAATTGTATATCATTAATAGTGTAAATTGATTGAAACCTTTGGGTTTCAAGGGGGGGGGGGGGAGTATGTTCGCTCCTCTCGCTCCTCTGTAAAAACGGCGCCAGGTGGGCGCGGAAGCAATTGGTTTTTTTTCTGTCGGTTGTGATCAGAGTTAGATTGGCACCTGTGCGTGTCGGATGTTCTATCCGAGAAATAAATATTTTTTTGTGAGAAACAAGTGTTTTTAATGGTGTCGTCTTCAGTGAAAATAGGTTAATATTTGAAAAGCTATTAAAGGAACAAAATTATTATTCTTTTGATGATAAACTAGCACTAGCGAGTATTTTTATATTCAATTATAAAACAATTTACAAAAATTTTCTGTCTGGTAGGTTTACAAAGTTTTTCTCTCTGGGAAAACCTATTCTAGTATAAGGTAGCGAATTTTTTTCAAACAAATGGTATGAAAAAAAAAAAAAAAAAAAAAAAAAAAAAAAAAAAAACAGTCGCCTGGATAGATTTACACCGTAATCAAAAGTTTAATATGTTAAAAATATGCACCCATACCCAATCGAGATTTGGAGGTTCTACGACATAGTACGTAATTAATATAGTATAATATAGAAGTCTTTGTTCTCATAATGAAGATCTGGTTATAGTTTTTATCTTTATTCTAAATGCCTCTTAAAAGTAGAAAATATCACTACGTGATATTTTGGGGCTTGGGGACGAGCTACCTGTATGCGTGTTACTTACACTGTAAAAAAAAAAAAAAAAATCAAGAGGTTACTAAAAATTTTCTAGTAAATTTGTATTCCACAGAATTTTTTAGTAACCATTACAAACTTTTTTTTTTGCAAGTGAAACAAGCATTTCTTTTGTAAACTGAACAAAAGAAGTTTTTGTATAACTAACATAAAAATTTTTAGTATGAGCCACCAAGAAAATTTTAGTAATAGCTCCAAAATTATTTTTAATAATCATTACGTGCGCCCGAAGGGCAGGAGCTTCTTTCGAGCTACATCCAGTCTTCTGAAGCAAAAGATTTTCGACAAAACCGCAATAGATGGCAGCACCAAACTCGCTACCTGCTCCGACAGGATTTTCATAATCCCTTAATAACCGAGTACTTACACTACATACATTCGAGGCGTATTTTGCCGTGGCCAGTATCGAACCCGGACCTTTTAGCCTGGAATCCATTACTATAACCATTATGCTATCAAGGCCACACCAAGTGCGTTCTAGTAATAGCTATTAAAAATATAAAACTATTAACTCTATTCGTTGCTAACTTTTTTCTAGTAATTCTTACAGATTTTCTTGTAACAGACTAAGATTACTAAAAATTTTTTAGTAATTACAAGGATCACTAAAGTTATTTTAGTAGATCGACTTTTTTTTTTTTTTTTTTTTTTTTTTTTTTTTTTTAACAGTGTAAACTGCTCAGAATCCTTCGTTATTCTCACCAGTTATTTTTTATTGTAAAGTTTGCTTTATTTAGTCGCAGCATTTTTTCGATTCCATTATAAAAAAAATAATTCTTTTTCAAAACCAATGGTAAAAAAATAAAAATTAATCATAAAGATTTCGTTGGGAAAGGATTAAATACCTTATTATAAATAAAATGCTTAGTCTAAAATGTTTCTTTATCTATTTTTCGGCATTTTTTATATGTTACTTACCCATCATACGCAGTATATATGCGGTAAATCTTACAATCATTATAAAAATCGAAAAAAAATTTTTTTTAACGGATTTATATGGTTTAGACACTGAATATTCCGAAAAATATATTTTTAGAAAAAAAATGTTGTCCATCTGTCTGTAAGCGCTCTATCTCCCGAACAAATTGAGATGAAGATTTAAAACTCGGTAAGTACTTAGTACGTAATAATGGAATAAAACCTATTGAATATAAGTAACCTCGATTATGCGGAAAATTTTTTTTCGGACTCTAAAAATATTTGTTCTGATGAAAGACAAATAAAAATTTTTGGACTTTTTTACTTCAAAAAGTAGTTGTAAAACGTATTAAAAATATATAAATTTTGCATAAAGAATGAAATGAGACGGATAATTAATTGTCGAGATATTTATAATCCTATTTTCCACACTCTTCGATTTTTCATGACTCTGTATTTCATTAAAATTTCAATTCAAAAATATAATTTAATTGGAAATGAGGCATTTCATCCGAATCAGTAAACTGTTATTTAATAGGTTTATCATTTTTGGAGTTATAAAGATGTTTCTTTTACTACTTGATTAATACGTCGACCAAAAAACTATCGCCCAACATAAGATTAACCCTTAAGCGGTAACCATGGGTCACTAGTGCCTCGGTCAAATTTTCTTTCCTTGCTAGCTTAGAGGAGGGAGTGGGGAGCGGGACTAAACTACCCTGAAAAAAATAGTACACTAGTAGGCTATCAGCTCCCGAAACGCCGATGTTTTAGTGCATTCACAGCCGACGTAAGAGCCAGTCAAAATTTCGAAAAGGCACGAGTGACCCAGGGTTACCATTTACGTTGACGAAAAGTGTAAGGTAAGAAAAAATTTGTTTGGTTAGGAATTGATGTTGTTTTCATAAAAAATTCATAAATGTGCATTTTGTGACACAAATAAGGACAAAAAAATCTTTATTTGCTGCAGCAAGTGTCACAGACCTGTGTGCGAGGAACACAGACATCAAATCTGTTTCGATTGTTTATAAATGATGATATCAGTGTTGCTGTAATTTTTCATTATTATATTTTTTGTTTAATTAAATAAAGTTTGATAATTAACATCATTTTCATAAATAAAATTGATTAAAAACTAATAAAATTTCTATTTCATTGTAAATTGTACCTATTTATAAGTTAAAATTTATAAGTTTTATGCTCAAAACTTAAGCATTTTTTTAATTTATACCGGCTATTTTTATTTTTTTTTGTGAAAGTACCATTCTTGATCTTCAATTTCCCGTTTGAAACAGCAAAAAATGTCAATTCTATCCAAAGTTATGATTTTTTAAAGAAAATGTGCATTTTTCACATTTTTATTTGTTTATTTAAACATATTGTTTAAACAAATTAATAAATCAGCAATATTGTGACTGATTTTTGTTCAAGGGTATTTGATGTAATATCATGAATTTTTTTAGAATTTTTAAAGCACTTTAAACCACTTTTTACAGCGCTAAGCACGAGTGACCCATGATTACCGTTTAAAGGTGCCGAAAAACACGTTACTGTTTAAGGGTTAAATGCCAATAATGGCTTATCGTAAATGACACATGCACTTGACATTGAATACGTTACATGTGTTTGTATATCATAACTGATTTTTAATTTGACAATTAATTTTATTTTTATAAATCTTTTACTAATTTATTTATTCTTTGTAATTTAAAATAGAAATTAATCCAATTTGTATAATTTTAGAGTAGTTTGGCGATTTATATAATTTGTCGAAATGGATTGATGGGATAATCAAGTAGTATCCGCAATTCCGTAATAGAGCATTACTATGTGTTAAAAATATTTAAGGGTGTTCTTAACTGATCCGCTCAACATGCGAAAAACGTTTTGACACATTTACAAATTCATTTTTTAACAGAAAGTTATAAAATTTTAATGCCCGACTATGAAAGCGATTTCGAATTGAACTTATTTTTCCATTTTATGATAATTAAATTACTTATCGAGTTATAAGCTATTTCGATGACGCAATCACCTGCTTTTCTCCTCCTTTTCGACCGGTTTTTCTGCTTTCGTCGGGAAATATGCTCAAAACTGTCAACTTTGAAGGCTTGTTATGAAAAATCTATTGTGTTTTTTAAAAAACAAAAGAATGGGTGCAATTAGACAATTCCTGAATAACAACACCTGCCATTTTCATGCATTTCCGAACAAAAATAAATTAATGCATGGGTCACAAAGTTGCCCTTTTTGATTTAAAAATACCCTTAAGTATGCGTTTAAATTTTATTTTGGAATTACTATGCATTTTATAAATACTTTACACGTGTTATATTTTTATAATTTACAGTATGGATATCCATGATGGGTAAGTTTTACGACGGCTCCCTACGAATAGTTTTTATCTGACAATTTAAAATTGTGTTTGCAATAAAAACTGTAAAATCTTTTAAGTAATAGATGTATGATGTTGTTTAAAAAGATTCTGAGAATAAAGAAAGCCCAAGAATAATTCAGGGGAGCACCGACTCAATCTACACCCATCTGTTAACGGCACAGCTTTATTGCTTAAGGCCCCTGTCCTCGCTCGAGGAAACGCTCGCGAGCTAATGCTATTCCTATGGGGAAGCATTTTTCTAATAACTCTTTCGCATTTTGACAGTTTTGAATAATTTTTTTGCATCGGATAGCTGAGGTGCATGCCGACAGCGCACCTTTTTCTCTTTTTCGATTTTGGTTGCAGATATTTTTTACAAAGTTAGTTTCACTTTTAAAACCGGTTTCGAAATTGAAAGTGCTTTTTAAAAAATATATCTGCAACCAAAATCGAAAAAATAAAAAAGGTGCGCAGTCGGCATGCACCTCAGCTATCCGATGCAAAAAAAATTATTCAAAAATGTCAAAATGCGAAAGAGTTATTAGAAAAATGCTTCCCCATAGAAATAGCATTAGCTCGCGAGCGTTTCTTCGAGAGAGGACAGGGGCCTTAAGGGTGTATTCGAAAAAACGTTCATCCACTTTCAACAGCTCGAAATTTCCCGATACAATTTCAGACACATTTTTAAAAGTAGAAACATGAAACTTGCTGAGGGGATTCTTGAAGGGACGTATGAAGTGCCGTGTGATGTCTTTTTACGCTCAATTCATTAGAATTTGAGTTATAAACAATTACCTTATCAGTATGACCCTTTTTTTTTTTCGTTCCCAAAACTCCCACTTGGGAAAAATCGGTTCGAAATGCCGTTTTTGATTGCTTTTTTGCAATATTTTCTGCATTTATCAAAGAATCGGCAATCACATCATCTTGTGTCCTTTCCAAATAAGAGATTTTGAAAGTTTGGTGCATTTCAGAGCAAAAATGACTTAAAAAATAAATCGGAAAATAAACAGTTTGAATCGAAATACACCCTTAAAACTAAACACACAGAGAGTTATCGACCAGCCTCATACATCTACGGCAGTGGGTCGATACCACGTTAGTTGCTAGGAATTTTAATAACATAATTTCACTCAGGGTAACGTACATTTGGTGTACTTTCATGGAAAATTCTTTCTCTGTTGTAGAAATATTTGTCAAATTTTTATGTTTCAGTATTCTTTAAAAATGTAAGCAGAAACGTATCTGATATGTTTTTATGTGTTTATGCGAAAATTTATTATCGATATTAAAATCTTTATAAAATAAAGAAATAATGGCTTCAAGAAGAGTTTGTTGAAAATTAAGAAAAACTAGTATGAAACTGATTCTTTTTCTTCATTAACAATAAAAATGTATTCCTTATTAGGCGAAGAAAAAACATTTTAATTCTTTGTTTCTTTCTGTCTGTTCTATTCTTTACATTTTTTTTTTTTTTTCATACAGTTTTTCAGTTTACGAAATCGCTTAGTTATTATCTTTAATTTTTCTTTCGAATGATCAGTTTATGGTTTAGCTACTGGAAAACAGACATATCAAGTAGCATTATTCTTGTTATTATTATTATAATTATTATTATATTTTTAATGGTTGGGGTGTGTTTTTCAATTTTTATTACTTTCGAAGGATCCGAACTCTTTCCGATGAATCGATCTCTGCTTCTTTCCATTGTTAAGATTCCCCCTTTACTGGAGATTACCAGAGAACGGTTGGAAAAGAAATTCCAGTTGACACTTTTCTTGCTTTGGTAGGAGAAAAAACACCTTTTATTCTTTTACACGCTCCTCAAGGCTGTTCTTAAGTTCACTGCTCAGCAAGAGCAAAACTTTCGGTAGTTACGATTAAAAATGCTCATTTTTTAACATAAAGGTATAAAATTGGCAGACCTAACTAAGCGTTTGGGAATCGAAATGATTTTTCCAATTTTTTTTTTATAAATAAATTTTATATCGAAAATAAGCGATTTTGATCACGTGACAAAGCATTTTTCTTTCTTCGTGGACTTATTTTTTCTGCTTTCGTCGGATAATTCAGTTCAAAACGCTCACTTTAATAATATTTTCAATTTTTTTTTTTTTTTTTTTTTTTTTTTTTTTTTTTTTTTTTAAAGAATGGAAAGCATATTTTGATTACATATTTTCTGAATAAAAACACTTCGCAGTTTCATGCGTTTATAAAAAAATATTAACCAAAACTTTCCGAATTCCCCTTCGTAATGTTAAGTCTATGGGCTTTTCATGCATTCGTATGTTGAAAATATCTCCTCGTGAAATTAATATTTTTAACTCTTTTTTTTTTTCTGAGTATTCTTCTGAAAGGATGTCTCTTTTTTTTTTCTTAGTTTTTAAAATATTTCTAAAATACTTGTTTAATTTTACACGAAGTGTTAAAATCTTAAACATAATTTGTCGGCTTTTAATATGAAATATTAAATAAAACATATATTTTAGAGATATTTTGAAACCTTATTAAAAAAAGAGACATCTTTTAAGAAGAATACTCAGAAAAAAAGGAGTTTAAAATATGGATTTCATGAGAGGTATTTTAAATTTACGAATACATCAAACGGCCATAGGCTTAACATTAAGGAGGGTGATTTGGAAATTGATTGATCAGCACAAGAGCTGTGGCTAGAAGAGAATAATAGGGGGGGGGGGTCATATTCTCTCTCTCTCGTTCTGTGACGTAAAACGATAAACTAGTGCATATTCACACTGTAATTATTATGTTTCTCATTAAACTGTGGTAATAACTTCCTTTTATGTTAAGAAAAAAAAAAAAAACAGAATGACGAAAAATTCGAGAACATAACTAGTGCAATATTAAGCATCATGTTAGCTTCATATGTGCAAATAGGATGAACGAGTGTTGAAACACTTATTTTAGATACGATTTAGAACTTTTGCAAAACTGAAAGGGCTACAAAACTAAATTAGATTAGATTTTTGAATTAATTAGATTAGATTTTTGAACAGAATTTCATTTGGGATTTTCGGAACGTAAATTCATTTTGTGGCATTGGAGTTTTTTCTAGGGGAGGCTCAAAATGTTTTAGGGGGGGGGGGGATTGAGCCCTGTTAGGCTACTCTTATTAGGGCCTCCTTAACTACGGCCTTTATATGCTGTGCTGTGAAAAAACATTTAACTTCGTTTTCCGTTTGTCTGTCTGTCTGGCTTAAACACTGCAATCAATTTTTGACCTACTTCCGTCGAACTAATTCTCCTCAAATGTTACACAAGTGTTTATTATTGATGACAGTGCCGTATTCAAGTCTTTCAGTAGTATATTCCCGAGCTTTTCGCAAAGGCCAAAAATATTACTGCCAGACAAAAATGATACCGGAACTGTAGATGAAAAGGTCACGTTGAAAATTGTATTTGTTGAGAAAATTTGTGGAAGATACATATACAGTCGACTCTCGTTAATTCGAAATCGGATAATTCGTATCTTCGCTTAATTCGAACTAAACATGAAGTCCCGAAATTTTCAACGGCAGAATAACGTTAAAAATTTTCATTAATTCGAACTCATTTTCTCTTGACTTCGTTTAATTCGAACTAATGAGAATTCAGATTTTTCCTTTTCCCTTTCTTTCTCACTGATTTGCGATCATTTGAATAACTTTCTTTCTTTGATTTTTGTGAAAATTGTTCCGAACAAGTATGCGTATAATCCCATGCATTTGATATCCACTTTCTTTGTGCTCCATCTGTTCATCATGATGCTTCAAAATTTTCTTCCATTGTGCTTGTTTCTAATTCTTTAATTAGTTTATGTATTTATGCATTTTAATTTAATATTAAGTCATATTCTAATGAAAACCACGAAATAAATTGAAAAAAAAAAAACACCATAAGATTAATTCCTTTGTAATAGTACCATATTAAGCATGTTTTTATTTCATACCTTCCATAATTCGAACTTCGGATAATTCGAACATTTCTTGTGGTCCCGACGAGTTCAAATTAAGGAGAGCCGACTGTATGCGTGCATAATGAAACTAGTCGTCGGGAGGCCACCGTAATACTTACGCATCATCGCTAAACATACTATAAAATATGAAAATAAAACATGTGTAAACTATTTGTAAAATGCACCGCATTTCCAAAATAATATTTAAGCATATATTTAAATGTTTGTTACACATAGTAATGTTCTATTAATGAATTGCTGATGAACTAATTTCGAGAAATTATATGAAACGCCAAACTACTCAAGTAGTACTAGATTGCGTAAAAGAAACATCCTTATAAGTCCAAAAGTAAATCCATATTGACTAACAATTTACTGCGTTGGATTAAGCGTCTCATATCCAATTAAAATATATCTTTGAATTTAAATTTGAATAAAACACAGGGTCATGAAAAATCGAAGAATGTGAAAAATAGGATTACATATATCTCGACAACTAAGAATCCGATCGACTTCATTCTTTATGCAAAATTTATAGTATTTTATTGTTTTTTTTTTTTTTTACATCTATTCCTTAAAATAAAAAGTTTCGAAAATTTTTGTATATTTTTCATTAGAACGAATATTCCGAGAGTCCGAAAAAAATAGTTCCGTATAATCGAGGTTACTGATATTAAAGAGGCTTCTTTCCATTATCATATATTAAGTACACACCAAATTTCAAGTCTCTATCTCAATTGGTTCGGGAACTAAGGCGTTTACAGGCAGGCCATATACAGACGGATGGCAAATTAATTTTTCTAAAAATATGTTTTTCGTAATTTCCAGTGTCTGAAATATGTAAATCCGTCAATTTTTTTTCGATTTTCAAAACGATTGCAAGATTTACTCTGTATGATAGGTAAGTAAAAAAACACTGAAGCATTTTTTTTTATTCACTGAAAAACATCTTTTTAAATTTAATTAAAAAGTTAAATTTTTTATGATTTATATTGAATTGTATTATAAGAAATGAAGCATTCATCAGCTGAAGACATAAGGTTGCGACAACTTTGAAACAAGATTTGGCCACTAATAATATTCTCAAGGTGAACGAGTGCATAGGTTGTCTAACCGCAGGATAGTAAATTAATTATTACCAAGGTTCATGGGTGATTATCAGGGTCGAGTAAGTATTATTAGAATGGAGGTAGTCTATTGATTATCATGTTCAACTGTAAAAGAGAAACTAATAATCACGATTTAGAATAGTAATACTTTTATAAAGATATTCCAAGTTATCTTATAAAATTAGACAACAAATAACTAAAATAATTCCTGTTCTTAAGTTGCTTAATCAATAAGTTATGCGTTTTGATGAATGACTGTATGGTATTTAATGTATCTATGTGTTTAAATTTTTTTATTATGTATTTCAATATTCCGATAAAGCATTTAACCCTTAAATGCATAGGATAGAACGCGTTCCAAAAAATGCGCAATTCGAAGAATCAGAATTCATACCAGAAAAATCTAAATAGTAAATTTTTCTTTATTTAATTACGAATGGTCTGTCATTAAATAAAGTGAAAATTGCTCTTTTAAATTTCTGGTGAGAATACGGAATGTGTGAATAAAACCCCCAATAAATCGGGAACACTTATGGTATCGAAAATGATACAATATGCATTTAAGGGTTAAGTATTCAAAGCTTGCATGAATGAAATACATAATATGAATATCAAAGAGTTCACTGTTTTACTTAAAAAGCGACTAAAGTAATGTTACAAGTTAAATATATGTATATTTTATTTAAAATTTCTTAGTACTTTGAAGCTGTTCAAGCTCTTCATCAAAGAACATTTTAATAACTAATTGTAGTTTATTTATACAAATACGTCACTTTGTTTAGAAAATGAAAAATACAATAATTTTTAGAGCTGAAAGTGGAAGTAGCAGTTTCTTGGATTGAGCTTAATTAAAATATATATATATTATTATTAACTGCAGTTGTTCTATTTATTTTATTACATCACTTTGTTCTCATACGTTACTTTTCATTTAAATGTGTAGTTGAAAAATCGAATAATAATATATATATACAGTAATTCTTTAACGTTCGCGAGGGCTAGGTTCCGGAAAACACCCGCGAATGTTGAGACTATCTTCACGAGCATACAAAGGGGTTAGGTTCTTTTTTTTTTCTTTTCTTTTTAATAGAAAAGAATAAATAAGTTCAAAAGATATTGTTGTTAAGGGCAGTTGGACGGTCAAAACCTAAAACAAATCGATTTTTCCATTTTTTAATAAATCGAATCTACCATTTCTCCTCTTTCTACTAATATGTTACTTTTGTTTCTACGGCAACCAGAAGTTGGAAAATATTTAGCAATTATGTTTGTTTGTCTCCTGATTGGGTATATTGCCAAAACACCTTAAAAGCTCTTTATCAATAAATAAATAAATAAATAAAATAAAATAAAATAAATAAATAAAAATAAATAAATAAATAAATAAGCACTATGGAGCAGGAATGTTTTAAGTAAGTGCGTTTATTTACTTTAAACTTGATTTTCTCAAAACGTTGTTTTTTTTAACTTCGATGTACCTTTTTGAAAAAACTATTATACATTATGCTTTGAAATTTTGTTTGAACATTTTATACATATCTCTGTTTAATCTGAGGTGAATTTTTTAAACTCATAAAAATAACTTTTTTTTATTATTATCATTATCTTTTAAAAATTACATCTTTCTTAAAATTTGAATGGGGTTTCTACATCAATTTTTTATATAAAAAATATCTACGCTTTATTAAATTATAAATTTAACTTCAGATTATTAAGAATTGTTTATTTTATGTATTAATTTTTTTTCAAGTGCATATCTTAAGTAGTTTATGAGAAGAAGTACATTAATTTAACATGGCAGGTATAGGGATTCCGAATGCTCTTGGTAAGCAATATACTACCTCTGACAATAAAGTTCGGTGAATGAATTCAGAACAATCAATCTGGCAACACTGGGGAAACAAAAAGCTGCACCTGCATAGCGGCAAGTGTTGACCATCTTCACCCACCGCTGTTTAGTTGAGCGTCGTTTATGTTCTGTGTAAGACGCACTTTATTTAAGTGCTTGTTCAATGAGTTGGTTCTTAACTTAGAACAGGAAAATGAACGAATAAAAGATCAGTTTAAAGTTTGGTTTTAAGCTTTGCAAGACACCGAAAGAAATTCATGAGGGGTTGTGCAAACTGAACATCCACCATACTCGCCAGATCTCAATCCTCCAGACTTCTTTCTATTTTCACGACACACACTCACTTTGAAAGAGATTTGACCGTATTGCTGATATCCAAACACACGTGACGAAGATTTTGAACTGCATGCGAAAAGAAGACTTCTTGCGAATTTCTCAGGACATGTATAGCAAATCTCAGCGGTGCGATGAGAGGTGACTATTTCGAAGAATGGTACGGTAACTTTCGTTAATATTTCATTTACATTAATGTGACAGGACTATTCATCGAACTTTATTATCAGAGGTAGTACTTTAAAAGTGCGTGCTTTAAATACATTTAAATAATTATAAACATATTGTACAAAATTAATATTCTAGTGTATGGCGGAGAAGTTTTAATGATTTGCGATGGTTTGACGTCTTGCGCTTACGCATTTTCATGCAAGGAAAAATTGCCTATAACGATTTCTATTTTAAATTTAAGACTTTTCAGCAGCGAAGAATCTCATTCCGTTATCTTTTTCAACAAGTTGTTGTTAATGTTATAAATTTCCCCTGGCAATTTTTGCAAAAATAAATAAATAAATAAATAAATAAATAAATAAAATAAAAAAAAAATAATAATTTACCAGCATTAAAAATTTTGAAATTTTAGAAAACTGCAAAAAAATATGCATAAAAAAAGAAGGAAATTACTTATTTATGTTTTTACTCATCACAAGACTGAAGTTTTTCCAATTTAAGCCATACAGTAATACAGAAGGCTATACAGATAAGCGTCTACTGTCAGGTAGTTTGTAGAATTTGTATAACAAAATGAGTTTATATTCTAAAAAAATATTCTTTCATAAAACAAAATTTGCGAATAACCAAATTCAGTCTTCACGAATATTGGAGTTTTCCGCATTTTTTATTTCGCGAACAATCAAAACTCGCCAATATTAAATCAGCAAATGTTAAGGAGTTACTGTATTTAGTTAATAATAATATATTTAACTAAGCTTAATCTAAAAAACTGCTACTTCTACTTTGAAATCTAATAATTATTGGCTCTCTCATGTTTAAAAAAAAACGTATTTGTGTACATAAACAACAATTAGTTATTAAAATATTCTTTGACGAAGAGTGTGGAAAAGTTTGAAAGTACTAAGAAGTTTTTTTTAATGTGTATTTTTTAACTGTTTTTTATTTTTAATTATTTTAGTCGCTTTTTAAGTAAAACAGTGAACTTTTTGAAGTTCATATTTGAATATTTCAGGTTTGAATCAAGGTGAAAAATTGCGTTTCATCTTATGATTCTATTTATATTTACTAACATGGATATAGTGGCATTTAAGTCCTATTTTATACATTAGTGGATACTTGAAAAAAAAATATTTATAAAATTTTTCCATCATGGGCATTGATGATAATAATAATAAAATGAAACTTTTTAAATATTATTATAAGACTTTATTGATGATGTTGAAACGATAAATTAAAAATGAATTGGTGAAAAATAAAAAAGTACTTATAGTTTAAATATAAAAAATAAATAAATAAAAGAATTGATATATTTATTTTGTAATGCTGCAAAAAAAACTTAATTTTCTTTTACCATTTTTTAATAGTTAAAAATACTAGCTGCAAGTGAATAAAACTGCTTGGGATAAATTAGAAATAAATTATCATATCAGAAAGCTATAAAGTGACATACATATTTTAATAAGATAATAATAATGTACGGATTGGCATGATTTATAAAGAATTTTTAATAATAAAGTCTTCAGATTTCTAAACAATTATTGTAATTGAAATAGATATTAAAATTAAGTATTCAGTGGTCGCTAAATGATTACTTATTATTATTTACTATTTGTTATAATTGATACAATACCATTTAAGTTTCTTTGAAATTCTTTTACATGAGATATTAACGAATTTGGAAATTTTATATAATTCTAGAAATTTTTGAAATAATATGTTTTATTTTTGCTTTAAATAATAATTATTATTATGTTCTATTTACAATTGGGATAGTTTGTAAAGTACTTATTAACAAAATCCTCATTATTATAAAAAAAAAGGGTATCTTATACTAATAAAAGAACAAAACGCTCTGTCTGTGTGTGTGTCTGTGTGTGTGTCTGCGATGGCTAGCAAAATCTACAGCACGTACAAAGCTCAAAATTTTTTTGAGAGTAGCCCAATATCTCTCCTGATGCACCTGAGCTTCAGAATTTCAAAATTCCAATTATTAACTGAGTAATTAATTAAAATCAAGAGGTCACTCTCATAAAAAATCATCTTTTTCCAAATGTTTTTCTCTTTCATTTGTTTACGGTTGGTTGGTTGTGTAAAAATTTTCGCAGGAGTAATAAGAAAGCTGAGACAGAATTAAAGAAACCCATGGAGGAATAAGATAAGTGGAGGTGAAGTAAGCTCAAAAAAGGTTTGCGATATGAAACCATTTATCGCTCAAATTTAATGTGGCAAACAAAAGGACGTGGAAGAGATTTTGTATTATAAGACGAATTGAAAGAAATGAATTACAGTTGAAGCATATTTCAAGAGGAAATAGCAAATTTTTAAAATGGTCTTCGTTCTATTATTATTTATTAGAATAAATATTCGCTTTTAAAATGAAGGAAATTGGAAAATTAGCAATAATTAAATATCAAATTAAAATTAAATAAGATATTGAAAACATTTGATACGAATTAAAAATTGTATAACTAAAAGTTTCCTTCATTAATGTAATTTTCAATACTTTATAATGTAGATGAAAAATGTTTATGACTTAATAATTGCATGTAAATAAATTTGAAATGTAATATCATAAATATCTTTCATACACAATCTTTCAATAAACTCGGTAAAATGAAATATGCATTCTTTTCTACATAGTGGAAAAGCACGTCATTAATCTAAAGTGCAAAAAAAGAGTTCCTTTAATCTCATTTTCAAAAATTCCTTAAATCGAAGTGTTCCTTATTCAGAGGTAAATACAGTGCTCGACAATGAAAATGCAACACCAAGAAGGAGTAATCAGAAAGTGATGAAATTTGGGAAAAAGACAGAGGCAGCAAGGAGCATTAAGTGATCGAAATTTTAAAATGGAGGGCCAAAATCACAGTCCGGTGAAATCCAAACACCTCATTGGTCATTGAGCCGCGTCCTTTTCAGGGAACAATCTCTTAGCAGTTGGGTAAATGTTGTCATACTCCTTTTTCCGAGAAAAAATCGTAGCGGCAGTTTTGAAGTAAATCTTATCTCTTTTCATTTATAATCTAAATTTTTCACTCTCATTTTATAAAATGGCATCAAAATATCTTAATTGAGTTAATTTCGATGGTTTATCTTAAATAAGAACAGGCGGTAACAATCGCTTAAAAAATACTTTCCCCCTCACCTTTTTCAAATGGAGAAACAAGTTCGTGATTTTCACCCTTACCACACGACCAATGAAGTGGCTGGATTTCACTTGACTGTGATTTTGGCCCTTCATTTTAAAATTTCGCCAATTGATAGGCGTGTCAAAGCAGGTGCTTTTGTTGGTACTTAATTGGACTTAATGTAGGGTTACATCTTAAGCATCATCTCCAGAGATAATACCTCCACTCTATTAATTTCTTTTTACTCTATAAAAGAAACCAATTTGAGATTTTGACATTTCAAAAGTGACTGTTTTTTTTCCAAAGACCTTTAAAATTCATAGACTGGCAAAATGTCAGTTTAACTTAGGATTTTTGGACATAGCTATTACGTCAGATCGTTGGTACTTCGTACATTAGAATGTATTTGTGGTTGGCTAAGTTGCAGTTAATATATGTATATGTATATATGAGGCTTTTTTAGCAGTTTTTTTAAATCATTGATTAAATTTGAATGCATTTATTTAAGTTAAAATTTTATTAAGACTTTAATTTGTTTTTAAAACAAAAATGAAATGGCTCTTTGACGTACAATTGTTCGAATAGGCAGACGATTCATACACAGTAATAAATTATCAAATAGCAAAATAAATTATATATAAAAAATAGTCACTAAAAGAATAGTAGCAAAACATAATATTTAGGCGTATTAACACATAACCCGATCCCAACCAGAAAAAAACAGACTATACTCCGATCCAAGCAAGACAAAAATTTCATGAGCATAAACGCGACCCGAACCTAAAAATTCCATTTGAAAAAAAAAACTATGGATTTGATATTTGACCCGAATCAAATCTGAATCCCACAAAAATATTCAAATGAAGCATACCCCAATTCGATCAAAGAAAAATAATGTTCGTGTATATGCAACCCGACCCGAACCTAAAATTTTTCTCTGAAATAACCCAAAAAATGACCAGAACGAAACCTGAAATCGATAAAAATATTCCAAAGAACTATAACCTGATAAGAGCAAGACAAAAAAACTTCCATGAACATAAACCTGACTCGAACCTAAAAAATTCCATTTGAAAAAAAAGCCTGAAGTTTTATGCAAACTACATCTGAATCCGATCAAAATATTCGAAAGAACCATAACCGGATTCGAATAAGAGAAAATAATTTTCGTGGACATGAAACCGATCGGAACCTAAAATTCCATTTGAAAAAAATACCTGAAATTTGAATCGACAAAAATATTCCACAGAACCATACCCGGACCTGAACAAGACAAAAAAATTTCCATGAACATGAACCCAATCCGAACCTAAAAAATGAACTAAATCTGAATCTGACAAAAATATTCCAGAGAAGCATATCCTTATTCGAACAATGCAGAATAATTTCCGTTGATGCGCAACCCAACCTGAACCTAAAAATTCCATTAAAAAGCCGAAATCTGAATTGAACGACATCTGAACCCGAAAAAAATATTCCAAAGAACCAAAACCCGATCCGAGCAAGACAAAATAATTTCCCTGGACATGAATCCAACCAGAACCTTAAAAATCAATTTAAAAAAATACCTAAAATCTGAAGCGAACCAAATCTGAATCCGACGAAAATAGTCCAAATAACTATAACCAAATACGAACAAGACAATATAATTTCCATGGACATAATCCCCATTCCAAACCAAAACTAGTATGTTGTGGCCATCACAAAACTTTCTTCTATCCTGTTGTGAGACTATCCTGTTTCTTCCTCCTGTTGTGAGATTTATACCAAAATGTAATCAGCGTCTAATTATGTTATATATTATAGTGTACCAGAATCTGAAATTTCATGAAGTTCTCTGCATTAGTTCTTGAGATATAGCTATCGCAAAAAACGTGCAAGATGTAGCATGGCAGCGCCACCTATTGGGCAATTCACACAAAACCCTAATCAGCGTCCATATATCTCAAGGTCTCCCGGAATCTGAAGTTTGGTTAAATTCTGTGAATTAGTTCTTGAGATATAGCTATCGTGAAAATCATGAAAAACGTAGCATAGCAGCGCCACCTGTTGTGAGGTTTATACCAAAATGTAATCGGCGTCTAATTATGTTATATATTCTAGTGTAACAGAATCTGAAATTTGATGAAGTTCTCTGCATTAGTTCTTGAGATATAGCTATCGCAAAAATCGTGCAGAATGTAGCATAGCAGCGCCACCTATAGGGCAGTTCACATGAAAGCCTTATCGGCGACTATGTATCTGAAGGTATCGTGGAATCTGAAGTTTGGTGAAATTCTGTGCATTAGTTCTTGAGATATAGCTATCATGAAAATCATGAAAAACGTGGCATAGCAGCGCCACCTGCTGGCCAATTTACACCAAAACTTAATCAGCGTCTATGTATATCAAGGTCTCACAGAATCTGAAGTTTGATGAAATTCTGTGCTTTAGTTCTTGAGATATAGCAATCTTGAAAATCATGAAAAACGTAGTATAGCAGCGCCACCTGCTGGCCAATTTTCACCAAAAACCAATAGGCACTAATTCATATCAAGGTCTAACTGAATATAAAATTTTATTAAATTTCGAGCATTAGTTCTTGAGATAGAGCGCCCACAAATTTTTTGTCACATACAGACAGACACACAGACAGACAGACAGACAGACAGACAGACGGACAGACTCACAGACAGACATTTTCTAAAAATAGTCAAAACGTGTTCAGGACCTCCTAAAACGTATAAATCCGTCGAAAACCGGAAGTCGAAAATTTTCATGAATCCAATACTTTCTTCTTGTAAAGATAGAAGAAAGTAAAATTTGTAAAAAAAAGAAAAAAAAAATCCCGAAATTTGAACCAAACTTAATCTGAACCTAACAAAAATATTTCAGTGAAGTATAACCTCATTGGAACTAGGTAAAATAATTTTCATATAAGTACAACCCGACCCGAACTTAAAAATCCCATTTGAAGGGAACCCCCCCCACGAAATCTGAATTGAACCGAATCTAAACTGAACACAAATATTCCAAACAACCATAACTGTATCCGAAGAAGACAAAATAATTTCCATGAACTTGAATCCAATCCGAACCTAAAATTCGGATGTTCTACAAAACATAATGCGCTCCGTAGCGGTGGAAAGTGAAACTAAGTACTTAGCGCGAGATGGTTAAAATATTTCGTTTATAGTAAATGTTAAATTAGAACTTGGTTACGGTTAGATAACAGTTAGGTTGCAATTACGTTCCGGTGACCCTTTTGTTATTTTATTTTCCGGTTAGGTTACAGTTAGGTCAAGGTTAAGTTACAGTTAGGTTAAGGTTAAGTTGCGGTTAGGTTGTGGTTAGATTATGGGTAGGTTATGATTAGGTGACGGCCAAGTTACATTTATGTTATATTTAACTTGCAGTTAGGTTACTGTTAAGATACAGCTAAGTTACAGACAAGTTATGATTCCGATACAATTAGGTTACGGTTAGGATTTTGTTCATAGAATGAACATTACGCATGTTTGATAAAAAATATACACCTATTTTTGTAAAATGGCTCTGAATTTATAATATTATATACTAACCTTTTAGCGAATCATCGAGAATCGATTTCATTCGCGGTATAGTCAGATTTAAGAGTGATATATAATTAGTTTGAAATTCAAAATATTTCACTTGGGATATCTATGTGAAAAAAGTATTTAGTTAAGTCACTTAACAGTAATTTTAAGGATAAATATCAACACGAAATCGTTGGACACATATTCCCTCCTGCGTTTCCCATTGCAGTCATTTTAGGTATTTTTGCAGCTAAATATTAGTTTTTTTAAAAACCAATTTTTGACACAGTCAGGGGGCACGTATTTAATATAATGTACACTGTAAAAAATTTGACCCTTTTGCTGTATCATCACTCCCCCGCTTTTATAGAATATATCTCTTTTGACCTATGACAATGCTCCAAAATAGGCTGAAGTAATCATTTTCTATAAAAGCGGTGGAGTGACGATGCAGCAAAAGGGTCAAATTCTTAACAGTGTATTAACACATATTTTGAGTTGAAGATAAAATCATAAAAATTTCAAGTTCGTTTAACATTATTATAACGGACCCGGGCAACGCCGGGCGGGTCAGCTAGTTACAAATAAATACTAAACTCCCGAGTGTTGAGTGGCCGTTACCTGATTGGTTATTGATATTCTTTTATTATTTTTCTTTTGTTCATAATTTTGGTTTAGAATCCCTTAATTTTCTTTAATATTTATTTTAATTATAAAGAACAAATCACTTGGATAAATTTCTTAATTCTAGTAGGGTATGAAATAATATACTTTTCGTGTTTAAAGTGATAATAATAATTCGATAGATGATTAAGAGCATTCATAAAGCATTTATAATAATAATATTGTTTATTTGTCATTGTTGAAATAAGACCACTTTTTTAAAAGATTATTTAAAAAGTAAAATTAAATAAATACTTTTGGAAACGGATATTATTTCTATAATATTTTGTAAATTCTTTATTAAATGAACCCAATCCGTATAATATTATTTTTATATTATTAAAAAACGTATTTTACCTCATAACTTTATGAGATGGTGATTTATTTCGAATTTATACTATGTGTTTTCATTCATCTGTAGTTAGTTTTTTAACTGTTTAAAAATTGTTAAAATAAAATTCAGTAATTTTTTGTTTCATTTTAATACTAAAAAATAAAGATATCAATTCTTTTATCAATAAAGTTTTCATGTTTATACCATTAGTATTTTTTTTTATTTTTTATCAATTCGTTTTTAATTAATTTTTTCAACAGCTAAGAAATATTCAAAGAAAAAGAATATGAATCCTATAGGCATAAGCGACCAGTATACGTGCACGTAACCCCTTGAAGGGCACCGGTATATGTTATATACCAACCACTTGATTTTAATTCCCAAATGCCACCTTTACACCAGAATTTAGTAATTAACTTTTGTTTTATATAATGTATGCTAAGAAAAGCTTTTAATTAGTTTCATATAAAATTGCTTATGAATACTGGTGTCAATCAATATTTTAACATTTTAGCAACAGGAGTGCTTTGTCTCTGAAGGGGTTAAGGTGCTCAGAATTCTTCATTATTCTCACCAGTTATTTTTTATTGTAAAATTTACCTTATTTAATCAGAAACTTTTTCAGATTCAGCAACAGAAAATGAAACAACAGCATGAAAAAACAGAAACAACAGAAACAACAGTCCTTTCATTATCATATTTTCCTGAAGATGGCGCGAAACGTTGATATTTTTATTTTATTTTAATTGTACACGTTCATATTAAAGTTCTTGTTTTGTGCACCATTCAACAATGTTTTGTATTTTTAATAAATACATTCTTAGTAGAAAATCTTCTGTTTTCAAAAACCGGTGATAAAAGATTAAAAATTAAGCTAAGTTCTCTCCTCGTGAAGGAGTTAAAATGCATTATTTCACACACACACACAAAGAAAAAAAAAACATAAATTCTATATGGTAAAGCACTGCGATAATTTATGAATCGCATACTAATAAAATTTTTCTGTTTCTGAATATATACTGCCACTATACAAATATACCAAATGTTGTACGACCTTTTTAACATTTTCGTGTCCGATTTTTTTTTTCAATTTTTAGAAAAAATTACTTTTATATTAATCATATGAACACTAACAATCCAAATAAATTAATTAGTGTTTAACGAATATTTTATCAACTGAAAGATAACGAATGTTGCTGTTTTGCATATTATTCAAGTAATATTCATATGAAAATAGGCTGAGGAAGAATTTTTGGAGATGTTTAGAAAATATTGTGTAACAACAAGATTTAATTTATATTACAACTTTCTAATACTTTTTATGCTTTATTACACATGATTCTTTCAGGAAAGTGACTTTAATTTAAAATTTAGAACATGCATTTAAAATAAAAGAATCGCAAACGGCGCAAAGATAATTAAGCAAATAACAATAAGAATAATTATTATTAAATGCCTAAACATAAATAAAGTCATATAGTAATTGCATACACATATCCTAGCATCACTATATGTGGATAGAAGCAAAAGTATTTCTTAATACAAAATAATACTTCATTTAAAGACATGCACTATTAGTAGTACACCAAACTTGAAAGGGGTTAAGAATGGTTATAATTATTATTGTTGATAAAGAAGCTGCCTTACCTAAACGATGAGCAAAGGAAAGTTGGTTGGATTTGGCAGGAATTCTCTCCCTTTGATCCCGATGTTCTTGAACCTGTCTCTCGGACTGACGATGCACCCGTTCTCCTTTCTCTCTTTTCTCTTCTCCGGGGCCCCTTTGCCAAAGTTGGCGACTGATTGTTTTCCTGCCAGCCAATAGAGGAATTCGGAACCGGTCAAGGTCATTTTTTTTTTAATTATTTTCTTTCTCTTCCTTGTTGTGCTAGAAATTTCGAATCAGGTAGTTATATCTTTTTAGATTTGACATTTTATGGACTTGGGGTTAATCCTTTTGGACTTGTTTTTATTTTGCGAGAGCAATGAATTGCACTAGAAGTAACTTAATAATACAAACTTAAAAACGTCAGGTTGCGCGTTATGTAGCGCATATTTCACGAATCATCACACTTACCTTATAAACATTTCCAAATATTTGTAAAACATATCAGAATACATATGAGGAGCCCAGAAGCCAAGGTGTATAAGTGACAGAATTGAAAAAATTGAGTTAAGTGCACAGGGTATCTGGAAATATGCTTTTTTCATTTCAGGTAAAGAAATATAGGTCATTTTCTGATTATTTGGGGAGTTATAGAGATAAACCACTTTTTTCGAAAAACAAACAATATTGATTAATTATGCATTTAAAGAAAATTGTACTCTATTTTTTTAACAGTTATTGAAATGAGAGTTCAAAGATTAGGATGCAACAAGCAGATGTTTCCTATTTCAATTTAGTCAATTGTTATTGATGTTCCAATTTAACATCAATTGTCTTTAAACTCAGTTTACTCCAAATCGACATTTTGTCACTTGTACCCCTTGGCTTCTGGGTTCCTCATATAGTACATAGATACATACAGTATATAGTAGAGTATTTTTACATTGCATTCTCTGTTACAGGGAGTTGTATAGATTCTTAATTATTTTCTTAACACGTTGAGTGTCAAATCCATTTTGTCTGTCTTAAGGCCGCGAAATAATATCAGTGCTGAATTCAGGGATTCAGGGGGTAGCCCGAAGGCACATCCCCCCCCCCTCCTCCCAGAGCATTTATATGTCTCCCCGAAAGATTTCAGATTTTATGCTTTTAATGTCAAAGGGTGCATCCCGCCCCCCGCCCCTCCTTTGGAACTCTAAATATCAATCCTTGAGCTATAAAAAGGAGTAAATTCAACATTGAATAAAATTACCATTACACATACACACACACACACACACACACACACACACACCCAAAAAAAAAAAAAAAAAAAAAAAAAATGTTCAGTTTTTAAAGTGCGACGGTATTGTAAACTATGCTACGATGAAAATGCAGCAGAATTCGACAGCCCAGAAAATTAACTAAGAAAGTTGTCACATTTCGTGAAACCAGCAAAAGACAACCTTTTTGATCTCTATCGCGTTTTAATAAAACCCACATTGTTGAAAATTTTTCTGTGAAATTAACGAGAATCTAAGAGTCTGTTATCTTATCTTAAATCTGAATCTGTTATCTTAAGCCTTATGTAAAATTACATAGAGATTATAGAAATAAAGATTCTGTTAAATAATAGAGAAGTTATTCAGTAAATTTACAATAGAATCTGTAAATTTACAAATAGAATCTGTAAATTTATTTTTAATGATAATAATTTAATTTATTTTTCAAAATTGCCAAATTATTCAAACTTCAGTGAATTTCAAAGAATTAGAATTTTCTAAATTAGCAAAACATCAACTGTTGTATTATTTAATTTTTTCACAAATTTCCCTAGACATTCTGGTGTTTGAACCCGAGTTCTCAGAACACAGGACATATGCCTCACTGACTGAGCTACAAAAGCTGTTGACTGCTTTTTCATGTTTATGATACAGCGATGGGGCGGAAGGGGGGGGGGGGTCTATTATACTTGTGATTGATTTTTTCCTTGAAATGATTTTTTTTTCATTTCTAAATTACTCTAAGTTTTATATATATATATATATATATACTTTAAGCGAGAATTAATGTAAATTAGCAGAGAGTCTCGCTTTTCTTTCTGCGTTTTCACAGAAATTTATAATAGTGCCTTAAAAATTTTTGCTAATAATTATTTAGTGTATTCATAATACAACCCTGAAATTATTTAAAATTTATTGAGAATGCAACTTTTTAAGTTTTATATCGTCAGTTAGTAACTGATGCATCACAAGTTCAGTGTCAGTCACCGTTGACTGGCGTGACACTCAACGTGTTAATATAGATCATAACAAAGGCTAAAAACATTTTAACAATAATAAAGTAATTACTAAATATAAAATGTAACATAAAATTTTAACAGTTAAAAAAACAGTAATTACTTAAAAGGTGAGATAAACTTATAAAGATGATAGTTAGTATGCCCTTTTTTTTTAAATTTTAAACATTCCACACGTTGTTGAATTTACTTTATGTGCATGATACAAATATGTTTGGGCTAAATCATTCATTGTACTACTTCTTTTCAGGAAAAAAAGAGTTATTATAATAAAGCAATTTTTTTTAATTAAAAAGTTTTGACATTAAAGAAATAAAACTGAACTAATTTTTCAAATTTAACGACTTAAAAAGTAGCGGTTTTTTTTTCTCTGTTCGCCTGTCTGTCCATGCTTTAACTCATGTAAATACAGTCCGATTGACATGAAATTGATATACGTTATTGGGGCTAACGATATCATGTTCACAACAATTGACTAAGTGTGTTCGGGGATCTACATAGAGGGTTTTGATTAATATTTCTTTCAAAAGAAAATATCCTTTAATTAATAAATCCAAATCGTTAATTTATAACTATTAACATCTTATTAACATCGATGGTAGCACCAATAAATTTAATTTTAAAATAATTATAAAAGGAAGTTATTTATTTTAATCAAATAAAAAATATTCAAATCAAATTATATATGTTCGAAAATTTAAATTTTTTTTTGAAAATTCCAAATTTAAAAAAATTAGCGGGGATATAAATAAGATGTTAAATTTCTAAAAATGTAAAAAAAAGTTAAAACAAAATTTACAGTGCTGAATCATTAATAAATCGCAATAGTTTTAAAACAAGAAAAAAAAATTAATTCAAAAAAATATTATGAATGTCAATAATAAATAAATAAATAAATAAAATAAAATAAATTCTTAATTTGGCAAAAATACGAAATCTCTTTTAATTAAATCCAATTTTGAATGAAATTCCTAAGTTTCAGCATCGGGCTTCGATCTCAAGCTATTCTGAGCGGAACACTTTGCGTCCAAACCACTTTGTCTGCATGAAATACGTTGACATTAAGATGCCATTTTACAATTTAAATCGTAAAAACGAAACATGATATGATAAAATTAATATGAATAAAATTGATTTAATCAAATTAATAGACTTTTTTTTTTTTCAAATTTTATGATTTTTTTTTTTTTTTTTTTTTTTTTTTTATAACACAGAGTAATTATGTTCAAATACACAGAATTTGAAGTCTCTGATTTATACAGTTTTTGCGTACGGATTCTGTGACAGACAGACAGAGGACAGAGACGAATAGTGTTTCGTCTGATCAACGAAACCCTAATATTGAAAATGAAGTATGTAGAATTTTCGGTTCACTCAAAAGAATTCCGTTACATTGCGGTCAGTGGAGAATAGCAATCTGCCGTGTATTTTATGATATTACACTCTAAAAATGGGAGGAGTGAAAAGCTCACTCTTTGTAAGAGTTATATGCATTTTTACTCTTTTTAGAGTGAACTTTATAAAAATGCACTCCTTAAAGAATGGAATTTCCAACAACCTAAAAAAGAGTGAAATATATCACTCCGTTGTCCGGAATGAAACATCTCACTCCATGGTCGTGAGTGAAATCCCGGCATTATACACTTGAAAAAAATATCCGTTAAAATTTGAACCAATATATGGAGTAAAACAATGAAAATTACCAAAATATGTCAATTCTTAATTTTCAAAAACTCCATTTAATAGTATAACATATAAAATCACGCTTGTTTGGTATTAAAACGCACACTTTTTCAAAAGTGAGTATCACTATTTCGAAAAAGTCAACGGTCACTCCGCCAAAAAAGTGACTTACAAGGAGGGTCTCCATACGGGCATACTGCGAAAAATTTGAAAAAAATTACAGAATGTTCTTATCATGAGGATATATACGTTTATAAAAAAAATTTCGGCGGAACCTCCGTTCCCTGTCCTTAAAAAAATAATGAAAATTTCGTTATTTGGCGATTTATCATCGGTTGGCGATAAAAAGCAATTTCAGAAAATGATTTTTTTTTAATGTCAAATGCGTTTTAAAGGAAAGAAGTTTCATGTTTAACGTGTTTAGATAAATTAAATATCTTCGTTTTTGTCAGTTTTAGTTTGTTTTAAGTATAATTTCGTTATATTAATATTTATACGTATTTAATTCAAATTTAACCTTCAAAATTTGAGATTTGAAGCGAAATTCAAATATAAATTAATTAAAATTGTTTCATGTTCCAAGTCCAGTTCAGCATTGTCAATTCGATTTTGTTGCTATGGTAATATCTAACTTTTATTTTTGAATGAGCTTAAATGTATGAAAATAATTTTACGGAATAAGAATTTTTTATATATGAAAATATTTTTTCCAGTGGTAAATAAAATAACCACAGCAACAAATAATAAATGCATATGCAATTTAATATATAGTATATATACATGTATAAAATATATTAAACTCTCTCATTGTTTATGTTTAAATTCAACAAACACCATTTACACGGATTCTAAAAATCCAAAAGTTTTTAGTTGCATTAAAATTGTTTGCTTTTGGCGGGGAAAAGTGCAGCTCTCCAAATCATGTGACACTTTTGTCTTTTCGCGCCAAATATTCGAAACTATTTTATTATTTTACAAGTTTTCTTCTGCAATTCCGCCGCTAATTTTCATTGATCCTTTATTAGATACATGAGTAGCTTAATTAGTATTTTTTTCAAAAAAAAAAAAATCTGAGTATGTCTAGTATGGAGACCTTCCTTGTTAGATATGTATTACGCATCAGCCAATCACGAGCGTCTTGTCGCTTGTGATGATAAAAATATGTTTTAGAATTGTCTTTCGTTTCCGCGGTCCAAATATGTGGTCATACATTCCTTTCATTTGTATTAATAATATTGAAACGCAATTTAAATTTCGATCTTGGAATAATATGCTCCGATATCTTATGATTCAAAATAATCAACATAGATTAAATTTCTTGTTCTGGAGTCAAAATGGAGAATAAATAATTCAGTAAAAAGCAATAATACTCCATTAATACTCAGTAACGAGGATCTTACAGGACACATATCTTATTTTTCAAACAAAGGATTATTATTCATTAAACAACAGATAATATTTAACCAAAAAAAAAAAAAAAAAAAAAAAAGTAATTCAATTGTAAATTTAACTTTTTATTTTTCAAAAGTAAGTTCTTGAATGTGGATTTAAATAGTTTTACTTTATACAGGAAACCATCTGTTATTGTTATGTGGTAAAAAAAAAAAAAAAAAAAAAAAAATCTTTGACGCAAAGATTGGTACACTGCACTTTATTCGTAACAGAAGAAAACTTAACTTATACTTACTTTATATTACTGTTTTTTTATTTTCTCATAAGCATTTTTTTTTTCGAAGTTAGATACATAAGGCAATTATTATGTTATTACGAAATGGCTTCAGATCGAATATTAATGTTTATTAAGAAAATATTTTCTTACATAATACCGTTTTAAAACTTTTGAAAGATTTTTTTAAAATTACTAATAATATTTTAAATTATTTAAAAATTTCCAATCTTTATACTAATCGTTTAAGATTTTTCCAAATTTCTAAAATATAAATTTCTCATAATATATGGCAAGAATTTTGAGGAATTGTTGAATTTATTAATCCATTTATTTCCACTATTGTAGTATATTGCTGGTTAACAGTACAATTATAAAACACTAGTTATTATCATTAATCCTTTTCAAATTGGTATATTTATGTATATTTATGTATATTGGTATATTTCAAATGGGTATTTTTTTAACTGTATGTAAGAATTCTTTTTTTTAATCAAACATTTAATTATAGATTTTCTGAAATAACTTATAAAATTTCCTTCTATTGTAAACTTTTTATTTCCATTTATGACACATGTAATTATTAACACTAAAAAAATAAAACATGTCATTTAAGCATTGAAATAAAGCGCTTTTTATGCCTGATGTTTACAGATAAAACTGCTTTAGTAATTTTAAAAGTTTGCAGTATGACTTATATTAGATGAAATTTATTTATTAGAGATAAATAACTCATTAAATTCTTTTTCCAATAGTAAGAACAGAACATATGTAGGCTTTTCTTTTTTGTTTTATATTTTCTTCATTTTTCTTTTTCCTACATGAGTATATTCCTATAAAACTTACAAAACATATTTAACTCAAATTTATAGAATACAATAGGGTAGCTGTAGCAGCAATGTACACCTCTGAATGTTTTTAGTTTATATAAAAAAATAACCAATAAAAATTTAGCTTTTATTATTTTTTTTCTTAACTCGCCCTTGCATATTTTATAATTTAGCACTATTGTTGAACCAATCAGGAGGCATAAAAAAATGTTTTTAAGTTCCACTTTTTATTTTCATTGAAAATCTTGATAAACATACTAAGAGCAGGTTTCATTTAATAAATTTATATATTTTTTATTTTCTTGCAAATTTTGCAATTTTTTTGTTTTTGTAGTTGAAGAAAACTTTGAATTTTACATACTTAATGCTATTCATAAAACTTCATTAATTTTTAAGGTTTTGAGAGTAGTGTCCATTACTGGAATACTTAGGTAGTCATTTTCCCGCAATGTACAGCTCATATAGACATTGTTAAAAATTCAATTTCCGTAATGATTATAGTGCATAAAACATTCAGATTCAGACTTAATCAAAGCCTTAAATAATTAACTTTAATTTTTAAATTGCACTTACCAAAATGTAATGACACCAAAATTTTTATAAATAGTTGCTTTTAAGTAATGTTATTAATAAAATTTCAATATCTTATTCATTTTATTATTATTTTTTTTTAAAAGAATCTTACTAGTTTTGCCTATTTTATAATCTCGCAATCAAACCACTCACGAAGCCGAAAATATTCTTTAAGGGCATAGTCAAAGAGGGGCTTACAGGGGTTAATCGTTTGCCGTTTAAACAAAAACACTTAAGTTACAGAAATCGTTAAAAACATATTGTCTCTCATAAATACTTATTTAATTTCACTTTATTAATTTTGGCTACAGATATTTTTTAGAATAACACGTTCATTTTTGGTGCCGTTTTTCAACTTTTTTTTTACTTTTTTTTTACGTTTTTCTGTTTTACCACTTTTTAACGTTGTTGAAAAATGTTAAAAAGAGGGCTTATTTTATTAATCTCCCCCTTTTTCATTTTTTTCTTCGTTGAAAATTAACTTTGCTACACTGTTGGCACACACATACACACACACACAAACACACACAGGTTGGTCTACCCTGTAAAGTGAGGAACCGTGTTTGCACGATACGTTCTGAGTAACCTTAGAAATTATGGTCAAAACCCTAAAAATGCAATTTACTGATACGTATTCACATTAATAAAAGCTATAACTATATTAAAAATTATATTTTTCTTGTAACATTATTTTTTATTAAATAAAACAGCAGGAGATTTTTTGCATGTATATCGAGTAACTGGTTCAGCTTACACACATGGCGTTGTGAGTAACATAACCTCGAACTAAGATAATAAAAATTGTTACTCAGAAGAACGGTAATTTTTACCTGCTGTGTTTAGTGTTGATTGCTATAATGGACTAAGATAATTCTCTTCCTCGTCACTGTAAAATTTAACCTCTTCAGTCTCTGAGTACCCAAATGGGTACATCAGTTTTGTCCCATTTTATTAATGATACTCAAATATAAATGAAATTTCGATATAAGAATAATATGTTTCGAATTCTAAGATTCGAGCTAATGAAAATAAAACAAAAATCTCGCTCTGAAGTCAAACGAGAGAAGAAATAATTCAGTAATAATTAAAAATACTGTAATAATCGCCAGTAGCGAAGAGGTTAAAAAAAAAAAAAGTTATATATATATATATATATATATATATATATATATATATATATATATATATATATTCGCACACAATTGCAATATCCGTCTTTGTTTGCATTCAGCGAGTGTTGAGAAAATATTCATTTTCTGTTGTTCTAGACCTTTGCTCAACAATACGATTCATATATAATAGATCGGTTTGATCTCAATTGTTATAAATTCCGAATCAGAGATTTTGTGTTTAATTTAGAGAAATATACAAATCATAACGAATCAACATTTCATTCATAAACCGGTTGAAAAACAAATAAAATAAAACGTAATAAATATAATTATGTATAGAAAATAGAAATTTTTTTTAACTAAGAATAGACATTTACTTCAATACTGATATATAGTGTCAAAATATTTCAGTTACTTCAAGAAATCACTTTTATAGAAAATTATATAAATATGATTTTATGTTGCAATGGAAACACAAATTTCATTTGAAATAATATAGTGAATAATGAAGTTATATAATATTTAATCTGAAAATGGTGCACTAATCTGAATAATTAATATTTTTAAAAATCTTTAAACACTTTAAATGCATCTTTTGTATTTTACAAGCACATATATACTCTATCAATAATTTGTAAATGCACAGGGGGTGGAAATGACGCCTTATTAAAGACAAGTTGCCAAAAACTTTCGCAATCTATCCGAAGTTGTTATACTTGGTCAATGTAATTTGTATTACTACTTTATATCAAAAGTCCTCGGAATTATTATTATAGTTATTTTTTTTTTCACAAAAGCGTACATATAAGTATATTTAAATGCATATAGAGTGCACTAAATATTTTGTATCTATGCAGTATTTGGCCTTTACGACCAAGTTACGTAATATTCGGGAGTTTGAATGTTTTTAGAATGTTGTTAAGAGAATTAAAATTTGTACTATTTTAAGTTCAAATTAGATTCAGATATAGAAAAAAGAGCTTTTAGTTTAAATTTTTAAAGCGTACACTGAAAATATTGTAATTTATATCTTTGCAAATTAACAATACACGTAATTTTCAAGTAAAAAAATAATAAAAATTTTGTCTGTTTTCCTCTTATTGAAATAGGATAAAAATGACTTCTATTTCATTTTTCATTGAGTCATATCTTTTTGAGCGCAGTAGAATAACAATTTCCATAATGCATTTTTTTTTCACTTTATAATCTTACTGTTGTCAAAAAATTATTGATACTATTTAGAAAAAAAAAAAAAAAAAAAAAAAAAAATGAAAATGCGTCATTTACTTTTCGCCTATTTTAGAAAGCAAATTTAGATAAATATACAGCATATCTGAACTCCTTTATCCTTCATTTTTACTATTTCACTAATAAATCTATAAACAAATTCAAATTATTATTATTAATTGGGCATTGAAAATTTAAAAATGAATAATAAAGAGTATAATAATTTTCAGTAGACGTTCATACTGTGTTCCCCCCCTTTTTTTTTTTTTTTTTTTTTTTTTTTTTTTTTTTTCGCGTGCCAAATTTATTTGTGTATTCTTCGTATGTTATAAAAATTGTATGTAACTTTTCATTAGGTATAATTTGTGTTTTACCAATGTAATTCAAAGTACATTCAAAACTTTAAAACTGGTTATTTAATAACAACTCTGATTTATTTAAGAACTTTAAAGTTATTAAAATGATATAATCATGTTCTAGTTATTATAATAATATATGTGAATATGTATTGATGTACGATAATAAAGTGAAGATGTAAAATAAACGGAAGTAAATAATTTTTTCCATAAAATGATTAACCATCAGTGGAAAATAAATTAAACTTTATGAACATGAATATATTGAAAAAACAAAGATTTTTAAAAATATATATCAATACAGAAATATACAAAAACTAATTATTTCACATTATGTTATTATGTTTCTCTTTCTAATTAATTAAATAACTAATCAGTATTTTCAATTGAATATTTCTTGCTTAGTATGCATTTTCATGAACTTTCTGTATAATGACTTAATGTATCCTTTATTTTCCATTAACAAAAACCAAATGAAAAAGAAACAACTTTTGAAATACACAGATATAGGAAAGAGAATTTAGTTGTAAAATTCCAGCAATTTGCCTTCTTATTGTGTTGTCCGGAAATGTTAACCCCATCCATCAAAGAACCACACCCCCTGTCTCCGAACCCAACTTACGGGGAAACGGAAATCTTTCCAGCTATCTCGGCTATTACGGGACTCAGGGCATTGGGAGATTTCGGCTATTATGGGATTCAAAGGGTTAAAACTGATTTCAGAAATTGAAAAAAAAAAAATCACCGTGAATGTAAAATGATTCTTGATGAGTGTTGAAGTTGAAGTCAAACATTTTTCTCTCATGTAATTTTGCAGCTCCGAGGATGGACAATATGGAATTCTAAGGAGAGAGAGAGAGAGAGGAAGGGGGGGGGGATTGCACTTTTTAATACCGATCTAAACAATTAAATTTAAGATCTTTATTTAAATATTTCGATGATCCAATGGTATGTGAGGGAGTCTCCACAAGTCGCTTTCTAAATTCATCCTTTTTTGTGACTGCAGTATGTGTACATTTGTTCACCCCGTTTTCTTCTTTATATACAGTGTCTGATTTAGGGCAGGGCCTTCGGGGCACAGACCCAGGGCCCCCAATTTTCAGGGGCCCCCAAATGCTGCTGAAAATTTTTCAACTATTGTCCAAAATCAATACAACTGCTTACAAAATCTTGTGAAATTTCACATTTCCTTCTACATTCTACTATGTTCATATTTTATTTTTACAACGTTGTGTATTTTGGTTGAAACATCCGTATTTAATCACTTTATTATATTGAATATTTTCTTTTATCTTTATCACTTTAAAAATACATTCTATTTTTAATTTTTATTTAATCATGTTCTTGTTCTTGTCAAATTATTTGGGGTTGGTGAGTGCAGTTCATAGGCGGCAGAGTCCCACAATATTTTAAATAACTATAGTTTGGTATTGCGGAATATTTATGATTAGTTGTTGCATACTTTATCATTCCAGACATATAAACTTGCGTAACAAAAGATAATTATCAATACACAATTTATTGTACTACTTCTACTTATTTAGATTTCATATTTTGAAATAGTTATTTAAAATCCTAAATAAATGATAATCATATTTAATTTTTTAATTGGTATATAAAAGTGATTCAATCGTGAAATCTATCGTGGTTATCTTAATAAGTAACTTTTTTTTTTGGGGGGGGGGGGGGAGCTCAATCTTTTTGTAAGCAACTTTCCAAGACGGCCCCCTGTAAGCACCTGTGCCCAGGGCCCCCAAATTTATAAATCGGTCCTTGTTTATATGTAATTTAGTTTCATTATTAGTGTTATTGTAAATATCATAATATTATTTCAATTAATTCACTAGCTTCAGATATTGCTGGCGTGTTTAAATTTTTTTTCTACACTGTTAAAAACCACTGTTTTCTGAATCGAAGAAAAATATAACCACGAATAAAAATTTACAATAACCTATTCCAAGTCGCCCATGGCTCCAAAAAATATTTCTTTATCTTTAGAATCCCCAGAAACCAATAGAGTTTCGTGATTTAAGGAAGAATTTATAAAAACAAAATTTCTTTTGCTGCCCGTAAGTTTCGTAAGTGTTTCCTAGTAGATTTTTTAGAATATTAATCAATTTTCTGAAACCGACAAATCTCTTTTATAAATTCTATCGCTACTCAAGTAAACATTTTCACCCGCGAAACTGTGTTTATACATGAAGGAGTAATAAAATAATATTAAATTTAATATTACTATTAATGCTGATAACTTTGAACGTTTGTCTGTTAAATAAGTTTGTTGAACATGAAATTAATTATTTGAGATAGGATATTAGCCGAAAACCCACATTCCGGTTTGAAAAAATTGTGTAATACACTATGAAATCTATTCGGAAACTTTACAAAACTTATCAGGCAACAAAAGAAACTTTATTTTTATAAATTATTCATATCGAAAATCTATTGGTTTTGGGATTTCTAAAGATAAGGAAAAATTTTTTGGAGTCATGGGTGACATGGAACAGGTCATTGTATATTTTTATTCGTGGATATATTATATTTCCGTAGATTCAGAAAACTTCGGGATTCTTTGAATCACGGAAAAAATCGCCCCTGAAAAAATCACCCCGTTAAAAATCGCCCCGAAATAAAGGTAACCGAAAAATAAGGCTCGTTTTAATCAAGATTGAAAAAGCCCACACATATAAATAACAAAGATTTGATGACTTTGATTATGGCAATTATAATTTCAAGTAAAACACGTGCTAATCATCTGCATTTGTACTGGAAGCAGACTTAAGAGAATAATAGGGTTTAAATATTATTTCTTCTTCTGTTAATACATTAATATCTGAAGATATTAATGTTACTGAGAATCGGAGAAATGAGAATACTACAGAAATAAATTTCCTTTTTTATAAGTACAAAAAGTGTTTTTTTTAACCGATGCTTTCTTCCTCCCCCCCCCCCCCAAGTTTATTTTTAACAAAGACATCACCGTATTTAGTCTACATTTTAGTTTTGTTCCTTTCTTTTTATATGCCTCACCAGTGGCTGAGAGGTTTTGCTCTCAAGACTGTCAGAAGAGAGATGCTATGTTCGAACAAAATCGTGCCCGTCGGCCTAACCGTTCGGAGTTTTTGTGGCTTTCTTTGAACCTTGCGTAAATATGGGACAAAACTGACATATTTTCTCTGATACAGAACCGGGAAATTTCACGCTCTGTTTCTCTTGTTGCAGAGTCAGGATTGATTGATTTTTTTTTAAGATACTTATTTTTACAAATTAAAACCCACCAAATTAACTTACAATAGGTTGCTCAAACAAAACCATCTTCAATTACTCTAATTCAAAATACACATTAATTTAGCTATAAATTATTTTAAGTAAATCTAATTCTTCATTTAAATCGCAACAAGTATTTATAAAGCTTATAAATCTATTTTATGATTCCCAAAATCAACTGAAAATCATGAATCTATATCAATAAATTTCAAAGTCATTAAATGACTAATAAATTATCAGTTAGATTCCAAAAAACTCATAAAAATAAATAAAGCTATGTTAAAGGATATTCAAAAAATTGTTAGATCTTTTGTATTGATCAATGATCAATCAATCAATCTTATAATATATGTTTCATAATATGAACAATAAAAAGACTGTTTTTTCATTCAATAAGTTATTAGAATTAGTTTATAGTTAGTAAAATATTTGCGTATACATATTGAATTTTAATAAAAATAGAAAACTATTGAATATAAATTTAAAACTTCTCATTTTAAAGGTAACGTATGCGCAGAAATAAATATTTTTCTAAATAGGATATTCTTTTTTCAGTTATTCATTTTCTTTTAACCGTTTTATGGGTATTTCAACATTTACTGCATTCCTAGGTGCAATAAGTTTCATTGATACAGATTACAAACCCTTTTTCTCACTTCAAATACAAAGGGACAGAAATGAAGCTCACATTCTTATTCTAAAGGTCTTGTCAAAATTACAATACAAGTTTACATTCTTGTAACTGAAACTAAATCCCTATTGCTATGCAAACATAATGATTTCTAGTTTGCTTCTCTTGTGCACATTCGACCACCCCTACAGACAATAGATAATAATTTATCTGTTATATTACGCACAGAGACTTATCTAAAAAAGCAGAATAATGGAAAAATTCCTCTTCTCTTCCTCTTTATTTTATTACTGTAAAAGCTCTGTATGTAACCCCCCCCCCTTCCTTTCCTAATCACCAAAGTCTTTTCTTGATTAATGTCAAATACTTAAAACATCTTTACTTATACATAAATTAGCAATGAAACACGTTGAAAGAATCTATAAATTGTATTTCTTTAACCCCCCCCCCCCCCTTCGTACAAAGCTCGACTTCTTTATTGTAGAGATAAAATTTCTTAAAACTCTGCAGCCCTTCCGCCCCCCTCTACGCTTTAAAAAACTGCACCCTTTCCACTTAAGTTAATATGAGCACTTTTTTCTGGGGCGCTTTTTACCGGAGCGATTTTTTTCAGGGGGCGATTTTTTCCGAGACGATTTTTTCCGGGGCGATTTTTTTTGTCTATCGGATTTTTTACAGTGTAAAGATTACAAGTTGGATTAGAAGTTAGATCTAAGTTTAGATTGCATGCTTTAAGATTACAAATTACATCTAAGTTGAGATATCGACTTTTAATATATTTTAATTATATATTTAATATACTAGTAATAAATAATAGAGATTCTTTACTTATGGTAGAATGAAACCCATTTAAATAAAAGCTTTTAATTTACATCAATTTTATTAATGTAAATAATGCATAATAATTACTATATTAAATAGAGATCAATCAAAAATATGTTTTTGGCCCAAAATCTGACATTTGCTAAAAACGAGGACGATAATTCGGCCAGATCAAAACACTTAGTATTCCAAAAATCTTGTTTTTTCCTTTGAAAATTTCCAATTTTAGTTATTGATTTGAACTATTTTGGCTCAAATGAATGGATTGCAATGAACTTCATTGTTTATAATTATTAGTCATGATTTATCAATCATCTCATAGAAAATTTTTAGTTTAAACTGCATTAGATTTCAAATATTCTTTGAGAAAGTGCTAGAATAACAAATGATCATTTGCAAAAATCATTATCGAATATCAAGGTGTATGTACCTAAAACTAAAATATTTTTTAATTAAATGAAATTCGTATAATTAGAAAATCTTTCTGTGTCATGGGGATGAATTAATTATGTGTTATTGTATATGAAAATAAAATTTTTGGATTATTAACAGTTTTACATAATTAATAAATACTATACATATAATTAATTTCAATTATGTATATTTATGTATGCATTAATTACTTTAAAACATACAATTTAAATACTTAATTTTTTTTCTGGATATTATAATTTTCGACCAAAAAGTAGGAAAGTCACCTAAATTCAGTTTTGGCTTTAAAAACCTGTTTCGATCTATCCTCAGTATTAAAAAAAGTCCTTACAATCTTAATTTTTCTTAGTATAATGCAACATAGAAGAGCAAAAAAAATTGGTAGCAGTAGGATGCTGCAATCAATTTCTCAATTTAAATTGGATGAAAGCAAAAAATAAAGATTTTTTTTTTCAAGTCCTACACTTCATGGATAGTTTAAAAGCATTTTTATATACCCACTAGCTGACCTGCCCGGCGTTGCTCGGGTCCGTAATAATAATGTTAAACGAACTTGAAAATTTTATGATTTTATCTTTAACTCGAAATACGTGTAAATACACAGTTAAAAATTTGACCCTTTTGCTGCATCGTCACTCCACCGCTTTTATACAAAATGATTACTTCAGCTTATTATGGAGCATTCTCATAGGTCAAAAGAGAGATATTCTATAAAAGTGGGGGAGTGATGATGCAGCAAAAGGGTCAAATTTTTTACAGCGTACATTATATTACGTACGTACCCCCTGACTGTGTCAAAAATTGGTTTAAAAAAAACTAATATTTAGCTCCAAAAATACCCAAAATGACTGCAATGGGAAGCGCAGGAGGGAATATGTGTGCAACGATTGCGTGATTTTCGTGTTAAAGTGTTGATATTTATCCTTAAAATTACTGTTAAGTGACTTAACTAAATACTTTTTTCACATAGATATCCCAAGTGAAATATTTTGAATTTCAAACTAATTATATCACTCTTAAATCCGACTATACCGTGAATGAAATCGATTCTCGATGATTAGCTAAAAGGTTAGTGTATAGTATTATAATTTCAGAGCCATTTTACAAAAATAGGTGTATATTTTTTATTAAACATGCGTAATGTTCAATCTATGAACAAAATCCTAACCGTAACCTAATTGCATTGTAATCATAACTTGTCTGTAACCTAGCTGTATCTTAACAGTAACCTAAAAGTAACTTAAATAAACCATAAATGTAACCTGGCCGTCACCTTATCATAACCTACCCATAATCTAACCACAACCTAACCGCAACTTAACTTTAACCTAACTGTAACTTAACCATGACCTAACTGTAACCTAACCGGAAATTAAATATAACATAAGGCTCCGGAACGTAATTGCAACCTAACTGTTACCTAACAGTAACCTTAACCAAGTTATAATTTAACTCTAACTATAAACGAAATATTTTAACCATCTCGCGCTAAGTACTTAGTTTCACGTTCCACTGCTACGGAGCGCATTATGTTTTGTAGAACATCCGAATTTTAAGTTCAGATTGGATTCATGTTCATGGAAATTATTTTGTCTTCTTCGGATACGGTTATGGTTGTTTGAAATATTTTTGTTCAGTTTTGATTCGGTGCAATTCAGATTTCGTGGGTTTTTTTTTTTTTTTTTTTTCCCCTTCAAGTGGGATTTTTAAGTTCGGGTCGGGTTGTACTTCCATGGAAATTATTTTACCTAGTTCCAATGAGGTTATACTAAACTGAAATATTTTTGTTAGGTTCAGATTAGGTTTGGTTCAAATTTCGGGATTTTTTTTTTTTTTTTAAATTTTTTGGCTCGGATTGGGTTTATGTCCATGGAAATTATATTGTCTTATTCGTATCTGGTTATAGTTATTTGGAATATTTTCGTCGGATTCAGATTTGGTTCGATCAGATTTCAGGTATTTTTTCATATTTAATTTTAAGTTTCTGGTCGGATTCATGCCCAGGGAAATTATTTTGTTTTGTTCGGATCCGGTTTTGGGTCTTTGGAATATTTTTTTCGGGTTCAGATGTCGTTCAATTCAGATTTCGGTTTTTTGATGGAATTTTTAGGCTCAGGTTGGGTTGCGCATCAACGGAAATTATACTGCATTGTTCGAATAAGGATATGCTTCTCTGGAATATTTTTGTCAGATTCAGATTTAGTTCAGTTTTTTAGGTTCGGATTAGGTTCATTTTCATGGAAATTTTTTGTCTTGTTCAGTGCCGGGTATGGTTCTGTGTAATATTTTTGTCAGGTTCATATTTGGTTCGATTCAAATTTCAGGTATTTTTTTCAAATGGAATTTTAGGTTCGGATCGCGTTCATGTCCACGGAAATTATTTTCTCTTATTCGAATCCGGTTATGGTTCTTTCGAATATTTTGATCGGATTCAGATGTAGTTTGCATAAAATTTCAGGTCTTTTTTCAAATGGAATTTTTTAGGTTCGAGTCAGGTTTGTGTTCACGGAAATTATTTTGTCTTGCTCTTATCGGGTTATAGTTGTTTGGAATATTTTTTATCGATTTTAGTTTTCGTTCTGGTCATTTTTCGGGTTTTTTCAAAGAAAATTTTTAGGTTCGGGACGGGTTGCATATACACGAACATTATTTTTCCTTGATCGGATTGGGGCATGCTTCATTTGAATATTTTTGTGGGATTCAGATTTGATTCGGGTCAGATATCAAATCCATTTTTTTTTTTTTTTTTTTTTTTTTTTTTTTTTTTTTCAAATGGAATTTTTAGGTTCGGGTCGGTTTATGCTCATGAAATTTTTGTCTTGCTTGGATCGGAGTATGGTCTGTTTTTTTCTGGTTGAAATCGGGTTATGTGTTAATACGCCTAAAAATTATGTTTTGCTATTATTCTTTTAGTGACTATTTTTGATATATAATTTATTTTGCTATTTGATAATTTATTACTGTGTATGAATCGTCTGCCTATTCGAACAATTGTACGTGAAACAGCCATTTCATTTTTGTTTTAAAAACAAATTAGTCTTAATAAAATATTCACTTAAATAAAATGCATTCAAATTTAATCAATGATTTAAAAAAACTGCTAAAAATGCCTTATATAGACATATACATGCATTTTCTGCAACATAGATAACCACGCACGCATAGATTCTAATGTACGAAATACCAACGATCTGACGTAACAGCTGTATTCAAAAATCCCAAGTTAAACTGACATTTCGCCAGTCTATGAATTTTAAAGGTCTTTGGGAAAAAAAACAGTCACTTTTGAAATGTCAAAATCTAAATTGGTTTTTTTCATAGAATAAAAAGAAATTAATAGAGTGGAAGTATTATCAATGGAGGTGCTGAAAATGTAACTCTACATTAAGTCCAATTAAGTACCAACAAAAGCACGTGATTTCACACGCCTATCAATTGAAACAGGTTTAAATCCGTATTTTTATGCTCTTGTTTCTTAAAAAAAAACTAATCCATCGCTTTACTGGTAAAAATTTATTAATTATTTTATCATATGAGTTTTAAATATCAATATAGAGAATTATTTTAACGTTTTGCTTGAAAATATAACATTCTTTTGTTAATACATAAAAATCGTCTGCAGTCAAAAATCTATATTTTAGATTAATATTTATTACTAAAGTTATCATACATGATTTTAAAAGAATGTTTTCATCATTATATTTTAAATATTTATTTACATGCAATTATTAAGTCATAAACATTTTTCATCTACGTTATAAAGTATTTAAAATTACATTAATGAAGGAAACTTTTAGTTATACAATTCTTAGTTCGTATCAAATGTTTTCAATATCTTATTTAATTTTAATTTGATATTTAATTATTGCTAATTTTCCAATTTTCTTCATTTTAAAAACGAACATTTATTTTAATAAATAATAATAGAACAATTTTAAGAATTCGGTATTTCCTCTTAAAATATGCTTCCCTTGTAATTCATTTCTTTCAATTCGTCTTATAATACAAAATCCCTTCCACGTCCTTTTATTTGGTACATTAAAATTTGAGCGATAAATGGTTTCATATTGCAAACCTTTTTTGAGGCTAAATTGATCTCCACTTATCTCATTCCTCCATGGGTTTCTTTAAATCTGTCTCCGCTTTCTTATAACTTCTGTGAAAATTTTTACGCAACCAACCAACCGTAAACAAATGAAAGAGAAAAAAAATGGGTATAAGATGATTTTTTTATGAGAATGACCTCTCGATTTTAATTAATTACTCAGTTAATAATTGGAATTTCAAAATTCTGAAGCTCAGGTGCATCAGGAGAGATTTGGGGCTACTCTCAAAAAAATTTGGAACTTCGTACGTGCTGTAGATTTTGCTAGCCATCGCAGACACACAGACACACACACACACACACAGACAGACAGACAGAGCGTTTTGTTCTTTTATTAGTATAGATTTTACAAATGTAGTACTACATGCTGGACTCGAAAAATGGTCCAATTTACAAAGGTTAGCATTGAAAATCTGACTAACTATAAACACCGGGCTCACTTGCACCTACAGATAAATGCATATCTATATACTAGGCATGCCAATTTCCCGCGGAAACGCGGATTTCCGCGTTTTCCTTATTTTTATAATCCGCGGATTTCCGGTTTTTTATTTATTTTCAAAACCCGCGGATTTCCACGATCTTTCTTATTTTTTTCGGCCGCGCCGCCATTTTTTACCACGACGAAATAGGTCAAAAATGGCAATTAAACGGGTAAGTAAACTTTTGTTACGACATCTTCTTGGTTGCCTTCAATGATAGGGTAAGTAAAATGATGTACAGTAAAACCCCGATAATTCGGATTAATTGGGATCAGACCCGATCCGGATTGTCGAAAATCCGGATTATCCGGAGAATTAGTAAAAAATTCATTAAAATAAAACATACTTACAGAAAATCACCTTTATGTTAAACTTGTTAAAATATTTACAGACAGTAAAAATGTTTACTTTGTTTAATTCTGCCTAAAATATTTCAGAAAGAGTTTTTTTTTTTTTTAATTCAGAATACGACGATGAAACAAGTTAATGTTATGGAAATTAGCCAATCGCTTCTAAAACTTGAAAAAAAAAAAAAATGACCAAACTGATCCGGAGATCCGGATTAACGGGGTCCGAATTAGCGGAGTTCTACTGTATTTCGAAACTCTGATTCTCGTCCGAAATTTCCGAGAATTTGAAGTTGGGTTATTCTGCATAGTTGCCAACTTGTACGGTTTTGCGCGCGGAAAAAACAATTATGTAGAAATGAAAATTTCGTGAAAGAATCGCCTGAATAGCATACATTTCTTCAATATTTCGTAGAAAAACGACGATTTCGTCAATGTTTTTGTAAACTAACTTTGTCAAAAGATCGATAAAAAACGCGAATTTCCTGTGCGAATCGCGAAAAAAACGGCAATTTCACCAAATATTTCAAGATAAAAGACTGATTTCTTCTGAAGACCGCGGGAAAACGCCGATTTTGTCTAAAGATTGCGAATGTAACGCCGATATCGTTAAAAGATCGCTGGAAAAAACGCCGTTTTCGATAAAAGATGGCTTACAAATATTTTGTCAGAAGAATATTTGAACAAATACGCCGATTTCATCAAAAGATCACACAAAAAACGCCGATTTCGTCAAATGATCGCGGGAATAAAACGCCATTTTCGAGAAAAAATTGCATAAAAATGCAAATTTTGTTTAAAGGTCGTCGAAAAAAACGATGATTTCAATTAAAAAACATGGGAAAACGCCGATTTCGTCAAAAGATCACGGAAAAACCGCCGATTTCGACAAAAGATCGCAATAAATCGACGATTTTGCAAAATAATTGCTGATTTCGTCTGAAGATAGCGGGAAAACGCCAATTTTGTCCGAAGATCGCTGGATGGGGGGACTCACGACCCCCTCCCCCCTGTGTATAGTGTATTAATAACATATTTATATACTTATTAAATAAAATCCAAACAACATTTTGCTGATTAGTTTTTTCCTTTTTTTTTGGGGAGGGGTTATAAAAAAGTTTATATACATATATATATATATATATATATAGCCTTACTGTCAAGAAAGTTTGAAGTAATATAGCCGCTACTAACTTTAAAAGCGGCTATTCTAATAAAATTGACTCTACTGCTCAGTTTCTTAGTTTTCACCTATAATATTGAACAACGTAAATTCGTAATTTGCCAAAAATGTAATAACCGAGACTGTAGATTTATCTAAGAAAAGAGAATTTGGAGTTTAAGTTGTTTGGAGAGCCAAATTTGGAGCTTTATGACTGTGCCATAAGTTATTTTGAAACTAGATTTTTAAATGAATTTGCTAATAAAAGTTTTAAAGAATAATTGTGCATTTTTGAAAATTTTTCATATTTATATATTTTATATATCAAAATTATTGAATAAAATTTCATTACCCATTCTTAAATTTGTGTTCTTATTTTATTTTAATGTATTTTTGTATTATATGTGTGTGGGTGCTTCAATTCAAATAATGACAATCTATACTTAATGTACCTTTTTCACTTTGTTTAACTTTTTTAACACGCATCGGTTTAAATTATTTTGTTCTATTTTTACTTTGCGAGTTATATCAACTTTTTTTCACAATTTTTACCTCACGCGTTATTTCCTCTTTATTGTTTTTTTCTCACTCTCATCCCTGATATACTTACTTTGAAGTTTGCACTCATGGATTGTAAATGCTGATTTTAATGCCACAATAGACAAACTTTTTTTTTTTTTTTTTTTTTTTTTTTTTTTTTTTTTAGGGGAAGGGGTTAGGTTGGATTACTTTTAATTATTTGTGTGCCTAATAATTGTTGTAAAGCTTTGTTATTATTTTTTATTAACCTCACTGTTTATGTTAAAAGTTTTGGACAAAAAATTCTAAAAAATACACCGTTATTCATCTAGCATCTCTAGAATACCATTGTTTATAAATGCAATTTGCATCCCACACAAGCACCTAAGTATAAATGTGTGTAAGTGTAATGTTTGTGTCATGGGAAGAGAGAATTCACCCATGGAGGTTGTTAAGGTTATTCCGAAATCCAAACTCGCTCTCATATGATGTATTTTTTAAACATTTTTGTTCTATACGTATAAAAACGGCAGATCATTTTATTCGAAAACTTTCAAATCGAACTGTTTTTTTTCTTTTTGGGCTGAAGATATAAAATATCTTTCTGAAAATATCGCAAAAGTCACCGTTTTGAACAGAAGTTCCTGACTTGGCCACCCGAGAAAAGAAAAAAACTGTCGTCATGGAAAAACAAGTGGTTATAACTCGATGTGTATTCAATAGATGAATAATTGATAAATTATTTTTGATTTTAAATCACTTCGGCAATCCTTTCTTCCTGTATTACAACTTTACGTTAAAGTGATTCAGTACATTTGCCAGAATTCATATTGCTAAATAAGGTTTTTTCTTTTTCTTCTTCTTCTTTTTTCAGAACCATCTTAAACTCACTGTAAATTTAAAATGATTTGTGATCATTGTTAAATAAAAACATTTTTATCTCGGATGTAACTTTGCAGGTCCGAGGGCGGGCAATATGGAATTTTGGATAGTGTGTGTTTGGGAGAGGGGGGGGGGGTTGCAACTTATTAATACTGATTACAAAACTAAATTAAAAATTTTTATTTTAACATATCGATACTTCAGTTGTAAAGAAAGGAAATCTTCACAAAAAATGGAAAAAAAAAAGAAATATGAAAATCTAAATATTAGCTCTAAAAATTATCCGCAAACAATATAGTTCTCCTCTTGAAGAAAAGAACTAAGTAAAAAAAAAACACAGCTTGTTTGAATAGAATCACTTCAGTTGACAAACCTGGAGGCTACTATAGACCATTCCGTCACTGTCATCAAACAAAGCGATCGCGGACTATAACGACAAATCCCGAATGCCGTGTAGAAAAGTATCTCTTTCTTCTACCTCCCATTCTTATTTCTACGTCAACAAGCCGCCTCAGAAGTTAAATGACAGAGCCGGAACGGGCCAGATTAGTTTTTAAAGGTTTAAACATATCGCTCAGAAATTAGATAAATATATAAACTACCACACTGGTCGGGCACATGTGAACAATTTTTGAATTTATAACATGATAAAAAAATTTAAGAACTATGCAGGTGTTTAAAAGAAGAATCTATCATGTGTGAAAAAAAGTTCTGTTTACTATATTGAGTAGTTTTTTGTTTAAAGAAATTAAATCAGTTAAGAAAAAAATATATTTATGTAAACTGTTTACGTGTCCCCCAGTCTTTCCTGGGTTATGGACATAATCCCCTCGGACAAAATCCCCTCTGGACAAAATCCCCACCGGACAAAATACTCTCTTTGCTGAATAAAGGCTCTATTTTGAGCAAGTTTCTTTTACAAAAAGGACCTCCAAACATTTAAAAAATATTAAGCTTAGTTGAAAAATGAAAGTGAAAATTGGAAGTTATAAGTTACGTGATAAATATTTTATATTTTTTAAAGATACATGTACATTTTAAAGTCTGAAATAAAATAGTATAGTCTTTTATACTAAATATGAAACATTAGGCAGACTTGAAATGATTTAAAAAGCATTTAAGTTTTAAAATTGATTATTTTTAATTGATATTTTTTAACTGATCATTTTTTTATTATTTATTTATAATTATTTTTTTTAATTTAGTTGCTTTTTAAATGTATTAAAGTCTGTCTAATGTTTCATATTTAGTTTAAAATTTAGATCTCGTTTCTACAAGTATTAAAATTTTAAAAATTATATGGGGTTTTCTTTTCAAAAATATAATGATTGTTTTAACTTGTCCCCCTTTCATTGACCGAGGAGAGGGAATATACAATTTATAACAGCCTTTCTGGCAAAATTTTAGAAAAAAGCAGATTTTTAGTAAATAACATCACCTGAGATTGATTTTTAATTGATTTTGACATTTTTGGTACTCTGTGGAGAGGGGGAGGAGCGGAAAATATACTTGGAGGGGGGTGCCCTTTCTTGGGGAGTATTTTTAAGGGAATCTAACCCATATTGAAGAAAACCACGAAGACTCCGAACAGTTAGGACGAAGGCCGCGATTGGGTTCGAACCCAGCACCTGCTACCAGTTGAGAAGTCAGAACTTCTCGACCATTGGTGCGGCACTTTACGTAAGCATTAGATAACGAAATAGCTGTAATTTAACCCTTTTCGGCAATTTGTGCCCGGTCTGGGATACCTAATTTTAATTCCAAACTTGCAAGCGACACCAATAATATTTTGATAAAATTTTGCTTTTACAATAAAAGCTTAAATTAAGGATTTCAAAATATCTAAGAAATTTGTTTGTAAATTCCAGGGTCAGTTGATAATTTCTCATTTTAATAACAGATTTTGCCCGTGCCGGAAAGGTTTAACAACGAAAGGCAAAATAACATGATTTGGATGAACAATCTACGGATGTTGAATAAATGGGGAAAAATGATATGGAGTAAACAAAAACTGGAAGTGTAGAAAATTGCTACAGACCATCACTACATTGAAATTCCTATGGCTTTTGTTAAAATTTTTACTTATGTGCTTTAATTAGTTACTTCTATTGTATTTCTTAAAAGTTTTTTTATGCGATAAATAATATTATATTAAATTATTTTGTATTCAATGAAATATTTACTACAATAAGTAATAATGTATTAAACCGATTTTGTTTTCCTTCGATATCTAGAGCCCAAACTATGCAGGGGTATGCGAGACAATTGTCCCGGGCTCCCCCTTTTTAGGGCCCCCCCCCATGAGGGTAGTTAGAATTTTCACTAAAAAGTGCCAAATGTTTTAAATTAGCCATAAGCGATCAAAATTTTCAAACATCTAGGAAGATAAGAGTGATCATTTTTTGTCACCCCCCCCCTCCCGATTTATCTATGCGAAAAACAAACTACATTAGAAAATTTATAATTACATTTTTATTGTAACAATTTTTTCGTATTCTATTGTTTTCTAAAGAGATATTTTAGTCACGTTTTCCTCATAGCATGGCAAGTTAAAACCAGTAAAATAACCAATTTGTAATATTTTCTTTTAGCCATCGTATAACATATGTAAATAGGCAAAGAAAAATTTACAAAGAGATACTTTTGTCAACCTATCTATCATATTTTTCTACAATTATCCTGCAAGTACTTTTTTTCTTAAATTTATGGCTATCTTTTTGTGATATCCAGTACTGTACAAAATTAATACATATATACATTAAGTTTAGTACTATCATACTATACAATATATATATTTAGATATATATTTAGCCACTTCTACATTATTCACAAAAAAAAAAAAAAAAAAAAAAAAAAAAAAAAAAAAATTCTATCTATAGACAGAAGAGTGTGTGTGTGTGTGGGGGGGGGGGGGAGGTGGCCCAGAATGATGCCGCGGAGCCTCCCATAGCTTTATTTTTGTCGATATCGCAACTTCTATGTAAATTTTCTTGATTAATAATGTAATTTGTCGCTAAATGTAAATTGTTATTGGGGACAGTATTGAAGTTTGATTGTCATTAAATTTGATGTAAGCAAACGGGAAGAAGGAGATAGTCTAGCATTCGCATATTTTTCCTTACAAAAGGAGGACTGGTAAAAATGACTAAAGAAATGCTTACGCAATGCTTGATACTGCTCCTGCTTAAATGATTACATTTTTTTAAGTTAAAAAAAAAAAAAAAAAAAAAAAAAAAAAAAAACGATTTTTTTAAATGTTTGCTATTTTTCTAAATATTAATATTTTTGTCCATATATATATTTTTGTGCAATAGACATTTAATATATATATATTAAATGTCTATTGCACAAGACTACGCATGTGTTTTTAAATCTAATATGACATTAATTATAACTTTTTTATTGATATATGTAGTATAAAGATTAAGTAGTAATCTACACGTTTTCATTAAAATATTCCATAAAATTCCATGCGTAGATTTATCACATATATAATAAAGAACACGTACAAAAAAAAAAAAAAAAAAAAAAAAAAATAATAATAATAATAATAATAATAATAATAATTCTCTATCTCAAGAACTAAAAAAAAGAAAGCCGTAGCGTTTTTTAAACAGGAAAAAAGTATGAACAAAGAGAAAAAAATCGTTTAAAGTTTTCATTTAAGTGGGGAACTATGCTGGGTATATTAACAAAATTTAGAATATCTCGCGATTTAATTACTGTAAGAGTGAGTTATCCAAATTTCGCAATCAAAGAGGTTTTCATTCAATATTGAAAAACGTAAATTGATTTTTTGTTTGTTTTTGAGGTAAACGGTCAACTTAAGGATTGTGTGTGTGTGTATATATATATATACACTATATTGCCATTGATTATGGGACACTTGCGATTTTAGACATTTTATTAAATATCTAGAAAAATACTTGAGGAATCATCTCGAAACTCTTAGTGTATAAATATAATAGTATACGTCATATATCTCCGTGAAGATTTTTTACCGAAACGCCATAGGGGACCGTCAACAAATTAAAAAAAATGAATATCTTTTGAATAACCCTGTCAAAACTAATGTAGCAAAAGCGCTCAAACTCTAGATTATGATTGAATGACTTATTGTAATACACTGTGTTCATTTTTATGCAAATAGCATGCACACTCGCAGAGTAATTAAGGTTTTTATAAAAATGGTCCCAAATTTTTCCAAGTTTTTCCATTATAATTTTCAGAGTTCTTAATATATAATAATATTTTTTTTCAAAAAATATGACAAACAACATTGCACACAGTATCCTGTAATCAGAATTAAAAAATAATAAAAATTGTATGAAAAATGAGTAGGTTTACTATATAATTTTTTACTGCGCATGCGTCAAAGATATCAAAATTTCATTTGCATATTATGTTAGCTAAATGTATAGAGCAACTTTTGTAAATGTCTCAAAATCATAGCTTGAAAATTCTGAAAGTAATCGTCTATAGAAAAAGGACAAAATCCGTTGTTTCCAAAATGAAGCAAAAAAATAAGGGATTTTATCAAAATGCAGTAGTACATCCCATATTGAGTATTCTATATTGACACTAATCAATGAATATATGGATACAACCCCTCTTGTTTTTGCTTCATTTTGAGAATAACGGATTTTCGACTTATTCAATTGACGATTATTGTCAGAATTTTCAAGTTATGATTTTGTGACTTTCACAAAAGTTGCTCTATACATTTAGCTAACATAATATGCAAATGAAATTTTGATATCGTTGACGCATGCGCAGTAAAAAATTATTTAATAAACCAACTCATTTTTTATACAGTTTTCATTATTTTTTAATTCTGATTACAGGGTACTGTGTGCAATGTTGTTTGTCATATTTTCTGAAAAAAATAATATTTTATATTAAGAACTCTGAAAATTATAAGGAAAAAAACTTGGAAAAATTTGGGATCATTTTTATAAAAACCTTAATTACTCTGAGAGTATGCATGCTATTTGCATAAAAATGAACAAGGCTTATTACAATAAGGCATTCAATTACAATCTAGAGTTTGAGCTCTTTTTCTACATTAGTTTTGACAGGGTTATTCAAAAGATATTCATTCTTTTTTAATTTGTTGACGGCCCCCTTTGGAGTTTCGGGAAAAAATCTTCACGGAGATGTATGACTTATACTATTATATTTATACACTAAGACTTTCGCGATGATTCCTCATGTATTTTTCTAGATATTTAGTAAAATGTCTAAAATCGCAAGTGTCCCATAATCAATGGCAATATAGTGTATATATATATATACATATATGTATATATATATATATATATATATATATATATATATATATATATATATATATATATATATATATATATATATATATATATATATATATATATATACATACATATATAGCTAGATAGATATGTATGTAAACGGCCAATTTAAGGATTATATAAATATATATATACATATATATGTACATTTTATGAATATGAGTGATTGTACATCTGTTAAAAGAAAAAAGAAAAGAAGTGAAATATAGTTGCAAATTTTAAAGTAACAAAACTAAAAGTTTTATAGTTTTCGTACACATGAAATTCCATCAAAGTTTAAACATTAACATAAAGCAATTTTGCAAATATTTTAATAGTATTTCTAACTGATCGGAGTAATTTATTGCCTCCATATTGCCAGGGCCCGACTTAGAGAGTGTGGGGCCCTGGGACAAACATTATTAGGGCCCCCCCCTTCAATCTTAAAATTTTTCATAAATTATACTGAAGTGACTAAAACTAAAATTCATATTGGTATGTGTACATAAACTTCAAGTACTATTCACATGGATATATATAATAGCAGTAGAAAGATAACTTTAAGAAAATATTGAATGCAATTTTTTTCCGTTTCAGAAGTATAAGGATAAATGTGAGACCTTAAGGGGGCATGGGGCACAGAAACAGAGGGGGTAGGAGAAGAAAGCTCCTTAAAACTGAAAAAAAAAAAAAAAAAAGAATTTGGTCACTTTTGGCTGTTTTTTATCAATTGGCACTCTTACGAAAAATTAATCTGTCCTTGGGGAGGGGGGGGGGCTCAAGCCGGGGGACCCGGGGCAGTTGCCCCGCATGCCCCTGCATATGTCAGGCCCTGCATATTGCAAAATTTAAACATTTAAATTTTTACAGTTAAATAAAATATCAATATGCAATTTTTTTCCCTTGTGTTTTCTCCTACCCCCTCTGTATGTTTTTTCACATTTTTTCCCTTGCAGTTTCCGCTATTATTCTTTGTAATTTATTTTCCGTATCATAAAATATTTTGGAAGCTTTTATACTTGAGTAATTTTTTTCTAACTACTGGGATGAAGTTATTCCCTACACATAGTTAGTCTAATATTGAAAAAAAAAAAAAAAAAAAAAAAAAAGAAAAAAAAGATCACTACAGATAACACAATTGTAAAGAAACTCATACAGTATACATAAAATAAAATCTGTAAAGTTATTAAACTTTTTTTTCTAGGAATCTTGGATTTCAAGATTTTTTTATATAACTGTAACAATAAGAATTCATGTAACAGATTCGGTTATATGAATTTTTGCTGTCATGATTACATGAAAAGTTCTAATAATCTAAAAAAATTAGTAATTTTACAGATTTTTTTTTACAATGCATGGAGGGAGCACACATTTGTAATAGCGAAAAAAAAAAAACATTCGGTTTTTTATTATTTACTTTATAAAATAGCTGAAAACAACACTAAAAAGTTTATTATGACAAAAATATCATTAAAAAATTCATTAAATTTTACGATTTAATTGAATCTCACGAATATTTATCATTGCGATTTCTAATTCTTAAACTTTATTAAAATTAATTATATTTTATAATATTTTTTATGCTTTTCGTATGTTTTATAATTCAAAATCTTAAACATTTTGCGAGAACTCTATTAAATTTAAAAAAAAAAAAAAAAAAAAAAAAAAAGAGAGAGAGAGAAACGTTTGAAGTTTATATCAGAATAGACTATATATATGTTTTTTAATAAAATTTATTTTACCGTAATAATTGAAAAAAACTATTAATATCAAAATAAAGTATGAATTAAAAAAATTTTATTTGTATGGAAAAAAAAAAAAAAATCTGTAAAGAGTATAGAATGCCAATTAAATTAAAAAGAAATTAAACGAAAGATAGTTTTAAAGTTTTTATTAGTAAAGTAACATTAACAAAGTTATTATTCTGTAAGCAAATACATAATTTAAGGTAAAATTATAATAAATTTTACCAAAATAACTAAAGGATGCTAGTATATTGTTTGTTTTGAAATACAAAGTTTAAATTACAAATCATATAAAAATTGTTTGGCGTAATTATAGTTCAGTTGAATTACTTGTATAATATTGAAATAGCTGACATGTTTTAATATGACAAATTAAAGAAAATTTTGCTGAATTCCTGACTAAAATAAGGTTTCATTGTACGTAAAATTTAAATATATATTGTAAAAATAAATATGATAGAATTTATAAACAATGCATAAGGGATCATTAATTTCAATTGTTATGTAAATTTAAAATTTACATTTAAAATGAAACATAAACTTCTGATTTAAAAAGTATTTAAGCTAATAGAATTTTTACTGGCGCTATTTCATCATCCTACTAAAAAAAAAGTTACTTATATTGCTTATTCTGATCTACGTAGGTATATATTACATGTGTGTGTGTGAAAATCTTTCTTTCCCATATGTTTGAAAACAGAAACGAGCCGAAATCAGCTTAATACAAATACAAGTTTCTGACCCATGTGTTGACATCAAAAAGCATTTGCGACACAAAAGCTTTTTACTGCACTGCCCAAACTACTGGAAAAAGGGGTAAAGGTTACACGTCACTCAAAAAGGGGGTGAGAAATATCTGCCCTGGTGTTTTTAGTGAACATTAGATAAATAGAACAACTCTTATTGAAAGATAGAACTCTTACTGTTTCCAACTTTTTTGAGGGAGAAAACTGAATTTAGTTTTTCCGTTTGAACGGTTAAATTCTTGTATCGAAGGCCAAGTCTTTTTATATACTAAAATGAATTGAATGCTTAAAATTTATCTATCTCTTTAAATGTTGATTCAAATAGTTATTTCAGATTTGCAGTACCCCCCCCCCCCCCACACACACACAGGAAAAAAAAACTGTTTTGCTAAAACTACTAAATTTTAATTGATATAGCCCCAATCAAAAATTTGGGTTAAAAGGACCAAATTTTAAACAAACTTTGGTTGAATTAACAAAATCATTTCTTTAGTCAAACCAAAATTTTGTCATTCCAAGCAAAATATTTGATTGGGGTTGTATCAACCAAAATCAGAAATTTACTTCCTGGTTTTAATTTATGTAATTTAAAATGAAACTTCTTAAGGGGAAATTATAAATCTTTGTGTCATTTAAAAAAAAAAAATTTCTAGTCCTCAAGTGTATAGGTCATAGGGCTTAGCGTCAGTACTTTACCAACTATTTTGTTCATTAATTGTAAAAATGCTAGTTCGACGTTATTTTACGTTAAGATAAAATTTTATATTTGTTTTTCTGGAAACTTACTTATTTTAATTTTTTCTTTCTTTTTTTGAAGAAACTTTCCGTTGATTTTCTTCTTTAACTCATTAAAGCCAGTTGGCAAGAAAACTTGCGACATAAAAATTAACAAATTTCAGATGTGAAAATCAGTTTTTTTAGGAATGAAATATTCGTATTTTTTAATCTAAAGTTTTGAGAGTTTAAATGAGTAAAAATTATAATTATGTAAATACTGGCATCAACTGATGCAGATGCATTAAAAAAGTGTAAACGAAACTCGACGGCAATGGGTTCGAAAAAAAAAAAAAAAAAAAAAAAAAAAAAAAAAAAATAGGTAATAATTTTTGTTGGAGCTTATACCAATGAAAAGTATCATTTTGAATGATCATTTGTTTAAACTGGTAAAATGAAAAAAACAAGTGGGCAAGTTTGATCACAGATCGCTCATAGGGTTTCGTTTAATATCTCTTTGAAAAATCTTTACGCTTGTTCTCATTATGTATTACAAACCATGTGTCAAAGTTTAAAGGATCGATTCTTTATTTTCCCTAAACTGAACAAAATTGTGAAAATAGCCCCTCCTCAGACGACCCTCTCCTCCCCTTGAATTTTCCACTCTTTCAAATATTTAATGTTAACAAATAGTATTTATATCAATGCTAAGTTTAAAATAATAATAATAATAAATAAAATAAAACATTCAAGAAATTGTATTTACATCAGTGATAAGTTAAAAAAAAATAAAAATTCAAGAAATAGTATTTACATTAATGATAAGTTAAAAAAAAAACATTTAAAATGCAATAAACAGCTTATCTTAAGAAAAAAAGACAACATTGCCCTTCCCACTAACAAAAATTCAATCTATCTTAAATTTATAAAATTCGTATTATATGTATTAAACTACATCAAAGTGTAAAAGCGATCATTTAGTTTTCCAAATTTTAACAAATTCACGTCATTTTTCTGTGCGAAAAGGCATCTTTTTTATAAGTTTAAAAATTTATTTTTTCATAAATTGGAAAGAAGTGATCTGATTTTTAAATTTATATTTTAGTGACCAGCGCATCAAATAACACCCGGATGCGAAACTAATAAATTTGTAAAATCAATAGTTAAAAAAAAATAAATACATAAAAAAATAAATAAAATCTACCCCTATTATCAAACTTCAGTATAAAAATTTATCGCTTTTTTTTTTTTTTTTTTTTTTTTTTTTTTTTTTTTTCATATCATGTCATGGAGAAATGAGATAGGATTATTTTTTTCTCTTTACTCTATGATATAACGCAATTTGCCGTGGAGTTAATTACCAAACTAAAAACAAATAAACATGCTTCACTTGATTTATTTAATCTATTAATTTATGTTAGATAAATAATAATTTCTATATCAATTAAAATTTTTTCAACAATCAGATGAAAAATAATTTTATCTAACCTTACTTGCAACAATTAAGAAATGAAATTTCAATTTGAAATTTATGCTGCTTCAAAATTTAATACTTGTAAATATCGTACATTTTCAATTTGTATACAATCGTATAGGGAAAAAATGTACTTTTAAATGCAGTTTGTTTGAAAGCTGTAACTCAATTTATATTTGAGATATTGATTTTTTTGTAGTTTTTAGCACCAATTTTGTAATTGTAGAAACAATAGTATTCCATTTCTTTTAAAAGTAAAAGCAATGGAGTAATTAGAAAACAACAAAATTATGAACTGATGATATTAAAATTAATATTTTAATTAAAATAATAATCTTTTTCAAAATTTTATGATTTTCTGTGTGACAACAGGTATTCAGCTATAAGTACACAAAATTTGAACTCTCTAGCATATGTAGTTTTCGTGTACCGACTCTGTGATGGACAGACAAACAGACAACGGACAGAGACGAATAGGGTTTCGTCAGATGAAAGAAACCTTAAAAATGAAGCAAAAGTGTATATGATGATTTGTTGAAATGACGGACATTTTGTCAAAAATCACTTTTTAAACTAAATTTACTTTAAGCGATAAATAATTTTATGCCCTTTCATAATTTGGTGAATCCGGAGAATAATCGCCTCCAGTGGAATTTCACGACAAACACCTACAGGTACTCACTGTCGTTCAAGACGTGTTATTCATTTTTTATGCAGAAAAAATTTAGCATGTAATTGAAAATAAGTAAAAATAATATAAAAATACGCAGGTGATATATCTTTTCTTTTGTCATTAAAAAGTAATAAAAGTCACGTGAGCATTAGACATTTCCCTTGAGAGCCCTTCACGCACATTCATTTATGAAAATCCTTAGAAAAAAATTCTTCTGAATATCTCGTTTGCAATTCCGTATTTTTAAATGATTTATTTGTTTATTTATTTATATTTGATGGCCAAGATTAATCTCCAAAGAAGCTGTCTTTTTTTAAATATTCGACTATTTTTCAGAATTTTTTTCTGTCAGTATACCGCAATTTTCAAAACCGGATCCGAAAGTGTTAGTATCAAAAGAGAAAAAAAAATCTATAAGCAAAATAGGAAAAATAAAAAATTGCTTATCTATTGAAGAACCCCAGCCATAAATGCCAAAAGTGAAAAAAAAAAAAAAAAAAATAGAATAATAATATTGAAACGCAAACAATATATTTAAAAAATCTTCATGAGGATTAGCTGTTTTCGCATGAATTAAGTACATGAGAGTAAGTCAGAAGAACAGATACTGGTAAAATGAAAATTTTTATGGAAACCAGTAACAATAAGCATGCAAAGGTCCTCCGTAAGAATGGTGAAAAACTGCTGAGAGTTGGAAAAAAGTGAAACTATAATTACTGGAATGTATAGAAATGCTTGTAGCAAAGAAATAATGCAACAACTTTTTCCAAGTAAAGTGTTTACCGTTTTTGTCTACATTGTTACCGAAAGTTAATCAGCGAACAAACTTTGAAATGGCAACATTGGTATTAAAAAATTATCTGGAAGGATGCAAATATGCAATTTTACTAGGCGCTTTAACTTTCTAAGTAATAATATAAGTATATTATGTCGAAAATGATTCGATATTTTTATTATAGTTTATCGTTTGTTATCTTATTTAATTCAATATTTTCTCTTTAATTCAGAAATATTATTTTCTTTTCTACTTCAACACTAAAAGAAACGTGTATGGTAAAATTTACTTGATAACAGAGTTAAACTCAATTCACTCAATTGAAAACACCAGATCTATAACATTAAACCAATGGGACGGCTGTTTTCAGATTTCTCGTTTAAATTTGAATATTTTCAAAGAATTTCTTTTGCATAGGACACCTGAAGTCAATATTCAATGTGATTATTTTTTACTTTTTCAATGTAGATTGCATTTTTTTTTTTTTTTTTTTTTTTTTTTTTTTTTTTTTTTTTTTTTTTAAGTACACTGCTAAAAAAAATTTCTCTAGTTTGAAACAAATTTTCGTGTTTAGTAGCTGCCACCATAACATGGTGAAATCTCGTACCAAATTTGGAGATTCCTATTTCAACCTCGTAGAAAAAAAAATGAAATTCACTATATATATATATATATATATATATATATATATATATATATATGTATATATATATATACATACATACATATATATATATATATAGAAAGATACTTAAAGAAAATTAAGTTAGAATTATTTGTTTAAAAAAATTGTCATTGTGAGACCTAACTTTTTTTTTTCCTTGGAAGGGGAGGGGGCTAAGCTTTAAATGGTATATTGATATTAAGAAATATATAGCCTTACATAATTTAAAGTTAAAATTTTGAAAAAACCCATTTGGATTTTTTTCAGAAAAAAGGCCACTTGAGTTTTTTGGGATGGGAAAAATCGCAAAAATTCTGCCTTAAGTTAAACATGCTAATTTTATACACTTCAATTCAAAAATCAGACACAGTTTTCTTTTCTTTTTTTAATTAGGAAATTTATAATAATATTTTTGAAAATTTTTGAATAATTTGCTACATATACTACAAGACTATTAAATGTAAAATTAGATTGTCATAGAAGTCAGTGTCAGTGGCATTTGTAAATTTTGATCACAAATGGAAATACACTTTTACTAGCTTTGTAGCTTAATAAACCCCTAAATGATTACGTAATTTGCTCCAAACCAGATCAAATTTAGAAAAGTATTGTTTAATTGAAGCAGAAATAGTTTGTGCTGAATGTGAAAAACGGAAAAAGCTGACAAAACCCACAAGGAAACTTATCTTTTACATTATTTTTTTGTTATAATCTGTCTCTGTCATTGTGTTGAAAATTATTACTGCATAACACTTTTATTAAACATACTTTGAAGCAGGATAACAAATGGAACGATTAATCTTAAAAGCTATAACAATGCAAGCAAATAGAATGGGGTTCAAGTTTCAACGGCTACCTTCAAGTATATACATTAAGATTTAAAACACTAGGATGCATTTTAAAGTACAGTAATGAAAATCTTTCTTCTTTACAACCTCATTTCTGTTTTTTTTATAAATGAATTGAAATTCCTTTAAATCTGATTCTTTTGAAATATATTTAAATTGGCATTTATCTTTGCATTCTCATACCTTAGATTAAATAATGATACAATTGTAAAAAAGCCTAAAAATTTAAAAAAACCCCAAAAATGGGTTTTTATTGGGGTTTTTCAAGTGGGGCCCACTTGGGAGAACCCTGGGCTTATCAGGTAATATACACATTAACATAACGTGTTTAAACATAACGGAACTCCAAGGTATTCATAATTAGTAAGACAGTATATAATAAAGAATCTAAATGCTTTATTTTCATTGTTTAATGTATGAACAAAGAATAATTAATAAATAGGCATAACTAATGTTTTTTATTAATTGCAATAGAAAGGAACAATTTTATGTCAGTTTTAGGTATTAATTATTAATACTTTATATCAATTGTGTTTAGAAGTACACAAAAGGAATACTTTTTCCAGTTTTTAGTATTTATGACAATTTTTATTTATCCAATTTAGAACAATAAACCAGACATGATGTCATTTCAGCATTACAATACTTATATATATATATATATATGTAAATATTTTTACAAATAAAACCAAAGTAACTCGGATATAATGTTGAATATTGTGTTATTTAAATTTTATCTAAACAAAAACAAATTTCAGACCCCCTTTCCTTTTTTTTACTAGTTTGTGAAAAATAAATGTATAACAATTTTATTTATGAACGGCTTTACTTTGAAAACTTCTTTCTCCTCTTTTTAGGTAGATTTTGATTCCTCTTTTGCGATCGCTCTCATGCTGGATTTTCTGAACATTTTTTCAGGTCTAGACCAGTAATTACCCTCAGACCCCAAAACTACCATCAATAAAAAAGTTTATGTGTGTGTGTGTCTATATATACCGGGTGTCCCAAAAATGACTGATGGATTTTAAAATTCAATAACTTGGAAACGGTGACAGCTATTTAAAATTTTTTTGCAGGAGAGTTATGTATAATGTTAGGAGTTTTTTTTTTTTTTACCGTAATTTTTTTATTTTAGTTCGCATCTCAAACAATAGGTGGCGCTGACGGCGATGGAAGGCCAGGTCGACGCTTCACTCAGCACTGATCACCTGGCCCTCAATCGCCGTCAGCGCCACCTATTGTTTGAGATGCTAACTAAAATAAAAAATTACGGTAAAAATTCTCCTGACATTTTACATAACAATCCTGCAAAAACTTTTTAAATAGCTGTCACCGTTTGCAAGTTATTGAATTTTAAAATCCATCAGTCATTTTTGGGACACCCGGTATATAGAGACAGGTTTTTTTTTTTTTTCTTTTTTTAACTGACATTATTTAGAGCTCTCTGTAGCTAATTCTAATAACCGAAACTGCTTTAAAATTTATATGGGGATTATTAAGAACAAGGAAAAAGAGATTCCACGAAAAAAATTAGGCCCAATCACCAATAAGGGCTGTATAATAAAACATTTGAATTTAAAAGAAAAATAAAAATTAAATAAAAAAAATGAATACAATTGGAATTTGCATAACCAATATATATATAAACATATATATATATATATATATATATATATATATATATATATATATATATATATATATATATATATATATATATATATATATACACACATATATATCACTCTTTTATGGGCTCGATAACTTCTATAATTCTGCTGATATAAAGTTTATAATAGCGAAGAAGTTTATGCATGACAGACATATGATTAATTTAAAAATGGGCGAAATAAAAAGTGTTTTTGGAAGAAAAAATTCATAACTTCAAGTCAATTCTCAAGATATGTAATCCAAATAATTTTCTTTATAAATATACGTAATATTACCTAAAACTTTTGTACTGCTATATTTTTGATGCCAACTCTTACTGATAAGGAAAAAAAATAAACAAATAAAATAAATAAATAAACATAATAAAATTAAAAACGAAAGAAAAAAGTGGGGTGGAAAAAATACTTATTACTTCGTCAATTTTTCAGCTATTAAATCAGATTTTATTTTACATCTTCTTAATAATATCTACAGCTTTTGCAACGACAAGTTTTTTATAGGACCAATCCGTATAGCTAAAATAAATTTAACAAAAATAGTAGTTGAAGAAAAAATCTCAAATCAATTACGCTTATATAATGACTCATTTTAAAATTTATTTTTGAATTTAGACGCATCCTAATGACAAGTATTCTAATTTGGGAGCTATATAATATGACGACACATTTACTTTTTGCCTGAAAGAAACGCAAATCGGGAGCTCATAACCATTGAAATGAGTTTAAGGTAAAAGATAATAAAAATGGATAGCCTTATTATTATTTAATAAAATTAACTTAATTTTCGCAAAATTGTATTATTATTTAATCTATTTATTAAATTGTATTATTATTAAAATTATCAGTGGTTAGCTTTATTTTCCATTAATGCGAATTCATTAATTTTTTTTTATTGAAAATAGTGAAATATAAACGCTTATGTAACAAAAATAACCTGAATATAGTTAACATGACAGACACACATTATTTGTTACGGATTAGATAAAGTTTTTGAACGTTATTATTATTATTATTATTATTATTATTATTATTATTATTATTATTATTATTATTATTATTATTATTATTATTTTGTTAATTTAAACACAGCAATGATGTTAATACCGTCCACTGGTCAGCAGGTATTTAGACATCTGTGGGTGCTCTGCTTGAAGAAAAGGAAAAACATTAATTTAAATAGTTCCATGCTTAATAAATTAATTTAAATGGTTCAGAAATAGTTCCAGTCTCATTTTGCGATATGCAAATAAAAGCAAACGTGGCCGTCTTCTAGAGTGAAATTAGTTACAGGATCACTTCACAAAATACGCATTTGGACATGGCAAAATTGCCTGTAATAAATATGAAAAAAAAAAAAATAAAAAGGTTAGAAGTAAACCGATTGAAAAGACAGCAAAAAAAAGCAGAAAATGGATTAGAAAAAAGTGAAATGATGCAATTTGTGTTTTCTATGAGAGTGCTTTTTCTTCGGACAAAAGTGGTGGTGGAAATTCTGGATTCAATGTTAAAAATAAAATATGTAACTAGAACGACTGCAAAAACATGATTATTTTGCTTGGTTTTTTTTAAAAATAAAACCAGTGTCATTTCACGCAGCAACCTTATTTTTTCCCGTTAAAAACCATTCAAGAAGCATTATATAGAAAAAAGATTGTCCAGTGTAAAAAAAAAAAAAAAAACTTTCGTAAGGGTGAACTTAAAAATACATTTTTTTTAATTTTAGGTACTATATTTTCAGAGATATAGAAGAAAATTAAGTGCGGAAATATGTCCCCCCCCCCTCTTTTTCTAAATCAGCTGAATCTAAAATAATGAAAAAATTAGAGGTTCTAGACTCTAATTTATGTGTTCCAGGAAAACTATAGCAATTACCCTAGAATACATAGATTTTGAGAAAAGGGCATTTTTTCCGTTATACACAAATTTCGATTTGCGGTCATTTAGCAAAGATTTTCAGGAGCGCTGGTATAATCTGGTATAAAATTGAAAGTGTGTGATGTTTAGAAACTTAAAAATTTTAAATGGCAAAAACTGCAAAACCGAAATTCCATTTCAAATTTCAAAGTGTTGTCATTCATAAAATGATGTATGCGTTACGCACATAAACGTTTGGCCTTTATAATATAGATTGTAAGAGTTTTTCTCGAAATTTATAAACTTAGAAACACAAAACGTCGAAGCATGTTATTTACAGATATGATATTTAATTGGCTTAAATTTTAGTAACTTTTCAATCATTTTTATACATTGAATTACATGCTGAATTATAAGCGTTTGTTGTTTGATGAAAATTTATAGCATTATAACATCTGAAAATTCAGTTTAGAGCACTTTATAGAAATTTAGTTCAAATTCTAAATGCTTTTAAACAGCATTTTGTGAAAAATTGCTTTTAATGAAAATGGGAAATATCCTTTGATTTCATGCTTTCTAAATGTCATTATATGTCATTCTCATGCAATAGCCATGCAAGTACAAACAAATATGAATTCTGGAGAGTAACCAGTTTGGGTTTGAAGTCAATCTTAAAGCTGCTCTCAAATTTAAAGAAGCTTTTTTCTAACACATTTCTGAATTCAATTTTGCTTGAAAACACATTAAATTAGAAGGTGTTTTAATTCAGAATTCAATCGAATGTTGTTTCATTTCATGGTAAACGCATGTAAAAAAATGTTATTTTTATAAAGTTATAGAAATTATTATTTATTTATTTATTTATTTATTTATTTACGACATTTAAGCACTAGTAAAACTTTCTCCGTGTCCTAATAAGTAAAACAATAAAAGTTTCACTTTTGCACAAATAAAACTTACCGAGTTATGATAATTTGAATTTTAAGAATTTTCAACATTTTTTGTCAATAAAAACAGAAAAACGCATTTTATCTATAAGTTACAAAAAAAAAAAAAAAAAAAAAAAAAAAAAAAAAAAAAAAACAATGGTGTATGTTAATTAATCCATGGAATACCTTGAAAGAGTTAACAATTAATTTGGGGCACCGTTTCCATTTAAAATGGAAATCCTTTGCAAAAATTGTAATCAACTACTTGAGAAATTGTGATTCATTTTATTTATTTAATTATTTTATATGTATATACTGAGTATCTTGTAAGGTGTAGTACGAATGCAGACCAGATGTTTATAAGTACTGTGACTATTGTCGCTAAGAGTTACCATGCTTCTATTTGCACACAGAGGAGTTTGTGGGTAAAAAATCATTAAGGCATTCCTCAATGTAATGATATATTACTACCCCTCGAGCACAGATCATAGAGATATGGTCGAAGCTGTAAGCGCAGTTTATGATCTCCTCCTACTGGAGGCGCACTTTTTGTAGACCCGTACATCAAGTATCTATCGTTTACCCCATAATTTTTTGAAGAATGGGGTAGATGCGACCTGTATCAGGAAAATCTAAACCATCTAAAATCCAGTTACTCCCAAAATTATAAATAGGGGAAGATGGGGATACTTGAGCCATTTTTTGAATTTTAATTTTTTTTAATTTTTTATATTTTTTTAGAATAAAATAAAATATTGAAAATGAAAATTTGATATTTTTTCTTCAACTAAAAACCAGTTTCAATTAATTTTGAACTATTTTTCTATGTATAATAAATGTTTATTTTTTGTTTTACATCGTGGCTCAAGTATCCCCATGGCGGGGATACTTGAGCCATAGTGAAGGGATACTTGAGCCACTAAGGAAAAATACCTACAAAAGTAATTTTTTTCGCTTTATTTTTGCACAAACATTTTACAGAATGATAAATTATGAAACGTAAAGTCATTCAAAACCAATTGAGAAAACAAAGCTAGTAATACAATCATTTTTTGTCGTTAAAACTGGTTGTCGGAGGGTAATTTCAACTTGAGTTATAACGACGGTAGACACATCCTCAGTTCAGAGCCATTTAAATTTGGAATCTGCAATTCTTCGGGCAAATTTCATTTTCAAAATATTAAGCACTTATCCAACAAATATTTTTACAGTTTTCTTTCTGGCATATTTTATTAGTAACCAACCATCAATTTTCTTTTCACATCATCACCATCATTGACAGAATTTTCCTCTAATGATAGTGTCGAACTCATGCTTTTAATTTAGTAGCTGTCGGAATTTAAGCCAGATGTATCATTCTACTATTTCAAACACTTTTTTGATTTCACAGGAAAAGATTTTGTCTTCCTCTTTGGCTCCATGCAGGTAAGTTTGAACTGGGATTTTTGTTGCTTTTCTTGTTTTTTGTGCGCTCTTTTTACCAATTTTTCTTCAATTTTCTTAGTTAAAAAAAAAAAAAAAAAGTTACAGCAACAGAGATTACGATTTTAATATGAAATATTAATCTTAATACGTTATATTAAAAAATAAATATTTTAATATGTTGGACCTAACTAATTAAAGTATTAGAGATTATAGCCTGTAAAACCGTTTTAAAAAGTTATTTTAATTTAATGAAAGTTAAATTGAAAACTATGTTTACTTTTATCTAGACAGGCTATTTTGTTAGTCAAAATGAAAAATAAAATAGATATTTTCATTTAAAAAATATACATTTTTAAACATTTTTAGGTCGTTATTTTTTTACGAAAAAAAAAAAAAAATGAAATGAAAAATTATTCTCCCTTTTATCCAGAAAAATATCTATTAGAGAATATAAGGATGGAATTTTAATTTTTTGTTTGTTTCACCCATGTTTAATTTCTAGTGGGGATGGTTGAGACATGGCTCAAGTATCCCCACTCTCATTGGCTCAAGTATCCCCACTATCACTATTTTTGTTTCCCAGAGTTTTACTAAATATAGCATGCAGCTATTAGAACTATTTTAGACTCAAAATACAATTGAAATTATGCTTATTGAATGTATGTATATAGTTGCAACTTTAAACAAAACTTTGATTACAAAAAAACAAAAAAGCCATGCACCCAAATATTTACTTCAGATAGGGAAAAGACAACTATTAATCACTATATTTTCAAAATGGTACCAAGATGCGTGATTTCTTTTTTACATGTTCAGAACTATAAATATGTTATCATATTGGCAGTTTTAGAAAGAAAAATTAACCAACTGTAGAGATAATAGGGGTGGCTCAAGTATCCCCTATGCTCAAGTATCCCCACTCTCCCCTGCTTTTTATGAGTTTCTCTTAATACGGAAATTAATTAATTTTTTTTCCTTCAAATTATGAAAATTATATAATGCCACGAAAAATCACATAATAAAACAAAATAAATAAATAAATAAATAAATAACATGTTAGGGATAGCAAACCAAATTTCTGAACTCATATTGCGAAAGTTTGAAATTTTACGATACAGATGAAGAGACATACATAAAACAAAGTGATATTATTAGTAAATTATCCAAACCAGTGAAAAATAGTTCTGTTTGATATTAAAAACAGAAACATTTTTCAAAGATTTATTGTAAAATCGTGTTTCTTTTTCTATGAAATATCCATTTAAATTTTATACTTAGTAGGGGGAACTGGAGGGCATTGATACAGCTTAAAAAAAAAAAAAAAAAAATGGTGTCTAGAAAGCAGAAATTTTAAGTTATTTCTCTATGGGATGTCAGCAAAACCTGTGTAGTGTGTTACAAAAATGTCAAATCGTTGTTTTATATATTATTTTTGCATGTAATTTTAAAAAAAATCAAAAAAAGTAATTTGTATCAAAGTGCCCCATCCCCGAGGCAGATTGATACACTTTGAAACGTCTGGGAAAAATGGAGACAGAATAACACCAATGCATATTTTTCACAGAAAAATAGTTAGAAAACCATTTTATATATATTTATAGACATTAAAATCGCACATAATTTATTTGTAAGCTATATTAAAGCAATCAAAATGAAATGCATAATGACCTGATGTTCTGGCTGTTCCTTGTCTGTTTGTTGGCTGTGGTAACTTTGTCATATCTGGCACTTTAACCTCTGAATTCTCTTCTTTCTTAGGAAAGGTGAAAGAATTACCAGGTTTTCTGTTTATAAATCGGTTTACAAACAGAAAATAAAAAATAATTATATTAAAAAATATATTTATAATATAATTATCATGTACTGTTCTGCAGCTTGTTTCTCTTACTTAACATTTCTCATGTCGATAATACTTTTTTCTCTGGAGAATCGATATAAATTTGAGATTTGCCAGGCTGCCGTCCATTTCTTTTGTTAATTCTACTAGCACTAGATATTGTGTAAGTTTGTACGTCTTCTGTTTGCAAAAATACTATAAAATGTTCTAATATAAAGAAATTAGAGCTATTTCACTTCAATAAAAACTAATAGTAGAAATTTTTGACGAAAAATGGTTGAATTAAGGAGTGTATGGTAAAAATAAAAATAAAAGGTAATGAAAAAATGAACTGGAAAAGCATTTAGGTTGTATCAATGTGCCCCGACAAAGACTGTATCATTGTGCCCCATGCAGCCATTTTAAATAAAATGAGTCGCAAATCCAACACATCATAATTTATCTAACAATAAACAATGAGGAACTGATAAAGATTAGCATTACTTGCCAGGGAGGGTATTCTTTTCGGTTGAAAATACCGGAACAGTTGTATAATACCATTTCAATTGTACAACTCAAATTTACTTTTGACCAACAAAACAATTAAACACCCATCCCATTTCATCAAACTATTGAATCATTCCAAAACTTTCTGTATGTTGTTAATTTCACTAGTACCACCTTTTGGAGCTGTTGTGAAACTTCTTGTAATGACCCTGTGTGCTGTACAGGGTCATTACAAGACAGCAAAGCATCAATGTGCCCCAAGTATCAATGTACCCCAGTTCCTCCTACCTAAAGAAAAGTACATAAGTACTTATTTAATTATTAAGTTCATTGTATAAATAAATCTAATAATTTCATATCATGTGCTTACTGACATTTTTTATATGAAAATATCGTATGGTCTATCATTAAGGCTCTCATTTTACATTTAAGAGAAATTAATGTTATTATTAATACAATTATTTTCTTAAAGTACCACAAAAAATATTAATCCATAATACGATATCAGTTACAAATTTATCTACAATTGTTCCTTTAATTCACATTTATTCTTATAATTTTGATTTTAAAAAATATTCAAGTTAGTGGCTGCAGACCACGCTGCGATTTTACACAATACTCAATTCTTGTAAGTGATCCCCCCCCCCCTTTCAGTTTTTACCATAATAGCTCTGTGTTTTTATTATTAGATAAAATATTGTATGATCTAGTAACTTAGCTTGTAGTGTCTACAGATGGACAGAAGAAGGCATTATCGAGTAACTGCGATAGTTGAGTGTAGAAATTGGTAATATACCATACCAATGAGTAACGTAAATGTGTACGAATGGACAGAAAATGGCATTATCGAGTAACCGAGATAATTGTGTGTAGGAACTGGTGAAATACATTATCATTGAGTACCTATATTGTTGTGCATACAGGCAGAAGATTGCATTATCGAGTAACTGATATAATTGTGTTGTAGGAACTGGTGAAATACATTACCATTGAGTAATCTATATTGCTGTGCATTCAGGCTGTTGATTGCATTATCGAGTAACTTAGAAAACTGTGTACAGAGTTAAAAAAATACAGCGAGTCTTCGAGTAACTCTACTCAGTAATCAAAGAAAGAAAACATTTTTAATTGATATTTATGTGTAGATGATCAATTGATATTTTTTAGAGTCAAGTACGTCATGCGTTATTTTTTATGCTTTAAATTCACAGTAAAGGTGTTATGAAATGGTAATTTGAGTTTATTTCAAAATTGATCTAAAAGGCGATTTTTTTAATATATTAAATAAAGACTTCTTTTAATTGGAAATATTTTGACACCGAATTTTTACCCATACGGGATGCAATACAATATCGCGAGATATTGTATATTTTGTAAATACGCCCGGTGCAATTACCCATGTAAATTAAAGCTTTTATTGACTTTTTTCCATGGTAATACTTTCGTCACTTAACTGTTTTTGAAAATGCTAATTTTATTTATTTATTTATTTATTTATTTATTTTTATGTTTGAGATAGAGATTTAAACACTTCTAATAAATCTGCGCATGGGATAAGCCCTCGGGCTTTTTATTAAGTATATAAAGATGCGTTAGATTTCATAGTTTTTCACTTTATAATTCAGTAAAAAATGTTATATGAAACGTAATATTATATGAATCTAAAAACCGACGAGCAGTCTCGTGTAATACATATTTTAAAAGCTCAAAGGGAAAAAAAAACATAATATTAGTGTTTAATAATGTAGTAGGAATTTTTTTAAATGCAATTTATTAAAACATTTTCACAATTTTAATTAATAATGTAGTTTGATTGTTTATTTTATTAATTCACTGCTAACTGAACATTAAAAGTAGTCAGTTCACCGTTTAATCTATATTTTCAAAAATAAACATAATTATTGAAAAGGTACACTGTCCTCTGAAAAGGTATTAATCTTATCGCTATTATTTTTATTTTCTTAATTACACTACCAACAAATATCAATATATATTTCACATTTTCTCCAGCTTTTAAATTTTGATAAAATTATTCATCGTAAAAAGTAACAGACAATCTAACAATTTGATAAAATGCTTGTCGAAATTCTTTTAATAAGCCAACCTTCCCGACATCTTTTTACGGTAATACCTTTGTATTTTTATAACTA